>CM076577.1:1435782359-1436008410 GCA_034641835.2 Pinus albicaulis
CCTCATTACTTTCTCATTACTTTCTCATTACCTATGATAGGAGAAAGCTTCTCCTATTTATACAAAATATGAGGAAACATCTCATTAATGGGAGTCCATGAATCTCTCCCTCCATCTCTAGAGTTACAATCAAAATAGGAAATGATAAGACACATGTCTTTCTAGAGTTTCAACACAACTAAGAGATGAGACACATATCCTCTTAGAGTTTCAATAGAACAAGGAAGTGAGACACATATCCTTTTGATCCCATAATCTTCTCCAACCAAATTCGAATTTGGCCTTAGAGTGCCACATAAGGGTCTTCTATAAGTCTCATTTTGACCTACACATGTCACAAAACTCATAACACATATATAGATATATGAAACTATGTTAATTTTCTAGTTTCTAATCATAAATTCACTTAAAATACATAAAATAAATAACTTTGAAAAACAAGGATCCTAACCCATATATTTATGAAAATGGTTACTTGATGTAGGGTTTTAGGTCAAATGGCTATGAAATAAGAGCTAAATGGTTATGAAATAATGGAAATATGTATGAATATGGAGAACATTTTTGAGACTCAACATACCCCCCAACTGAAGTTGTTGCATGTCCTCATGCAACCATTGCAATGATTCAGTTGTCCATGAATTGATCTTTTATGAGTTTTGACTCATATAGATTCATTCCAAACTTTGCTTCTTGATTTTTCCTTTTTGGAAAAGTATAATACATTTGATTGCAACTTCTTCTTCTTCTTCTTCTTCTTCTTTTCATTGGTTGGTTCTTGTGTGACAACCATTTTTTTTCCTCCTTTTTTTTTTTTTTTTTTTTTGAAGCATTGGTTCTTGTGTAACAATGCTTTATTTTATTTGTTGCATCAAAGTTCATGAAAACATTTAGAATCAATTTCTTCATCAATGAATTGATCATTTGCAAGGCATATAATCTTTTGGATCATGTTGCAACAATAGTTGGTTGGAAAGTATATGTGGGTGGAAATGAAATGAAAATGTATGATGGTGTATGACATGTGGATATGAAATGATGTTCCTTCCCCCCCCAACTAAAGATATGACAATGTGGAAAAAGGAGTGAGGAATTTTTCCAAAGTTACAATTTTAGCATTCTAATGAATTACATGACTAAAAATTAGAAAACAACATACCTTCACTTACCTTAAATGTGGATGAGTTGTGTATGTGTGGTGGCTGCAAAATTCTGATCATATTCTTCTTCAAGTCGCTGAACAAGAGGAGTCATGGATAAAGAGATGAGATGAATTTTTATTGCTTCTACTAAAACTTGCTGAAATCTGCTCCAAAATGCTGAAAATAATAGTCTTCATGTCTTCAAAACTCATTGGCACAATTCCTACTATGTGAAAAGATGTTCTGATGTCGAACATAGTAGGAAATTGTTGAATTAGTGGCCATTAATGGATACCACTAGTCAACACAAGAACTCTCACCATTGATGACAGTGAGAGTCAAGATGCCCAAACACATCTTGCTAGGTACGAATGATTTTGCTGATGTCGAGTCACCTAGAAGATCTGACGAACAAGAGACATTAATGTATTCCCATTGTTTGTCAGCATGAAAACTTGCCATTAAGGCATGCAAGCCTCAAGGTGTTTTTACAAAGAACTTAGACTCAAAGGACTATGGACTCAATAGTTTGCATTGAAGCAGGGCTTATTTGCGGAATGAAAATGACAAGAAATGGAAGATGGAAATGGAAGATGAAAATGGAAAGTAGAAATGGCAATGGGCAATAAGCATGTGAATGAGCCTCTTGCTTTTATTTATGGGTTATGAATGGACAAAAAGAAAAGGAAAGTGGATGTGAATGTAAATGGAAAATATGAAGTGAAATGGGGTGAATGGTTTATTATGAGGTATGGATGTGATGGAGACAATAGTATCTGAAAGTTTTTCAAGTGTTTGGATCTGATTTTGCATCAGCATATTTCCTCTTTGTTGCTGATCATCCTCTTATGAAACAAATTGGTCTCTTAGAGAGACATCATTCTCTTGTAGTCATTTGTCCTTCCTCCTGGAACCTGCAAAAAAAATTAATACTTCTTCTGCAATGGAATGTAAGATTATCAAAGGGAGAGAGGTGATCAATCTCTCTAGTTATGACATTTACACACAAAACTAAGAATTTGTATTAATGAAACAAGTTCTCAAAGGAAAAATCAAAAGAATTTATACATGTTTTGGAATTAGTGCCTCAAGTTGAATGTAGTTTATTTTCAGCAATTTATTTCATTATTTTCCATTTCAAACTCTAATGATGGATTTCTCATTTTATAGATCTTGTTGAGACCTTTCCAATGATACTTAAATCATCAAAATCTGATTTTGTATGAGAAAGTTAGGGTGATTTGAACAATGAGGTTTTTCAGCTGCTAAAAATCTTGAATAAAAAGTTAGCCATTCATCTTTCATCATCAGTCCAAAATTAATCAATACCTTCAGAAAAGTGAGCAAATAACTTATTCATTTCATTGATTCAATTTTTTTTATTTATTTTTTTTATTTTTTTGAATTTTTTTTTTTTTTGAAATTTTTTTTATTTTTATTTTTATTTTTTAAATGAAATAAAGCATGGATGAAATAATTGTCCTTATGAATATTTTTGAAACAAAGTCATGCCAATGCCTCTTTCATACAAAATAAAAATAAAAAGCTTGAAATTTCTAAAGTCAAATTCCTAACTATGAAGGAGATGAAGGCAGAGTCCTTTTCAATTTATACAACTTGCATTTGATGCACATGTGATAATGTGCTTGCCTCAAATAATCCATTTGTCATTCATCATATGCCACCACACATGAATTCTGCCACATTTTCCCTCAAGTAAGGAAATTAGTTCCTTGATTATTTCTCAAAACCGTGACTGTTTTCATTAAAAAAAAACATTTTTCTCTCACGCACACTGCAAATTAGTGCTCCGAAGAACCCTGAATTTCTCCAAAATGGCTGCGAATTTCAGAAAGTTCTTATGAGATTACCTAATTCACCCCGTTCCCGAAAAAACCCATGTTTTATTTTTTTCTAATTCGTCCTGGTTTGCTCAGAAAATTCATTTTAAAATCGGGTGTTTTTGACAATGACGCATTTCGTTTTCTGGCAATTACTTGTGGTTTGATTTATTTTTATTTTGCAGGTTTTGAAGTGTAATGGCTTGTATCTCACAGAGAAGTTCAGATTGATCTTCCTCATTCCAATTACTTGCAATGGAATCTACAATCTTCTCTTCATCAACAGTCTGAAATCTTCTCTTCATCAGCAATTTCTTCATATGATAGACTTCCATTGTATGTCCCTACAATTGAATTTGTAATCTTCTTCTCATCAACAATTTGCAATCTTTTCCTCATCAACAGTTTCTTCATGTGATATACATTCATTGTGTGCAAATTTTTTTTTTTTAAATGATTTCTAATAACTGTTGTTTGAGGAAAAACGAATATGAAAAAGAGAGAGATCCTTTTTTTTTTTTTAAATTGCAGTGCATGGGTCTTTGTGTGGATTGAAGGTCTGCATATATGTGTAAAGCCAAGCCAAAGAATGGCCTCATGCATATGCGTGGGTCTTATTTCCATGAGATTTTTTTTTAATTGATTTGTTAATAAAATTATGTATGTTATATTTTCAAAAATTTTAAAAATACACATATATAATTCATTAAACAAAACAATTTATTGAAATCAATTTTTTTTTAAATTGTTGAATCAATTGAAATGATGAAGTTTTATTTTGTCTCCTTTTTTTTTCACATAACAATTCTTTTTCTGATCCTCCAGATCACACAAAGTGCAGGAGGAGAGCATACTCAAGAATTATTAATTTTTTTTTTACATAACAATTCCTTTTCTGATCCTTTAGATCACACAAAGTGCAGGAGGAGAGCATACTCAAGAATTATTAATTTTTTTAGATGTAAGAAATAAGGCTACCTAGTTACACTTCCCCGGCAACGGCGCCAAAATGTTTGGTCAATTTAGTGTGTCCTAAATTGCTAACATAAATTATCAACCAGGGATTTGTAAGCTGACGAAGTGTGGCGCACTATATGTGCAAGATAACCTATCTCTTACTTTTTGTCGTTTTGGATTTTTATGAAATTCTAAAAGACAAGTATGGTTATGGATATTCAAGGCAATGATGTCCTTTATAATGATTTACCAACTTGAAACTGAAAAAGGAATTTGAAACATACAATGACAAAACTTGAAAGGAAATGAAAATGAGCTACTGAAATGAAAAAGGTGCTGCTAATCTAATAAATCAAAACAGTGAACTAGTGAGCATGAAACCAAACTATTCTTGCTGCTGTCTAAACACAAAAGAAACTATGCTGAAAGAAATCCAAAGTTGCAATAAAGTAAATCTAAATCAAATTACATCAACTTGTCTTCTGATCCCTCATCATTAGTCCAGCTATGATTTTCGGAAGTAACCATAAACAACTTGAGTAACTGATATCTAACTTGAAGAAAGTAAACTAATATCAAACCACACATTCATAATTCAATCCCTCACCATCAGTCCAGCTGTGGCTTTCGGAGGTAACTGAAGATGTCATGCACAATTTAATATTTCTAACTTGCAGAAAGGAAACTAATATCAAACTACACATCCATAATTCAATCCCTCACCATCAGTCCAGCTGTGGCTTTCGGAGGCAACTGAAGATGTTATGAACAATTTAATATATCTAACTTGCAGAAAGAAAACTAATATCAAACTACACATTTCATAATACAATCCCTCACCATCGATTACGGTACAGCAGCTTTCGAATGTGGCAAAGTAACATGAGCAATTTAATATATCTAATTTAGAAGAAAAACTAATATCAAACTACACTCATGCTTCAATCCACCTATATCGGATCCAATTTTTTGTGGCTTTCGGAGAGTAGCGAAAATGACATAGGCAATTGTGTAGTCTAGCTACCGAAGCAAATGTACGAAGGCCCCGAAATAAACAAACGATGCGGAATTAAACAAAAACTAAAAAAAAATAAATTAACAGCAGAACAATATTGATTCCATGTCATTAGTCAAAAGATATGCAAATGCCCGGGCTGCCATGAAAAATTATGCTAAAAGCTATGATTTCAAAAAGCAATCTAAGTAAGGAAATATGACAAAACAGAATTGAAAGCAACTTATCTAGAAAACATGTAAAAAGCCTCCTTGGATAGCAGGGGCCCTCTGCTACCAATTTGGTGAAGTCCTTCAGCTCCTTAAAGTTGTAATCAAAACAGCATCAAAGAACTGAATTTCTCTATTAAAAAGAACTCACAAATCTACATCTCATTCCATCTTGAACTTTGTTACAAAAGACTTCTCTACTACTTTTTCATTACTTCCTCATTACTTTCTCATTACTTATGATAGGAGAAAGCTTCTCCTATTTATACAAAATATGAGGAGTCATCTCATTAATGGGAGTCCATAAATCTCTCCCTCCATCTCTAGAGTTACAATCAAAATAGGAAATGATAAGACACATGTCTTTCTAGAGTTTCAACACAACTTGAGGAATGAGACACATATCCTCTTAGAGTTTCAATACAACAAGGAAGTGAGACATATCCTCTTGATCCCATAATCTTCTCCAACCAAATTCGAATTTGGCCTTAGAGTGCCACATAAGGGTCTTCTAGAAGTCTCATTTTGACCTACACATGTAACAAAACTCATAACACATATATAGATATATGAAACTATGTTAATTTTCTAGTTTCTAATCATAAATTCACTTAAAATACATAAAATAAATAACTTTGGAAAACAAGGATCCTAACCCATATATTTATGAAAATGGTTACTTGATGTAGGGTTTTAGGTCAAATGGCTATGAAATAAGAGCTAAATGGTTATGACATAATGGAAATATGTATGAATATGGAGAACATTTTTGAGACTCAACACTCTCTTCCCTTAGTAGCTAGGTTCTTCATTGAAAAAGCTGAAAGTGAAAGTTTCTTTATCATTCTTAGCTTGCATTTTATGAATTTCATATACATCATCGTGGTGAACCTGAAAGGAAAATTGTTAAGCAAGATAAAAATAAAATAAATCTCAATTTACTTAACGACACATTGGAACCATAACGATAACATTTAGAAGGTCTAGGCTAGAGACGTGTTTCAGCATCGTAAAACATAGCAGCTGTCGTTAACTTTTCTGTGATACATTCCGAGTGTGATAACTCACTCCATGTACGTAAGTATATCGTAGCTCGTCCACATACTTTCGGGTATATCGGGTGGTGTTACAGTACGATAAGTATAAAGGGGTGCTCTCACTGTGCGGTTTCGCATTAGACAACGCTAATACGGACTTGGGCCTCCATGTACCTTCAGGTATATTTGGGAGGACAACTTTTAGGTGCTATCCATCCATAGTGAACCGAGTCAGCCGCCCTGAAATTGTGATACACCGAACACCGCATTCAGGGAGATTACCTGCCCATACTTCTTGGTTCGCCAGGAGGTATTATGCAGTTCACAGTTTCTTGGTAAACCCTTTTGCATAGCATTACCCTCTTTTTTTTATTTGTTTTTTTGGTTAAAATAAATCATTAATCATGGAAGAACAAAATCCCACCCCCCATCATTCGCGTAGATTAGCTTTGAAACCACCTTTACCACCGGAAGTTATTTCTGGTAGGCGAAGGCAATCACGATCTGTCAAATCAAGTACAATTCGTACCTCTGTCGAAACATCATCATTTAAACCAGAGTTAGCTCAAATTGTTTCTACACATCCCGGTTCGTTTACTGTTATCGAAACAGATTCTTCACAGCTACTCGTGGTCACAATCCATTCAATCTATGAGACCATACCTCCTGGACCCGACGTTGTTCAATCACAAATTGATCCAGATCCTGTCTCTTCTTTGCCAAAAAATCTGAATCTTGAACAACCGGAAGTTGTTCCTACCTTGGTCGCCCCACAAATTTCTGTAGCCATTGAAACTCCTATATCACACAGTCAACCGTCTGAAATATATTTTGGGACTGACGGTGAAGTTCTTCCTCCTGGTTTAATTGTGATTGAAGAAATCCCACAACCTAATACACCTTTAAGTCCAACCCATTTTGGGGGAGACCTTTACCTGTACCAGTCTTTTCCTCAATCGTTTCCATCTGCTTTTGTTGATCCTATTGCCTTTCAATCTCCCATTGATTTCAGAGAGTATACATTTGGTCATACAACCATGCCTGAACCAACATGTTTGGTTGGGTCTGTTGTTCCAATTATGTCAGCTACTACCCTCGCTACTCCATCGATGTTCACAACCTCACCAGAGTCATATTTGCACGGTGGCCCTTCGGTCCCAACAGGCTACAAATAATTGTTTGGCACTTTCTCTGGTACATCTTCAAGACCATGGTCTTTACCAATGTCATCATCTAGTGTTTTAACTGGTAGCCCTATAGTCAGTACTAAACGACTTGATACATTACACACATCATCAGGGAAATATCAAGTTGGTCCTTATGGGTCAATTACTTTAAGTACCATATTAACTGGACTCCCAGCATTCAGGGAACAATATTTTTTGACTTACTACCCTCCTTATGCTAGGGGGAAACCTTTGGTCACCCAATACAATAGTACTCAGTCACATTTTTGTCAAACTAATGTTGACATGAATGTTTGTCAATGGCAGCCCACTCTGCCTATCCAACCACAAACGGTTGTACATTCGTATCAACCAGTTCAACCTCTTACACCCACTTCAATACCACTTGTTAATACATCTATGCCCCTGTTACAGAATCAAAATATTGTACATCAACCTCATCAGGTGAGTTCTTCGACCCAATATCATCAAATGTTGGGTCAACAAACTCAAAATCCTTTGGTTAATTTACAACAACCTGTATCAGGGATCATTTATTCACAAGCTAGTGTACCATTTTATGGGATTTCAAAAACGCAACCTGGTTATATATATCAACCGAATCCAACTTACACTAATTTGGGTTATAACATTGGTGGACAGACCCCTTGGCAGCCACATGTGAAAACTCCTCAAACTTCATATCAACAAATATCATATCCAAGTTTTGGTCAACATAATTCTCAAGTGTTTGCTATGAAAAACAACCCCTATCTGGGTTACCAGCCTCAAATTCCATATGCTGGTGCTCAAAGACCTGTTGCCCAAGCAATTCCATCTTATCCTGGTTATGCTCAAGCTGACCTTAATAGACAGTTGCCTTTTGTTGCAACCTTGGAATTACTAGATTTAAATCAGTTAACCAATGATCCTATCAATGATGCTCCTTGGTGGCCGGTGATACCACATAAATTACCCTCCGATATTCCTAAATTCAATGGAAACCCTAGAGAATATCCATCAACTCATGTTATGACTTATCATTTATGGTGTTCATCAAATTCCCTAAATGATGATTATGTTCGATTACGTCTTTTCCAACGAATGCTCACAGGTCTGGCAACTAAATGGTACATTGAATTACCTAGAGCTTCTTTCGAAAATTTCACTGCCTTAGCTACTATCTTTTTGACCCATTTCCAGTTACCGATCATATACGAAACTGGAACAGAACTCTTAACCAACTTCAAACAGACTAATGCTACTCACATTTCCGATCATATTCATGAGTGGGGTCGCCGTCGACGAATGGTTAAGACATTTGTTCCTGATCAGCTCCTTGCTGAATGTTTCATTAAATCCCGGTTACCATCTATAACAAAGGATGTGGCTAAAGGTGGCGGCATCATAGAAGAGAAAGTTATCACTCATGCCCAATATTTAGACTTGATTTATACTCAGTCTGGCACACTCTATGAAAAAATTCCAAATGTGTCGCAATCTAATTTCAATGTTCCTCCTCAAATAAAGGACTCTCATGCCAGAGATGGCTTGATAGGCACTACAAGCACACACCACCCTACTTCATCTGATCCTGCTCCTACTTCCAAAATTAATGCCATGTCCTTTGACAAAGGAAAAAGTGATAAGCAACCAGGAGGTAAGAAAAAGGGGAAATCAAAGAAAAATAAAACTTCTAACTCGCAAGAAGGATCATTTGATTAATCGTCTGGACCACGAAAACCTCGTTATCCATGTATAATCTATAACGAGGAACATTTTGTTAGGGATTTTTCTCACCGTGCTGAAGTCTCAAAAATCATCAAGACTTCTCATGCATCAGTTGTGTTGACAGACCCATTCCCAAATCCGAACACAAATTTGGTTGCTACGGATCCAAGTCCTAGTTCCCAAGTGTTAATGTTATCCACCACAAAACCTTCACAAGATATTTTGGTGTCGATGCTGAATAAATACTATGGTAGTGCAGCCACTGATCAACCTACTACCTTGACAACGAATCCATCTAATGAATCAGTACCACCTCCTATTATTCCTGAATTGACAATTAAGCCACCAAAGGGAGTAATTCATAAATCGACATATAATCCTGAAGCAAGAGCTGCACAAAATTATAATATAGTTGAATATTTGGCTCAATCCCCTTCAGCTATGTCTGCTCTTGAGGTATAACAAAATTGTCCCTCCCAGAAGCAGGCTTTATTGTCGGCCATTGGTGGAATTGATTTGACTGATTCTAATCTTGTCGTCTTTATTCATACGGCCTATGTGCCGCAATTACCAGCAGAATTGGCATTCTCCATACAAGTAAATGTTCTCAATCACCTTGTTCATCACAGTATTATTTATGAGGGACCATCTACATGCATTATGTCTCTAAACTGTTGGAAGTCACTTGGCTTGCCGTGATTATCACCATCATCAACGACATCGAAGGATTTTGATGGAAGAACATATAAACGTTGTGGTATTATCAATAACCTGCAAGTTGAATTAGCGGGAAAAACAGTAAGTATTGATGTTGAGGTTGTTGACGGACCCCTTGACTATAATATATTACTTGGAAGACCATGGGTATATGCGATGACTGCCATTTTTTCTACATACTTTAGAATGATTGCCTTTCCACATAAAGGTACAATCACATTCATTAATCAATTATCCTTTTTTGCCTCTGCTTCGCAGGTAACTGGAAGCGTTCCGTATATTCACTTACCCAAACTAGAAATTCAGAACATTGGTGTAGGACTCTTAAAGGATTCCACTCTTATGGGAACCTTTGCATTACCGCCACCAGCAACGTCGGCAAACATTGCAAGCATAGAGACCTGCTACATGATCTCTTCCACTCTATCTGGCTTACGGAAGAGTATGGGTGATTCTGATATTTCTACGTTGGATGATGTTTTACTGCTCAACCCTATTGAGTTACAATAGCAAGAAATCTATTTGGCTTGGGTGGCAAATCCAAAATCAACGTCGTTGAGTGTTTGGGCTGATCGTTCATTAGATTATCATCAAAAGCTATGATGGCAGAAGGAGAATGATGGGAAGATTATCATCATTGTTCCCATCTTCCAGATTATGAAGAAAATAATCTTAGTGATCTATATCACCCATCCATTCAAAATTTCTTTTCGAATTCTTTTCCGATTAATGCAATTTAATCTGAGCGAAATTTATCTAATATCGAAGAAACTATTTCTAACAATATTTCGACTAAACCTATCGTTGTAGAAAATATTCATGTTGGTGTATCTTGTTCTCCATCATAACTTGATTCATATCGCTATCTCTTTCTTGAATTTTGTGATGTATTCGCTTGGTCTTACGAGGAAATGCCAGGCATAGATACTAGTATAGTTGAACACACTATTAATAGTATCCTGATGTCAAACCGGTGCATCAATGGCTTCATCCTATTCATCCAAAGAAAGTTTCTGCCATCAAAGCAGAGGTTGAGAAAATTTTGCTTGCTGGTTTCATTTACCTTGTTCCGCTAACTGAGTGGGTTTCTAATATTGTTCCTATTATGAAAAAACAAGGAACCATTAGAGTGTGCATCGATTATTGGGATGTCAATTAGGCTTGTCCAAAAGACAACTATCCTACTCCCTTTATCGACCAGATTATTGACGATTGTGCTGGATGCGAGATATTTTTGTTCATGGATGGATTTTTCGACTACAATCAAATCAATATCCTTTCAGATGACCAACATAAGACAACATTCATCTATCCCTGGGGCACATTCGCATATAGGAAACTCCCATTTGGTTTAAATAACATTGGGGCGACATTTTAGAGAGCAATGGATTATGCTTTCAATGACATCAAGCACATTGTTCAACCATATCTAAATGATTTACCAGCGCATTCACGAAATCAGATTGATCACCCGATGCATTTGAGAGCCATTTTATTACACTGCCAACGCTACAAGATACACCTCAATCCACACAAAAGTGTGTTTTGTGTTGGTTCTGGTTGATTGCTCGGATTCGTAGTCTCAAAAGAAGGAATTCGAATAGACCCACTGAAGGTACATGCCATTCTTTATTTGTCTGCACCATCAAACCTACTTCAGATACAGAAACTTCAAGGAAAGGATAACTTCCCGAGAAGGTTCATTCCAAACTACGCTGAAATGGCTAAAGGATTTACTCAATTATTGAAAAAGGGGGTTCCCTTCCATTGGGACCAAGTTGCGCAAGCTTCTTTGGATGCTGTCAAGGACCATATTTTCCGAGCATCATTAATGTATTTTCCTAATTATCAAAATTATTATTTCCTATATATCACTGTGGCTGAAATGACCATCGCTATGGTTTTGTTCCAAGTAGAAGATGGAATTGAAGATATAATCTATTATTTGAGTCGTAATCTCAATGATACGGAATTTAAGTACTCGTACAAGGAAAATCTTGGCTTGGCATCCGTTCAAGCTGTCCAAATATTTCGCCATTATATCCTGCTCTGAAAAACAACAATAGTTTCGGATTGCAACCCAATGACTTATATCTTATCACGTCAATTGCTGGGGGGGAATTGTCAAAATGGATTGTCATTTTGCAGGAATTTGATTTGGAATTCATCAAATCCAAATCAAAGAAGTCTCTAGTTTTGGCTGAGCTTCTCTGTGACCTTCCCTGTGATAGTACTGCAACTACGTCGGAACCATCTATTCCAGACGAGTATCTATTTCTAATCGGATCATCTGATCCCTGGTATGGAGATTTCATCATTTATCTCCAAACCCAAACTTTTTGACCTAATACCTCTCGCTCTGATCAGCGATGTATTCAATGCCAAGCCAAAGATTATCTGATCGTCGGCGATACACTTTATCGTCATGGTGTCGATACCATTTTAAGGAGGTGCCTCACTCATGAGGAGGCCGAAAAAGTCTTAAATTATTTTCATGTTGGGGCTTGTGGTGGATATTTATCTGGATATGCTACCACACAGAAGATACTCCGTGCCGATTACTTTTGGCCTACTATTTTTCAAGATTGTATCCTCGCAGTCAGAAGTTGTCATGCATGCCAGATTTTTTACTGTAAAATCCGCAAACCGCCAGCGCCAATGCATCCTGTTGTCTCTGCTCGACCATTTACGAAATGGGTTATTGACTTCATGACCTGTAACCCTCCTTCGTCCGGGGGGCATGGTTATATTATTGTCACAGTCGACTATTTTACCAAATGGGTCGAAGCGATGCCTACATTCAACAACACACGACAGGCAGCTACATTGTTTTTCTTTAACCACGTTATTGCACAGTTTGGGGTCCCACAGGCTATAGTTACGGATCATGGGAAGCATTTTCGAAACCATATGATGTCTGAATTGACAACCAAGTTAGGATTTTCACATGATAATTCTACTCCTTATTATCCACAATCAAATGAACAAGTTAATGCTATTAAAAAAATTCTTAAACGAATGCTTCAACGAATGATAGGAGTCCGTGAAAGGAACTGGCACTTGATCCTGTACTCCGCCTTGTGGGCGTATCGAACCTAGGTGAGAAATGTGACCGGATTTACTCCTTTTCAATTGGTGTATGTTCTGGAAGCTATCTTACAATTCCAATGTGAAATATCATCGTTAAAACTTGCGATAGAATTGTTACCTGACACCTCAGAAGAAGAAGCGTGTCTCCTTAACCTCATCCATCTAGATGAAATGCATCGTGAAGTCCAATTGGCCAAAAAAACACATAAGAGATGTATAAAGGCGCAATACAACAAAAATGTCCAGCCTCGCATCTACTCAGAGGGCGACTTGGTCCTTCTTTTTGATCAAGAAGCTGATGTAATAGGTACAGGGAAATTTGAACCATTATGGCATGGCCCCTATATTGTCAAAATATTTCTTGCTAAAAGTGCCTATGAGTTAGTTGATTACGATGGGATTCCATTGGCACAACCTAGAAATGGGTTGTATTTGAAACGTTACTATGCTTAATCATGAGTGTAGTAATTTTTTGTATTATATTTTTTATATGTTGTTGATTTTCATTCACTATCTTAATTCGTTTTTTAGAGTTTTCTTGAAATTAGTAATTTGCTTTACATTTTATGGCAGATGTCTGAATCTTCGGAACCATTTTTTGGATATGCTGATGGTGCTAGTCGTAGTACATAGAATTTATCCTCTACAGCGTCGGCCATTTTCGCTACGAACGAAGAGTTAGTGAGTTTTCAAGGGATTTGTATCGGTAGATCGACGAATAATATCGCTGAGTATATCGTGTTGATCGAACTTCTCTCTAATTCCATTTCATTTGGTATTAACTGGATAATCATAAGGTTAGACTCACAACTTGTGGTACTACAACTTACTAGTATTTATTCTGTTAGAAATCCAACACTTCATAGATTGTTCCTAAGAGTTTGACTTTTGGAAAGACAATTTGATTTCATTCAATATCAACACATTTCCAGAAATCTGAACACTTTAACTGATTCATTAGCTAATCAAGTTTTAGACATACATTTGCGACATAGGTAAATAAACATTCACATCATTGAATTGGATTACGCATTAAACATAGGAAAAACTCTAAAAATACATAGATAGATAGTTATAGGTTTTTACAAAATTTGTGCCGAAGACACGTTGGTCATCTGACCTCAAAATGTATGCAAAAAATCACAAGTAAACTAGTAGTGCTCATGATAAAATGCTATAGATCTAGCAATCCTACAGAGAAAACGCATCCAACGGTTAGGAACCCCAATAGTGTGCCGCTGCAGTCGCATGGGTAACTCTTCAAGTCGGAAATCCAGAATCTCGAAGGTTAATCCCTCTATGTGTTGTTGAAGCTTAGCTAGAGTCTCAGCCATATCAAGGTATTGAAGGACTGCTCTCTCGATAGCCCTCTCTGCTGGCGCATCTGCCTCTACTGGTTGAACGCGACCGATATCTGCATTACATTAAACATTTAGTTTAGTCTTGGAAATAAATCAAAATAAAAAAACATTGTATAAACCTTAGGAAAATAAAAAAACGTGGTTGAATCTTTCTTACCCATTGCACCCCACTGAGCACCTTCTGGTAATACTAGATATGGATCTCCTCGGAAGTCGACGCCTGCATATGCATACTCATCGATGGCGATGATATGCCGCCGGAACCAGGCGAAGAATGCAGTCAAGAACACAATAGTCGATTGGCCTAAATGCCTACCCATGAGTTCTACCCATCTCTTCATTTGAAGATCTCTAAGACTAGATATATCCAATGTTACATGTTGTGGTTGCATCAGTGGAATCCGTTCCAAAGTGAAGGAGATGAGGATGGAACCATAACTGAAATTTTTCTTCCTTCCTCCCTTTGCTTTATTCAGTTGTTCCTTTATCTGAGATAGAACAGCTTCAGACCAGTTGAAGACTATTGGCTCTAAGCACTCTAGTGCGTACTGCATATACGATTGGTTCGCTACATGTAGTGTAACGGTGCCAGCAAGTTTAGCGATTGTGAAAAGGATGGTTATCAAAGGCAAATCCCTAACATCCCGAATGTTTATTTTTCCATATTTGTTAGGTTTTGACCCTTGATAGCAATACTGCATAACATAATCCCTCACTGTCTCTCCTCTAATAGTAGACCCTGTGAGAGAAATGGGCAAACCTCTCCTCGAAAAACCTGTGAGAAAATACACGTCCTCAACTATTATGGACAACACTTGATTTTTTATGTGAAATTTCTTTGTCGCCAGATCCCATGCTCAAACAAGGAACTCCAAAAGTTCTATTTGTTGCCTCATTCCCAACAATTTGAAGTACTTAAGTAGCCCGCAATCTCTTAAGGCTCTTATAGTACCCGGATCATTCAAGGCAATCATATCTTTTTCTTCATGTTCTCTTTCTCTCCATGTTATCGTCATTATAATCTGATGGAAACCTGAAAATCAACCGTAAGATCTATTATATACCATTCATTACAAAAAACTAGGCAAATTTTGGACACAACATGAAAACCAAAAACTTCAATTGCGCCCAACGCACTCCCTGGGCTGAGACAGTGCATTTCACATGCAGGTACACTTCACTGTACCTGCTATGCAACATAGGTTTTGACATTCAGGGATGTGTTGCCCTCATTTTGGGCATAATTTACCCTAGGGGCCTCAAAACCCTAAAAAACTGCAAGTAATGGTAATGAAATGAATACTGAAAGGAAGAGGAGGTTCATGGCACTAACCTAGTTCAAACGGCGATGAAATCCGTCCACAGAAACGACCGCAATCGACGACTGAAGTTCCGGGGCAGAAATCAGGTTCAGAGCTCCAAAATGAAAATGGTAACTATGGAATGGTAAAAATGAATAGTGAAACTACTTTTTATAGTCATTTAATTGTTTGCAAGTTAAATTTATTGCTATGACTATAGTTTTATTATGTTTTTATCATGAAACAGGTATTTTTAATCCATTTTATGTTGTTTTGAATAGGAAATACAACTGATGAACAGATTTGTCGTACAGACTTATTCAAAGAATGACTTGACCACAAAGCATACTTTTTCTCCTTATTTTTTGAGCTTTGTTAAAAAAGAAAAATTATTTGAAGCACACTTTTATCTCTTTTTCGAGCTTCAATAATAGCGAAAAAGGAACCCCTGGAGTCTTCTTTCAGCTCTTTTCAGACTCCGATAATGTGAAAATATTGCCAATCACTTGTCATTTCAAGCTCGCTAAAGTAAATGAATTGATATCTACTCAATATAAGTTTAACCCTTTTCCAGACTGAGATGGATTATTTACGAAAAAGGAATACCTTGGTTACACATGACCAAAGAGGTTCTCTCAGATATTATTTTACAGTTTTTCGGATATGAGTGACAAATTTACGAAAAATTACTTATGGAGTTCTCTTTTGTCCTCTTTTTCAGACTCTCTAAATATGAAAAAGGATCGGGCTATCACTGTCGTTAAGCTCGTTAAATCATAAAATAGCAACAGGCTTGTCGATCATGGCAAGAATCGAGTTTCATTCATTGCTAGACTCGTTAAATTATTAAATAGCAATACTTTATTCGCCCAAAGGGTTGAATTATAGATCAAGCAAATTTCATCCTCCTCAAGCTTGTTAAAAAATAAAGAGGTACTAGTCAACAAATGACCGGGGAAAATTTGGGAAAAACGAGTAAAGTTTCTTTTTGGTAGCAAGTCACTCTTGAACATGACACTTCTTTCACTCCATGTCCATGATTGTTTGGGTTGGGTAATCATCTTGAAGGTTCATTCACACCTATGGTTCATCATACCTTCACTTCGGTTTTGGGTCAATGCTGCCAACTCATCATAGTGTCGCTGATATGTTCAAGAGAATTCATCCAGTGATTAAAAACTCATCCATCTACAATAATCATAAACCTTCATTTTCATGACCGTCATCCCTGAAAATTGCTATATCAAGTCATACCCTTGTCTCCGAAATCAGTAACTCCTGTTTTGCAATAAGGTGACTTCTTTTCGACAACAAATCAATATCCAGGAAGTTCACTTAGAAACATCAGATTCCAGTACCATGAGGCTTGTTATAGCATTGACAAGATCCTCGCTTCTGGAACTTTGACCGAAAGATTTTGTTTGGCGTTCGACATCAAATCATCTATTCACGCCTTAAGAAATGTATTGAAATACCTTGAGGGCCATTGACATTAATGGTGGTTCTCTCACGTTTGTTAATAGCTCACATTATTGGCTGGTAATCAAACGATGTCTTTCCATGTTCGATGACAAATCATATATTCGCATGGCTAGACTTGTACCCGAATGATCGAGTGAACGAGATAAGAAGACCCCGGATCTAGTTTCATCCATCCGGGCTGCGATTTTAGGATTGTTGTACAAATCATCTGTACGGTGACCTTACATACAAATTGTCATTCAAACATGGGCCTATATCTATAGGCGTTTCTGCATCTGGGCAACATTCTGATGTAAATGACTTTCTGAATTATGTACATGTGATTAGATTGTTTTATGTGCTGACTATGGGAATGCCTACACTCAGAAATTATGATCAATAGAGGATTTATCATGATAAAATTTATTGTAAGATTGATGCAGGTGACCATTCCACTTCGTTTCCAGGCTCATCACAGCGTAAAGCATCTCAATCAAATGTTCTTATTATTTGGATCTCATGATTTAGGGGGAAATTGTTATAGGTCAATTTGGGCACCATTCCCAATGACTTGGTTAACTGGGCATTATCTCCAGGACCAATGATCAAGGGTCTATCATTTCCTATCATTTCAGTTGCTACATGCCCTAAGACAAGAAACAAGACAAATCAAGCAAGACTTTCATCAAGCAAGAATTTCCATGGTTTGAAGCTTATTGTATAGCATATGAGAGCTCACCAATGTAGGCTCTAAGGGGCCTAAGTGCGTTGCATATGCAGGTAGCCCCATGCAAGGATGCTCTACAAAGCACTTCCCGACATTCATAGGTGTGTTGGTCACATTGGGTGCGAAATTCTCATTGTTCCGGAATCTCCACTTGGCCAGTTCCTTCTAGAAGAGTTCACATGTGTCAAGCTTCAGATCCAAGTGTCCATTTGACATCTGCATGAATGGAAACATGTCTTGCATATTTTTGGAAAGCTATTGATTGCAAAACAACCTACAGTTCATCTATAAATTGAACACAAATCTAAGTGTTTGAGAAGGAAGAATTTGAGTAGAGAAATGCTGGAGGATTTTCAATTGAGAGTTTGATTTGTGGAGCTACTGCTGGAGAGATTTATGCTGTGAGGAGACTTGGAAACTTTGCTGGAAGGTCACTTCAAATCAGTCACTAGGTTGTAACCTCTCCTTCTATCATCAATAAAGAGTAATTCTTGTTTTTCCCTACATGCATCTATGTTAACTTTGATTTTCCATATTGTAAGATCTTGGTTGATGAATGTAGTTTATGCTTAACTGATTTAGCTAACTAGCTTGTATAAATATCTATATTATTGCATCTTCTTCTGTTTTAGTGTTCTTTCTTGCAGGAAGCATTCAGCCAACGAACCGCTTGAATTTGAAGCTATAGCAAAAGCGACTGAAACAAGTAAGCCTCCAATCCTCTCTGTGTATCTATTATGAGTTAGGAGAAATGGTAGTATAGTCTTTCATCTGTTGTTCTAGACTAACACCTGTCTAGGGAAGCGTAATTTATCCGTAGATTAAAATTCTGGCCCAACACCCTTATAAATTTAGGTCATTATAGCTCCATTTCATCAAGATAAATATATGTGTCACCTATGTGGTCATCCCTAGCCCATATTGTGTCACACCACCACCATGAGGGGGTCCACATGGAACAAAAGTCGTATTAGGTTGGGCTATCAACATCAGGTGACTTCATTGGCATGTGTAATGTGCTTTGGCTTATGGATTATGGCCAATGGTGAGTATTGGGCCACCGTTATCAAAACTCCTTGCACAAATATCCACTTCAAATTTTTCGATGGTCCAATGGAAAAATGGCCCTGTTAGCCCCCCCTGTAAATTTTTGACAGGAAAAGTGGGGGCTAAATGGTTTTTGAGCCTTCAAGGAATGCATCTCCCCTGAAGACACATCATCCTCGAAGTCCACTATGCCTTTGCCTTTGATAAATTTCCCTCTGCTGACTCCCTTTATAAGGTCTCATTGTTTGCAAAAATTGTGCTCCAAAAGATCTATATTTATCCCCTGTATCCCTGCAAAGTCCCCCTTTCCATCCCAAAAATCCCCTCTAAAACATCCCTACACCCTTTGGTTAGCCAATTTCCCCCTTCTCCCCTCCATCGTTTCCCATTGTCGGCCTCAAATTTCACTAAAAAGGGCCGAAAAACCCATGCTCTACACATATGAGGCCTAGCCCCTTTCGGCCAAGCCCCCTGCATTTTTCCCTCCACGCGACCACAGCGCTAGAACCACCCGCCAGCCCAAAAGGTGCTTACCGCATTTGAATATCGGGCGCATTTATGGCTGTTGATCTAAACAGAACGGACGGCGATCGCCACCCCTGCAGCAACTACCATTAAAACCGTTCATCGCCGATCGTTGCATCTTAACTGTCCATTTCCCGCAGATCTAACGGTTCGGAGTTTACCTGCTGGTGGTCCCCGCCGCAAACACTGTTCACAAACCCGGTGGTATCTATCGCACCACCTTCAGGCAGTAGGCGGTATTTTCTCATCGCCCAGCGATTCCACTCATCGTGCGCCGCGTGTCTCCCTGTACGGTTCAGAAACTGCTCTCCATTGCGCGTTATTGTTCGTCCGTGGACGCGGAGCGATATCGACGTAGGTCATCCGATCCAGAGCCACTCATCTGACGGTTGGCGCTCCGCGAAGCTGCACAAGATTTAACCCATGGTCTCCGTACTCCTAGCCCACCATTCGTTGCCCTCTGCAGCATGTCCAACCGTAGATCTCCTTTGAGATCCGACGTTCTAGATTTGTTTTCCCTGCTGTTGACTTTTCCGCCATCGCCCAGTCTCACCACGTCACCTCCACGTGTATCCGTCGTACATTCGCCCGCCCCCGTTATATATATGATTTCCAAGGTCAAATGTTCATTATTTTACGATTAAATCCGCTACACTCCGCCCACGTCCGCCAAACCACGTCCTGCTGTCATATTGCATTTTCCACCATGTTTCTACACTTTTCCGCCATCTCACCAGTCTGCATGGCCATCCTCGTTGTCCCCGTCTCATCCATTACCCCATTCATGGATTTCATAACAATTTTTTTGTTTTTCAGGGTTTTTGAGGTGGTGAAAGCCGCCATGATTTGCACACGTTGTCACAGTGACAGAAAACACAAGAAAGGACCATGTGTAGAGGAAAAAATAATGGAGAAAAGCCTGAGGGGATCCTACGATAGGACCTGCATTAAAGGAACAGGGTTTGGCCCTGTAAAACTGTCCCGGCACCATTAACACACAAATTTCACAGTTAGAGATATAAATGGAGCAGCAGAGAGCTTAAGGCACGCAAATGAAGATATATAAGCCTTAGGCTCAAAGATTTAGAGGCAAAGTACCAGATTGAAGACCCAGGGATCACATAGAAGGTACAGCATGCAGAAATCAATGCGTATCAGGGTTTCTACAGCAGCAGAATGTTTTTCCTTCATAAAGGACGAAGCACCCATGCGTTCTTTATTCTATGTCGTGTCCTAGAAGATTTTCTACCCTGACAACAATCCAGATACTATCAGAAGCATTTGTTTCACAGTATGGAGACCCTAGCATCGTTGTTGACCTTTTTTCAAGTCACCAGAAGTATCATAGAGTCCTGCAGGCCAATGTACATCAGGGTCAATATCATAGTAATTGGAAGCCTGAAGAAGATCATTCGTTCACCAAAAAGATTGCTAGAGATAAATGCACAGAGTTTATACAAAGTGGGCTTCAGCCTTCTTTCTTTTCAGAAGTTTTAATACTGCATTTAGTTTTTCACCTACCTTCTCCGCTCCACTGGAGCTATAAAATCATGAAGAAACTCATTGTAAAGTTTGTTGATCAGTTATCAGAGAATTGCAAGTAGTTTCTTTTGAGACACAGTCTCTGTGTAACATGTAAGATAGGCTGAGGAATATGATTTCAGACTGAGTATTCAGCTATTGGAAATGTTATACTTGACTGGTATTGTTGTTTAATATAACAAGCACATTTCTTTAGATCCTGATCTAAAGCAGCGATGATGTTTTCCCATCTCTGTGTTTAATTCATTTCTTTTCCTTTCTACTGGCTTGCATTAGAATATTGGCATAGGATTTACCCTTGTTAGGTACCCTATGTTTCTGCTCTCCTTGCCATTAATGTTTTTCTTTTGAATGTGTTATCTAAGAATTGATTTCAGATAATTTAACCAGTGTAGTGGATGTTATTGCCTACTCTCTGATGTATGAATTAAATGTATATGTTCTTAGATGCTTCTTGTTAAGGATTTAGTTGGAAGATTTTTGAACACTGGGGATTAGAGTTAGCCCTGTCCACTAGGATCCTTGTGCAACCAGCTGGTCTTTAACTTTGTGCTCTGAATCTGTGTTATCTCCTCCTCTCCTACCTTTCCATATCATACAATCATCTTTAAGATCCAATTTTTTAGATGACTATCCCAATTGAAAGCTTACACATTGGATAGTAAGTAAATCCTTTCCTGACTCCATTGCCCAATGGTTTCGAAATATTTCCTGGAACATTTCACCTCTGCCTTATCCCTCCTTGCTCATCCTTGTCTTACATCGAATCCTCCTTTCCTGATAACCAGCAACCAAACAAACAAATCAAACAAACAAACCCCGTGCCTTATAACTAGCCTAACATCTTAATACTGAGCTTCAAAGTCAAATACCTTTGACATATCATAGAGAGATCCCTCTCTAGACCCAGGAGGGCTAGATCCTGAGGTTTGAAAGTGGTTTGATGTTGTCTCATCTTTTGGTCTTGCCAATCTGGCCAAAACATGGGAACCCCAACATAATGGCGACTCCGCTGGGGAGTGAGTGCATTACACCTTAAACATTCTTAGGCATTCAAAAACCCACAATCTCTGGTTAGGTTGGTAGTTAAACATTCCTATTCTCACATCAACCTCTATACCATTTTTTGTGTTTCCCCCATACTCTTGGACAAAGTCTGGAAAGGGCCATGTAGCCTCCAGATCTCACACTCTTTCAGAGGTGAAATATCTGGTAAATGCCCTCCCAGTCAATCTCTGGTTAGATTTTACTGTGTTTGGAAGATATCCTCGAAAGGGGACATCTCATAAGCACTGTGGTGGACAGTGTACCCTCCAAAAACATCCTAAACCTTTCCACCTGGTGACTCCATTTTCCCTATACGTTTTAAAGACTCCACTGGTGATCAATAGGCCTACTGATTATCTTGGTTCACATTAGACTCCACTGGGAGACCAGCCTCCATAACAACATCAAACACAGTAGAAGTAACAGGTAGGGTTAAGCTGCTTAGTTAAAAACAACGCTCTGGCTTACAGAACCATTCATACAAGAGCTTACCCTAACCTAGACCCACTTGAAATAGTTGATAACCCCGAGAGCATCCTCAAGGGAGCTCCTACACCTAAAAGACCAACTATTTCCAGCCACATCCATAGAGCTAACTCTGCACCAGAAGATCTTACAGCTCTATCACACTTTCACCTTGACCCAGACCTACCTAATATATTACTTAGAACTATGTCATTCAGTGTTCTAGACCAGCCAAACCTTGAGCTTCCTGGTTCACCGCCCCAAAGTGGTGGACACCTTGAGAATAGACAGAACCCTCCCTCTACACCTCCTGATACACATTTCATACAAAACTTGGGGCTCAATCGCCCTAGATCTGCTCATCAGTCTTTTGCTGGTCATAATAACCCTATCATCCATATACCAGCTGCTCAAGTCAACCCTTTACCTCATCAAAACATCATCATGGCAGCCTGGTATGCACCCCTGGTTTTACCTCAGCCTCTAGTACCCTTACCCAATGATCATCAGTCAAAGATCCCATACTTCACTGCAAAAGAGTCCATCACAGCCCAGCAACATGTAGATAAGATGGAAGATTCTTTTGACTATATGGAAATAGTTGATAATACAGTAAAAATGAGAATTTTTGCCCAGAGCTTAGGGGGTGATGTGAAGAAATGGTTTAAGGGCCTACCTCCAGGTAGCATCAATGATCTTCCAGATTTATATCAAACTTTCATAAACAAATGGGAAGCTAGGGAAAATCCTCGCCAACTCCTAGCAGAATACATGAACATTAAAAGAAACGTAGGGGAGAGTGTCCATGATTACACAATGAGATTTAACAGCATTTACAATGCTCTCCCTCCACATATGAAACCTCCCCAAGGTATGGCCCTAGAGAAATACCCTGAAGGCTTTGATGTTGACATGGCCTATCAGCTTAGGGATAAAGAGTACAACACATTGGAGGACATGCAGAAAGGAGCAGTGAATATAGAGGCAAATCTGATTGAGAAAAGAGCGAGATTAAGAGCTGAAAAAAGGGTAACATATAGAGATGACAATGTAGCTTCCACATCTGATCCAAATCATGAACATTTATCTAAAAAAGTGGAGAAGCTATACCAAATGATGGAAAAAATGGTTGTCACAGTTAGTAACCAAAATAGAAATCAAAACCATAACCAGAACCAGAACTTTAGAAGAAACAATAACACCCCCAACAGACAAAGAGAATCAAATCAACAAGTTATTCCCCCATTCCAAGAGAAATTTCTTGATGAAGATGAGGGAATCATAGAAGAGTCTGAGGGAAACACAATAAAAATGTTTGAAACGGAAGATTCAATCCATAATTGTTACTCAGAAGAAGATCAACCATCACCCTCTGATTGGGATGAGGAATGGGCAGAAACTGAGGATTACAGATTAGGATTTGAAAATGCCATGATGCAGGTCAGGGAACAATATGATATTAGAAGCAAGAAGAGCCTAGACACTACCAAACCAAAAGCTTCTGAGGTCACCATCAAGAAAAGACCTGAGAAAACTTCTAAAGCAACTGCTGAAAGTAACAAATCAGCAGCTGAGAGTTCTAGGAAGAACAAAGAAAAAGACAACCAAAACATTGATACACAAGGTAAACTAGCACTAGCACTGTAGTTAGTGCTCCTGATAAAACTGTCACAAACACTGTACATAACGAGAATCAACACACTGATTTAGCCCCTAAGGCAGTGGCTAACAAAACAGAGTTGAACATTCCAAAGAGTCAGTCCACTTTCAATTTGGAGAGTGAGATTGCAAAAATTAAAATCTCTGCCCCACTCTCTGAGCTGGCCACTCAGGATGTATATAAAGGCCAAATTTTGAAAGCATTAAATTTAGGTGAGAACAGTGACACTGTAAATCTGAGTGATGATCAACCTACCCTTCTGTTTGGTTCAAATATAGAAGGAAAATTTCAGGAAGGGGTAGTGCCCCCTTTTTATATCAGTCTTAATGTTCATGATAAGATTCTCCACAATGCAATGCATGATTCTGGGGCATCACACAACCTGATGCCTAAAGTAGTGATGGAAATATTAGGCCTGGAGATAACCCGTCCCTATAAATACCTATATTCATTTGACTCTAGTAGAGTAAAGTGTCTTAGCCTGATCAAAGATTTATGTGTGAGCCTTGCCCGTATTCCAGCAAAATTCATGGTCATGGATGTTGTTGTGGCAGATGTGCCTCCCAAATACGGCATGTTATTATCAAGATCATGGGGAGCCAAGCTGCAAGGAACAATGCATATGGATGGGGCTTATGCCACAATCCCAATCTTTGGTCAACTTAGAAGACTGTACAGGGAAGCACAAATGAAATTCCTGGTTAGTAGCCCTGAAAAGCCTGAAAATTCTCCTTTATACTCTGTACATACAGACCTCGACTCCTTCATCCTTTGTAATGATGATTCCTTAGAAGATTCTACATCCCAAAATAGAGACACAAGCGAGGAAACAGAGGCCATGGACTTTAACATAATGGCTACTCTAGACACAGAGGAGAAAGATGTAGAAGACTCAGAACAGTTCACTGAAACGAAAGCTCAAAGTGAACCAGAAACAGAATACGATCAAACAACTAGTCACACCTCTAATTTCCACACACCTGACAAAAAACAAAACAACCCACAGCCTAGTGCAGTTTCTATAATACAACATAATGGTGAACCTAGCTGTAGGGAAGGAAATGATGATAAAACGAAAAATGAACCCTTGTGGGAGATGAGTTTCGATGGGTCATGCACCAAGAGAACTGCTGGGGCAAGAGAGTGGATACATAACATAGAGAGTGATTACGCAGAGAGCCATGCCTGCAACCTGCACTTCAAATGTACAAACAATGTTGCAGAATACGAGGCCCTTATCCTAGGCTTGAACCTGTTGAGAAAATTAGGAGCTCATAGGATAACTGTGCATGGGAACTCTGAGCTAATTATTAAACAGGTGAACGGTGACTACACAGTGACACATCCTAGATTGAGAGCTTACACGAATGACACTATGGATTTATTGAAAAAATTTGTTGAATACGAATTAGTGTTTGTTCCTAGGAGTCAAAATTTCATTGCAAACGGATTAGCTTGCCTAGCTAGTTCATACCCTAAGACTCCAATCGACCAACGAATTATCATACAGACCAAATTCATACCTGCAGTGTCGGATAATAAAAAATAATGGCAGGTCTTTGAGGGTGATAAACAGATTGAGGATTTCCTGATAGGCAGGAATGAGTTTGAATTTTCTGATTCAGACTCTAAATCTGAGAAAAGCTGCCTAAGTGAAGAATCCTCTGATGAAGAAACCCCACCCTGTAACATAGGAATAAACACTCTAACTGAAGAAACTGGAAGTCCAACCGGAAAGTGTGAAAACGCAGAAAATGAGGAGATGGAGGTGCTGCAGGCCAAAGATAAGAATATACCCAGAGGTCTGGCACCCTTAGAGGACCTCTTTGACTTTGATGATGTAGCAAAAAATCCAACTATAGAACATGCAGACTTTGACGTGGAAGAATGCAATATAGGCACAGAAGATAAGCCCAAAATGATTAAATTGGCAAAATCCTTACCCGCAGAGATGAAAATGAAATACATTGGCCTTTTAAAATAATTTATTGACGTATTTGCTTGGAGCTACGAAGATTTAAGGGCTTATGACACAAGCATCATACAACACAAAATACCTTTAAAAGAAAATCAGAAACCATTCAGGCAGAAACTTCCTAGGATAAACCCAAAAAAATTGCCTACAGTTGAAAAAGAGATTAAAAAGATGTATGAGGCAGGCATAATAGTTCCTGTGAGGATCTCTGATTGGGTATCTTTTACAGGTCAAAATACCTCCTCATCAGCTCAGAGGAGAAGACAAATATGGAAGGAATACAAAGACCTAAATAAAATCTATTTCTTCCAAGGTAACGCCTTTCTATAACAAAGCAGGAGCGTTATAACGCATAAGACCAGTGAATGTGCCGCGTTAGTGGCTAGGGAAACGCTCTGTTTACACTAGAGGGCAGCGTTACCCGTGTTTTAAGTTTTAAATGGGAAAAATGTGCGGAGAATGATTTGAATCTCCGGCTTTCCCTCACAAGAGAGTCAGTTCACAAAGGAAACTGCAAAGCACCAATTCATTATTGGTCACTGCCATAAAAGACTGAACTCCCAAGGAGGAAAAATCATAGAGATTAAAGAAGCATCTTAGTTTTTTCTATTCCAAACTAGTGGAAAGAGAAAGGCAATAATGGCTTTCTCCCTCTCCTATAAAAAGGAGTTGAAGGCTCTTAGTTGAAGGTCGAAGGATTGTTAAGGTTCTGAATACTTGTGAAGTAGAGGATAGTGTTATAGTGTGAAGGCCAAGAGTCAAAGAGGTTCCTAGAGAAATTGTTGACAAAGACTTCACTACTTAAGAGATAGAGAGATTGGGAGGCTGAGGAGGGCTTGGTACGACCGACGGTTGTAATCCTCCTTCTTTCAAAATCAATAGAACTGTATTTGTTTTGTCCATTCGATGCTTAATATTGTCATTATTGTTTGAATATTTACACAGCATGATATGAATGGCTCAGATGGGTACAATTTAGATGTTCATTATATATTAGCTTAATTGATAGTATATATATCATGTTAGAAATTACACGGGTGCTTTGTTTGATTGCAGGACTAAGATTTGGAGCTGGTGAAGAAAGACTCTTGCTTCGCTGCCTAGTGTTCTCCAAGGGACTCCGAGATCATCAAAGAGGTAATTTTCTATCGCATTCCGTCAAGTTGTTTTAAGTTAATATGAACATATATATGCCATCTTTGTGAACTGTACAACTAATCTTACTGTCTATCTCGGGCACCGGAAAGCCCTGAGAGGGATATACGATAACCAACAACCCAAGAATTTTACCCTATAGCAGTATCAAACTTGGTGGCTGTGAGAAAGAAAACAGGGGAGATTAGATTATGTATTGACTTTAGAAACCTTAATAGAGCCTCACTCAAGGACAACTACCCTTTGCCAAAGATGGAACACATTCTACAGCGGGTAGTAGGCTCAAAAAGGATTTCTTTGTTGGATGGTTTTTTAGGTTACAACCAAGTCTTAGTGATCCCAGAAGACCAACTCAAAATAGCCTTTACCACTCCATGGGGCACCTTTATGTATGTGAAGATGCCTTTTGGATTGATGAATGCGGGTGCAACCTTCCAAAGAGCGATGGACATATCTTTTTCAGATGAGATAGGGCGTTTCATTGTTATTTACTTGAATGACATAACAATTTTTTCCAAGACTGAAGAAGAGCACCTAGAACATCTGAGAAAAGTGTTTGAAAAATGTAGAAGGTTTGGTCTGTCATTGAATCCTAAAAAGACTGTATTTGGGTTGCAAGAAGGAAAGCTTCTTGGCCACATTATATCTGAAAAGGGAATTAGGATAGACCCACAGAGAGTTGAGGGAATACTACAGATCACACACCCAAGAAACATCAAAGAATTACAGTCCTTTATTGGGAAGATTAACTTCCTTAGAAGGTTTATCCCCAACCTAGCTGAACACCTTAGGAATATGACTAACATGCTAAAGAAAGGTGAAGGGGTTAAATGGACTGTTGGAGCTAAACAATCTTTTGAATCAGTAAAACTTGCACTCACTCAAGATCTTGTTCTGATTAGTCCTAACTTCTCAAGGGATTTTCTGATCTTTTCATTTGCCTCTGAGCTTACAGTGGCTGCAGTCTTACTACAGAAAAATCCAGAGGGTATGGAACAGCCAATAGCCTTTTTCAGCAAAGCACTGAGGGATGCTCCCTTGAAATACAACAAAATGCAAAATCATGCTTACGCTCTTTTCAAAGCCTTAAAGGACTTTAGGGTGTACATGTTTCATTCTCACACCATAGCTTACGTGCCCAACATCATAGTCAAAGATATACTGTCCCAAGACCCAGATGGGAAAAGGGGCAAATGGATTGCTATGATCTTAGAATATGACCTTGAGATAAAACCCACCAAACTAATTAAAGGTCAGGGCCTAGCTCAATTAATGGCTAAATCAAACTTACAAGCCCTAGACATTAACATGGTAAATACCTTGGATGAGCAACAAGAATTGCCTGATCCCACTGTTGAGTAAAAGTTTCAGATCTCTCCTTGGTATTCCGACATTCTGCATGTGCTTACACACCTCAGTGCCCCTCCTAAAATATCAAATACCAAGGCCAGATTATTAAAGCTAAAAGCCAGGAGCTATTGCATATTGAATAACTGCTTATACTGGAAGAACCCAAATGGCCTGTTGCTTACATGTTTGCCTGAAAACGAGGCAGAGAGGATTAAACAAGAATTCCATGCAAGAGAGTGTGGAGGCCACCTAAGTTGGAAAGCCACTGCAAACAAAATACTCAGAGCTGGCTATTATTGGCCCACACTCTTCAATGATGTCCATAAGATAATAATTGCCTGCCACAAATGCCAGATTTTTTAAGGCAAAAGAAAAATCCTTCCCCTCCCATTACAACCCATCACTGTTGAAGGTCCCTTTTGCAATGGGGCCTAGATTTCATAGGGGAAATTCACCTTGATTCTTCTACACAACACAAATGGATCCTAACAGCCACAGACTATTTCACTAAGTGGATAGAGGCTATACCTACTAGGAATGCCACAAATTCAGTCATCATTAGTTTCTTAAAAGGTCATATCCTCTCTCGGTTTGGCTGCCCAAGGAAAATAATCACTGATAATGCCACTACTTTCGGATCCAAGAAAATGGTTGATTTTTGTCACAGGTATCAAATAGCACTCAGTCATTCAACTGCCTATTACCCTCAAGGTAATGGATTAGCTGAATCATCAAACAAGAGCCTGGTGATCATCATCAAAAAGCTGCTGCAAGAGAAAAAAAAGTCATGGCATAACAAGCTAGTACATACTTTGTGGGCTGACAGGCTTACAACAAAGAAATCTATTGGCATGTCTCCTTATTAGCTTGTCTATGGAACGAAAGCAATGTTTCCTACCAGCCTTGGGGTACTAGTGATCAATTTGGTCCAAGAGATTCAAACAGAAGAAGACAGTATGGTGAGAAGAATAAACCAAACAATTCATCTCCAGCAAACGAGGGAAGAGGTCTACAACAGAGCAGTGAAAGTTCAAGAGAATATAAATAAATTGTTTGACAAAAGGACCAAAGCTGTTGATTTCAAAATTGGGGATAAAGTTCTGAAGTGGGACTCAAGATGGGAGGATAAAGGAAAGCACAGCAAGTTTGACAGTTTGTGGCAGGGCCCATACACCATCCAGGCCACTGTGGGTCCAAATGCCTTCTTCCTACAGGAATTAGATGGTACATAGCTGTCTGGGGGTCCTGTCAATGGCAGGATGCTCAAACACTATTTTTGCTAATTTTCAATTTTCAGTTTTCATCTCCATTATACATACCATTGCAGTTTTTTATTTTTCAAGAAAAAGAGAAAATGTTTCAAAAACAGAGGAAAAGAGAGGTTCAGACATGCTTAAAACATGAACCCCTGATGTGCAAAATATTGGCTCTAATAAGATCAAAACCTGAGCCAAAGAAGGTAAAACAGCTGGTCCTAACATGCCCAAAATCTGGACCAGCAAAAAAGAAAGAAGAATCAGCTCTAACATGCCCAAAACTAGAGCTGAAATGAAGAAAATAAGTGACTCTAACATGCTCAAAACTTGAGTCACAAAGGGAAGAAGGATACTTCAAGTTTAGATTTCAAGCCTTCACAGTTTTGTTTTCAGTTTTATGCAAATTTTGTCCATGTGCAACTATCTTTATGCCTTGGACCCACAGCAAGTCAGACAGTCTAATCCTGGCTTGACTGTTTTTAAATTTCTGTTGTAGAATGTAGAGAAGAAATCTGTTGGACAGATTAATCCCAGCAGATATTAGATTAGGTAGAGAAACATGTGAGACCAACAGTTTAATCTGGTCTCATGGAGTAATAAGGGTAGAAATAGAATAGGTTTACTTTCTGTTTGTAAAAAATAAAATGGTGTAAAGGGTCTGCTAGCTCAAAATCATCCTAGAAGAATAAAAAATGCTAGGATTGTAGTGTGGGTAGGTAGCTTTGTTGGGAAAAGTGTTTCTGCTAATGTAATGTCTTCATATTGAGGCAGCTGATCAAATAAAGAAAGGGATGTGCCAAACAGCAGGCAACTGGCCTACCCCAAAGATCTATTCTCTGAATTCTTGACTCCTTCAAGAAGAAGCCATCCCCATGTGGAGCCACTGTTAGCCCCCCCTGTAAATTTTTGACAGGAAAAGTGGGGGGCTAAATGGTTTTTGAGCCTTCAAGGAATGCATCTCCCCTGAAGACACATCATCCTCGAAGTCCACTGTGCCTTTACCTTTGATAAATTTCCCTCTGCTGACTCCCTTTATAAGGTCTCATTGTTTGCAGAAATTGTGCTCCAAAAGATCTATATTTATCCCCTGTATCCTCGCAAAGTCCCCCTTTCCATCCCAAAAATCCCCTCTAAAACATCCCTACACCCTTTGGTTAGCTTATTTCCCCCTACTCCCCTCCATCGTTTCCCATTGTCGGCCTCAAATTTCACTAAAAAGGGCCGAAAAACCCATGCTCTACACATATGAGGCCTAGCCCCTTTCAGCCAAGCCCTCTGCATTTTTCCCTCCACACGACCACGGCGCTAGAACCGCCCGCCACCCCAAAGGGCGCTTACCGCATTTGAATATCGGGCGCGTTTATGGTTGTTGATCTAAACAGAACGGATGGCGATCGCCACCCCTGCAACAACTACCGTTAAATCCGTTCATCACTGATCATCACATCTTAACCGTCCACTTCCCGCAGATCTAATGGTTCGGAGTTTACCCGTTGGTGGTCCCCACCGCAAACACTATTCACAAACCCAGTGGTATCTATCGCACCGCCTTCGAGCGGTAGGCGGTATTTTCTCATCGCCACGTGTCTCCCTGTACGGTTCAGAAACTGCTCTCCATCGCGCGTTATCGTTCGTCCGTGGATGCGGAGCGATATCGACGTAGGTCGTCCGATCCAGAGCCACTCATCTGACGGTTGGCGCTCCGCGAAGCTGCACGAGATTTAACCCATGGTCTCCGTACTCCTGGCCCACCATTCGTCGCCCTCCGCAGCATGTCCAACCGTCGATCTCCTTTGAGATCCGACGTTCCAGATTTGTTTTCCCCACTGTTGACTTTTCCACCATCGCCCGGTCTCGCCACGTCACCTCCACGTGTATCCGTCGTACATTCGCCCGCCACCGTTATATATATGCTTTCCAAGTTCAAATGTTCATTATTTTACGATTAAATCTGCTGCGCTCCGCCCACGTCCTCCAGACCATGTCCCGCTGTCATATTGCATTTTCCACCATGTTTCTGCACTTTTCCGCCATCTCACCAGTCTGCATGGCCATCCTCGTCGTCCCCATCTCATCCATTACCCCATTCATGGATTTCATAACAAGTTTTTTGTTTTGCAGGGTTTTTGAGGTGGTGTAAGCCGCCATGATTTGCACACGCTGTCACAGTGACAGAAAACACAAGAAAGGACCGTGTGCAGAGGCAAAAACAATGGAGAAAAGCCTGAGGTGATCCTACGACAGGACCTGCATTAAAGGAACAAGGTTTGGCCCTGTAAAACTGTCCTGGCACCATTAACACACAGATTTCACAGTCAGAGATATAAATGGAGCAGCAGAGAGCTTAAGGCACGCAAATGAAGATATATAAGCCTTAGGCTCAAATATTTAGAGGCAAAGTACCAGATTGAAGACCCAGGGATCACGTAGAAGGTACAGCACGCAGAAATCAATGCCTATCAGGGTTTCTACAGCAGCAGAATGTTTTTCCTCCATAAAGGACGAAGCACCCATGCGTTCTTTATTCTATGTCGTGTCCTAGAAGATTTTTTGCCCTGACAACAGTCCAGATACTATCAGAAGCATTTGTTTCACAGTATGGAGACCCTAGCATCGATTTTTACCTTTGTTCAAGTCACCAGAAGTATCACAGAGTCTTGCAGGCCAGTGTACATCAGGGTCAATATCATAGTAATTGGAAGCCTGAAGAAGATCATCCGTTCACCCAAAAGAGTGCCAGAGATAAATGCACAGAGTTTATACAGAGTGGGCTTCGGCCTTCTTTCTTTTCAGAAGTTTTAATACTGCATTTAGTTTTTCACCTACCTTCTCCGCTCCACTGGAGCTATAAATTCATGAAGAAATTCATTGTAAAGGTTGTTGATCAGTTATCAGAGAATTGCAAGTAGTTTCTTTTGAGACGCAGTCTCTGTGTAACGTGTAAGATAGGCCGAGGAATATGATTTCAGACTGAGTATTCAGCTATTGGCAATGTTATACTTGACTAATATTGTTGTTTAATATAACAAGCACATTTCTTTGGATCCTGATCTAAAGTAGCGGTGATGTTTTCCCATCTCTGTGTTTAATTCATTTCATTTCGTTTCTACTAGCTTGCATCAGAATATTGGCATAGGATTTACCCTTGTTAGGTACCCTATGTTTCTGCTTTCCTTGCCATTAATGTTTTTATTCTGAATGTGTTATCTAATAATTGATTTCAGATAATTTAACCAGTGTAGTGGATGTTATTGCCTGCTCTCTGATGTATGAATTAAATGTATATGTTCTTAGATGCTTCTTGTTAAGGATTTAGTTGGAAGATTTGGGAACACTGGGGATTAGAGTTAGCCTTGTCCACTAGGATCCGTGTGCAACCAGCTGGTATTTAACTTTGTGCTCTGAATCTGTGTTATCTCCTCCTCTCCTACATTTCCATATCATAAAATCATCTTTAAGATCAAATGTTTTAGATGACTAGCCCAATTGAAAGCTTGCACATTGGATAGTAAGTAAATCCTTTCCTGACTCCATTGCCCAATGGTTTCGAAATATTTCCTGGAACATTTCACCTCTTCCTTATCCCTCCTTGCTCATCCTGGTCTTACATCGAATCCTCCTTTCCTGATAACCAGCAACCAAACAAAAAAATCAAACAAACAAACCCCGTGCCTTATAACTAGCCTAACATCTTAATACTGAGCTTCAAAGTCAAATACCTTGGACATATCATAGAGAGATCCCTCTCTAGACCCGGGAGGGCTAGATCCTGAGTTCTGAAAGCGGTTTTATGTTGTCTCATCTTTTGGTCTTGCCAATCTGGCCAAAACATGGGAACCCCAATAGGCCCAACGTCCCAAGGGAATAGTTTCGATGGATCAAGATTCTTCCATTGGATCGAAACATGCTATGAAACACTCTGTTAATGAATCCCTCGATGTATAGTATCATCCTAATCAATTGATATTAGTGAAAATCACAATTATTAATTTAATTAATAATTATTAGTGCTTATGATTAATGAAATTTGTTTTTGAGAAAATTCCTTTGTTTCTAGTTTTAAGACATTTTTCCCAATTTGATTCCATACCAATATCTATGCATACTTTTAACATCGAAGTCCTACGTGTCATGGTTTCCCGATATTTCCTTTCCCTAGTTCAATTTTCTAATACTTTTCCAAGTCCTATGTTCTCTATTTCATGTTCCTAGGTCTCACTTCCCCTGATACCTTGTTCCTCAAGATCACCTCCATGGTACCTTGTTCCCCAATATTACATACCCTATAAGCCCCATGTTAAGCCAAAAACCCTTTATTAAGCCATAGATTTTGAGTGATTACATTTCTATTATTATATTGTTATGTAGGCTAGAACCCGCAATGGTCCCATTTTATTATAATTGTACCCATAAATGGAGAAAAGGTGTACATATTGTTACCAAAAAACATAACAGGCCTTGGAGAGGTAAACTACAAGAAAAAAACTAAACAAAATGCTAACAATGGGGTAGAGTCTAAATGTCACCTCAACCAAAACCCCCTACTCTTTATGGACTTTCACAAATGGGAAGAGCTATGGTATAGTAGGATCACCTATGAAAGGTATTCTAAGTTTAATATATAAGGTGATTAAGCTAGAGCTCATTCAAAAGAGAGGGTCAATAATGATTCAAGGCTTTCAAGAAGAAAAATTTTCTCCAAGAGAAGCTCTAGAAAACAAGGTTTGAGACCTAGGGTTTTAATATTATCAGTGAAAACAAGTTTTCACAAGGTCAATACCAAAGAGAAATGGTTTCTTGCAATTATAATCATCTATTCCAAGTCTCATGAAACTCTCAAGAAATTTCTCAATTTGAGGGAGAGTAAACTAAGATTTCCCTCTTAGAGAAACACCCAAGGAAATAGATTTTATGCATGAAATTTGAGTATATTCCCACCAAAATTATAGTTCATGTAGTAAATACCTACCTCTTAATTTTTAGGCTATAAAAAATCAATACCTACCTCTTGATGTTTAGGCTCTCAAACCACCAAAATTCCTCCTCCCTAAAATTTCACTCCAAGCTCTAGTTTTTCTTTATAGCCTTAAGCAAGCCAAATTTGAGAAGATAAATTTATGGAGAAAATTAAATTTTCATCACCAAGTGATAGTACCAATGCCTTTTCCTATGGTGATATGAATTATAGGTTATTTAAGATCATCCAAATTCCTTCTAAGGAGGTCAAAATTTGATGCCCTAACTATCAAAAGTTTGGCAATTCCCCGCTTAATGAAATAATGGATTTTGATGGAAAATAACAATAATTCGTCCAATGGGATAATTCATTATGTTGGCCACCTATAAAATTTGTTCCATCAAAAGGTGGCCAAAACATTGTTTAGCCTTCAAGGAACAGTTTCATTGCAGGAAAGTGTATCTCTTGAAGCCTCTGGAAGACATCATATCCTTGTTTCAGTCTTCATTGCTGTTCCCATTTCAAGCTCAGAAAATCCTGTTGATTTCCAAGCCAGAATACTGCTGCAAGAACCATTTCCCTTTGCCCCTTCTTCCAAACTATCCTCAGTTTTTACCCCTCCATTTCCCATGAAAATCCCTCATTTTCATGTTTTTCCCATTTCCCCTTCATCAAAATCTCCTTTATAAGGTTTAAAGATTCCTTCTTTGCCTTACCGGAACCCTCAATTTCCATTGAAAATCATAAAAAATCCATTTTTTTGTGTTAAGGGTTTAAGCCCCTTTGGGCCCAATCTCAACCACTTCCCCACTGTATGTCCATGGTGCTAAAACCAAGCGCTAAAAACCTTTCGGTGCTAATCGCATCGCAAAAATCTGAAGCATGCAAGTCTTTTGCCATGTTTCAAAGTTCCGATGCGATTGGATTTGTATTGAAAACCCCGATGTGATTGGCCCTTTTCTCATATATAAAGCCCCGAGCACATTATCCTTCATATAACCTTCGGCCCCGCAATTGGGCGCCTAACCACATAATACATATCCCGCCCAGAAAATATTAAAAACCTTATGCTATTCGAAACTTTGGGGCTTTTAATTATTTTATATTATTTCCGTCGGCGCGAATTTTTAGCCACTCCGCACCGTCGATCTGATCTGCAGATCCGACGGTGCGGAATCCATCTCCCTGGTGGTCCCCACCAACCGTGCCCCGTTGCCCAAAACCACGCGGTATTCATCGCACCGCCTTCGGGGCAAAGGTGGTAATTTTCGTTTGGCCAGCGATGCCATTCACCGCATGACACACGTCCCATGCACTTTTTCAAAACCGCTTGCTCATCGTGCATTATTGTTCGTACACGGACGCCCAGCGATATTTTCATGCGTCGTCCGATCTGGGGTGGGCCATCCAACGGCTATCGCTCGCTGAAGATGCCCGACGTTTAACATGGTCCCGGTGCGCCGTCTAGTTAATATCCTTTGTCAATATGATCTGTAGATCGACGGTCCATATTCCATTGCCCTGATTCCGTCGCCCAGTCAACGATTCTCCGTTTTTACTTTCCCCCTCGCTCCCGATCGTCGATCTCTGCGCGATCGACGGCTCTGATTTAATATTTCTTCCGCCTTCTCCGATCAATCCTGACCGTTGGATGATGCCATCCAACGGCCACGCTTCCTCCAAATGCCTCTGCAACAATAAAACCTATATATGCAGGATGTTTTAATAGTTTTTCATATTTCTGCAGGGTTTAAATGGTTTTTCCGCTTTGCTGAAGAAAATTTCACAGGTCGAAGGTGACGATCCTCCCGCCTGCGATTCACCACAAAATCACTTACAGGGTTTTAAAGTTCGCATTTTATCAATGGATTCATGAGGCATTGGTGTCATTCAACCCTTGTACAACCCTGCGCACCAGAAAACACAGTTAATCGGGCACCAGTCAGAGAGTATCAGTGATGAAGGCTAGAATGAACCAGGACAGAGGATGGAAGACATATTACCGGGGATCACAGCTAAGAATGTATATCAAAAGCCTAATCCCCGATTCAGAACACAGGTTAAAGAAGATCTGAAGGGTCTTGTCAATAGGAGCGCCTCCACTGCCACAAAATGAGGCAAATTGATCCCTTTAGTTACCACGATGCCACCTGTGCCTCAAAGTATTCAATCAGAAGCCGAATTTATTTTATCAGGCACCTACAACCTCACAGAAAATCAAAGGCTGCCGAAAAAATTAATACTAATCAAAGATCTTATCTCTAAATTGTCGACAAAACTTTTTTAAAAGGTTAAAGAACAATCCAGAAGTAGATCTTTTCAATCATTAGGCCTCGAAAGGCACAAACAGAGTTATAAATGATTACATTCCCACCTTATGCCTTGCCTGGTTCCCAAAGGTCAAGAATTGCATTGATTACATAATTAATGATACTTAACCCCTGGGAAATACTCCCACCTCTTCATTCTTCTATAAATACTTCTGTAGAAGATGAGAAAATGTTGGTCTCTGGACATTTGAATGCATGTAATAGTTATTCTAAAGCTACTGATGCCCTGTTTGCAACTTAAAGATACATAAGCTGATATGGGAAGTTCGAAGTTGTAAGGACCCACCGGGCTTGCTGATTGTAACTGGTTTAAACATCAAATACAAGCTGCTGATTTATGGGATCCTGATTTGTGTCAATGGTGATCTGTTCCTCACTGTCAATTGTTATTTCGCTTAATGTTTTCACTATGTTCACTTTCTCTGATAAAGAGCAGCAAACATAGGGTTAGGATTTACTCTCAACAGTACCCTACTCTTACTGAAAGCTTTATTATCTATGTTTTCTTCATTTGAATGTTCTCTTTGAAGAGTACATCAATGCAAGTTGGTTTAAATGCACTTGCTTGATCTAAATTGCTCTTTGTCACTGTCATTTGTGGTTTTCTTATTTGAATATGCTGAAAGCAGGGTAGTTTAAAGGCACTTACCTGATCTTAATTTTTTCAACTGTTTTGTAAATGTTCTCTTATTAAAAGTACTTCAATGCAGGCTGGTTTAAAAGCACTAACCTGATCTCAGAATACTTTTATGTTTTTATTATTGAATATGCTGAAAGCAGAGTAGTTTAAAGACACTTACCTGATCTTAAGCTGTTCAAATGTCTTTTAATGTTTTCTAACTGAAAGTACTTCAAAGCAGGCTAGTTTAAAGGTATTAACCTGATCTCAGAATACTCTTATGTTTTTCTTTAAGTACATGCTGAAGCAAGATAGTCTAAAAGAACTTACTTGATCTTAGGATGTTTTACTATATCTTCATTTGTTTTCTCTTCATTTCCTATCTGTTTCATTCCATAAAATCACCTTAAGAGATCCTTTGACATAAGTGACTTGCCCCATGGATAACCTTGCTGTCCAATTAAAATCCTCCTATGACTCCATAGCCCAATGGGTTAAAACTGTATTTTCCTTTCTGTCAGCCTAATCATTCTTTCATCTGCAAACACCTTCAACCTTCATTTTTGAAACTACCTTCACCTTCATCATGTCCTTGCCCAACCAAAACAAACAAAACAAAACCCAAGCTCTTCATAACTAGCCTAATATCACAATTTCAGCTATTTAAGATCACATCTTTGAACCCATTCATAGAGAGATCCCTCTCTGGATTCAGGAGGGCTAGATCCTAGAATCCCAAAGTTGGTTGAAATAATGTTGCTTCTATAGTTTTAGTTTTACCAATCTACTAAAATTACAGATTCCTAACATTTCTGGCGACTCCGCTGGGGAACTACTTCCCTTAAAAACTTCATAAAAATTGTGAGTGAAAAGCAGCCTTTTCAAGCACTACCAAAGAATGGTAATCATGATAAAACTTGTTTCAATCAGTGAAAAAATAGGTAAACCCTAGGATTTTCCTAAGACTTTATCCAACCTTGAAAAATCAGCTGGCTTAGCCATAAGAGTAGGCTGTCTTTGTCTCATAACCATAGCTAAGTTTTGAAACAGAGTTAGGATATTCTTAAAAACCACTCAATTGAAAAAGAACTCAGAAAACCTAAAATTATTTCAGATTGGTATCCAATAAACATGGTGATGGACCATAAGACCTTTTACCTCTGAAAAGAGCTAAAAACTTCCACTTGGCGACTCCACAATCCTGAAAAGACCTTAAGACTCCACTGGGAAGAACCCTTATCATTGTAATATCTTTCAAACTCGTTCACAAGACTGTAGGATTGAAATTTTTCCAAAACAGACTAGTTAACCTCTTAAAGATTGGCATACCTGGTTGAACTTATCTTGTTTATTTGGATCTGAAAAACACAGCATAGTGGCTTCTAGAAAGATTCACACTAGAGCCTATCCTAACCCTGATCCACCTAAGATAGTTGATAACCCATAAAGTATCCTTAGGAAGTCTCCTAAGATTAATTTATCAATTGTTTTCAGATCACCCTTGAGAGTTAATTCAGTCCCTGAAAATCTTTTAGCTCTACAACAATCTCAATTTGACTTAGTAAATCCATTCAGAACTAGGTCTCTTGGTGATTTATATCAGTTAGATTCTAAGTCTTCACCATCATCCCCGGAAACAAGTGAACCTCTTGGTAGCAGAGAAACAACACAACCTGATTTGCATTTTCTTCACAACTTAGGTGTCTCTCATCCAAGATCAACACAACAGTCTAGTCCTGGTCCATCCACTTCTGCTCACCCTACATCCACTATTCAAATCACTCCACTTCAGCCCACTTTCCCTTTTGTTAATACACCTCTTTTAAATCCACCTCCACCACATATCATGGCAACATGGTATGCTCCCTTAGTCCTTCCTGCACCATTAGTCAGTCTTCCACAGGACTATCAGTCCAAAATTCCATTATATGATGCTAGAAATGCTACAACTGCATCACAACATGTGGATAAGATGAATGACTACTTTGACAGAAATGAAATTGATGATGATTCGATCAAACTTAGGTTATTTTCTCAAAGCTTAAGGGGATAAGTGAGGAAATGGTTCAAAGGTTTAACCCCCCATAGTATCCGTGATCTACAAGCCTTCCATCAAACATTCTTAAACAAATGGGAAGTAAAGAAAAACCCTCTCCAAGTCCTTTCTAACTATAAAAACCTCCATAGAGACACTGGGGAAAGTGTGCAAGATTATTGCACTAGATTCAATAGTGTGTATAATGCACTTTCCCCTGAACTAAAACCTCCACAGGGCTCATCTTTAAACAAGTTTCCTGAAGGGTTTGACCTTGAGATGGCCTATCAGCTGAGAGAGAGAGATTTTGCAACTCTTGAAGATATGCAAAGGGGTGCTCTTTCTGTGGAAGTAAACTTGATGGAGAAGAGAGCAAGAATGAAAACTGAAAAGAGAGTGTCCTTTAGAGAGGAAAATGCCCCTTCTACTTCCAACTCAAAGATGGAAAGAATGATGGAGGAGATGATGAATAAAATGAGCATCCTTGAGAGAGCACAAGCAATTCAAAACCAATCTGCTCCTTAAAACAAAAACCAGAACCAGAATCATAATTTTAGAAGGAACCAACCTCCAAATAGAACTAGGGAAGATGATCAACAGATCACTCCTCCCTTTCATCAAAACTATATAGGTGAGGTTGAGGAAATAGATGAGATAACAGAGGAAGATGATATCAATATGTTGGGAGTAGATAATGATGACTTTGAGATTCATTATGATAGGGAACAAAGTTTTCATACCCCTTATGATGAATACAAAGATGACAACGAAAGTTATTTTCAAGACATGGAAAATTTCATCATAGAGTCTCAAAAAGAATATGACCTTAGAAGCAAAACTAGTCAACAAACTCCCAACACCAAAACCTCTGACAAATCTTCACAAAACAACACTACAACCAAGCCTAAAATTGTTAAACAAAAGGATAAAACAGTAGCTGTGAATTCTGATAAAGATAGAGAGAAGGGCACTCAAAACAATGAAAAATAGAGTGCAGACATTAGTAGTACTACCACTTCATCTAGTACTCCTGTTAAGACAATTTTGTCAAAAACAAGTAGAACAAATCAGCAAGCTCATGTTGCTGATGGACTGGCAGCTAGTAAGGCTGAGACAAGTTCATCAAAGAACCAGATTCTTTTCAACCTAGAGCAGGAAATTTCAAAGATCATAATCTTTGTTCCCCTGACTAAGTTAGCTGCCTAGAATGTATATAGGACCCAAATTTTGAAGGCTTTAAATATTGAGGATAATAACGACACAGTCAATCTTAATGATGACCAGCCAGAGCTCATTTTTGGTCCTAATATTGAGGGTATATATCAAGAGGGACCTGTACCTCCCTTTTATGTGAGTTTAAATGTTCATGACAAGATCCTGCATAATGTTATGCATGACTCTGGAGCCTCGCACAACCTTATGCCAAAGGTGATAATGTAAAGGCTAGGATTAGAAATAACCAGACCTTACAAGGACTTATATTCTTTTGATTCTAACAGAGTGAAGTGCCTTGGCCTGATCAAAGACCTTTGTGTGAGTTTAACCTAAATTCCAGCTAAGTGCATGGTGATGGATGTTTTGGTGGCTGATTTGCCTCCTAAGTATGGCATGTTGTTGTCAAGATCATGGGGTGCCAAGCTGCAAGGTACCATACAAATGGATGGGACATATGCCACTATCCCTGTTTTTAGCCAGCTCAGAAGACTGTACAGAGAATCACACATGAAATTCATGGTCAGTAGCCCAGAAAAACCTGAAAATTCTCCCATTTATTCTGTCCATACTGACCTAGATTCGTTTATCTTTTACAATAATGAATCCACAAAACAGTCAAAGCCAGAACACAATGACTCAGATAAACAGTTAGAAACCCCAAACCTAGAAATAAATGCAGTTCTAGATATGGAAGAAAACGAGGGAGAAATTTTGCAACAATGCGTTGAAACAATGGACCAGAGTGAACAAAGCCAAGATGGCAAACAACAGACTGCCCCTCACACTCAACTCCATGACAAATCTGAGGAGGTGAAACAAATACAACTAAGTGCCGAGATTTCACAACAACCCTTGAGCACGTTGGTTGAAGAGGACAATAACCAAGATGAAACCGAAAATACTCCTCTGTGGAGTATGTATTTTGATGGGTCATGCACTAAAATCAATGCTGGTGCAGGTGTCTGGATTACCAACACTGAAAACAACCACACAAAAAACATTTCCTGCAAATTAAACATTTAGTGTTCCAATAACATAGCAGAATATGAATCCCTTCTCTTAGGCTTACATCTATTAAAAAATTTAGGAGCCACAAGAATTAATGTGTATGGGGATTCAGAACTAGTCATTAAGCAAGTCAATGGGGAATATAACGCAAATCATCCCAGACTTAGAGCTTACTGAAACGATGTCATGGACCTTTTAAAAACTTTTGAGGAGTCCAAATTGATTTTTGTTCCAAGAAAAAGAAATATTGCCGTACACAATTTAGCTTTTGCAGCTAGAACATGCTTAGTGCCATTTGAAACCAAAGACTGTACAACTCAAATTAAGTTTAGACTAGCTGTGCCAGATAGTGAAAAATATTGGCAAGTCTTTGAAGGTGACAAACATATAGAAGATTTTCTGCTAGGCAAGAAATAATTTGAGTTATCTGTTTCGGATTCTAAATCCGATGAAAAGTGCCTAAACAAAAAGTCCCCTAAAAAAGAAAAACCATCTGGTCCCGTAGAAATCAACATGTTAAATAAAAAACTTGAAACTCATACTAAAGAATACAAGGACACAGAAAACGAAGACATTGAGATATTGTCGTCAAAGGACAAGAACATACCCAGGGGGCTAGCACCGTTAGAAGACCTCTTTGATTTTAACGATGTAGCAAAGAAGCCCACCGTAGAATACACAGAGTCTGAGGTCGAGGAATGAAACATAGGCACCAAGGATCAGCCTAAAATGATTAAATTAGCTAGGTCCTTGCCACCAGACATGAAAAGGAAATATGTTGACCTGTTTACAGTGTTTGTCAATGTGTTTTCTTGGAGCTATGAAGACTTGAAAGCCTATGATACAGAAATCATCCAGCACAAGATTCCTTTGAAAGAAAACCAAAAACCCTTTAAGCAAAAACTGCATAGAATTAATCCAATACAACTGCCTCTAGTAGAAAAGGAAATCAAGAAAATGTATGAGGCAGGAATCATTGTGCCTATGAGGTTTTCAGACTAGGTTTCTAACCTTGTAGCCATGAGGAAAAAGACAGGAGAAATCAGATTGTGCATTGATTTCAGAAACCTTAACAGAGCCTCCCTAAAAGACAATTACCCTTTACCCAAAATGGAACACATTCTACAAAGAGTAGTTGGTTCAAAGAGGATTTCTCTGTTAGATGGTTTTTCAGGGTATAACCAGGTTTTAGTACTCCCAGAAAACCAACTCAAGATAGCTTTCACCACCCCTTGGGGCACTTTCATGTATGTGAAAATGCCTTTTGGATTAATGAATGTTTGGGCCACTTTCCAAAGGGCCATGGACATTGCATTTTCAGAGGAGATAGGGCACTTCATTGTAATTTAGCTTGATGAAATAACAGTTTATTCCAAATCGGATGAAGAGCACCTGAAACATTTAAGAAAGGTCCTTGAAAAATGCAAAAGGTTTGGGTTATCTTTAAATCCCAAAAATACAGTGTTTGGCCTTCAGGAAGGTAAACTCCTTGGCCATATCATATCAGAAGAAGGGATTAAAATAGATCCAAATAGAGTTGAGGGAATACTGCAGATTAGCCAAATAAGGAACATAAAAGAATTGCAGTCCTTTATTGGAAAGATTAACTTCTTGAGGAGGTTTATTCCCAATTTAGCAGAGCTCCTTAGAAACATGACTAATATGCTCAACAAAGAAGTAGGATTGAAGTGGACTGTAGAAACCAAAAGATCCTTCAAATTGGTAAACATGCACTCACCCGAGCACCAGCCCTAATCAGCCCAGACTTTTTAAAATAGTTCCTTATTTTCTCCTTTGCCTCGGAGCATACTGTGGCTGCAGTCCTGCTGCAGAAAAACCCAGAGGGACAGGAACAACCCATTGCTTTTTTCAGCAAAGCTTTAAGGGATGCACCCTTGAAATATAACATAATGGAAAAACAGGCCTATGCTTTGGTAAAGGCCTTAAAAGACTTCAGGGTGTATATTCTACATTCCCACATCATTGCCTATGTATCTAATATAGTGGTAAAGTACATCTTGTCTCAAGACCCAGATGGAAAGAGAGGCAAATGGATTGCTGCTATATTAGAGTATGATTTGGAAATCATACCAACCAAACTTATTAAAGGTCAAGGCTTAGCTCAATTAATGGCTGAATCTAATCTACAAGCCCTTGACATTAACATGGTAGATGCCTTGGATGAACAAGAAGAGTCACCTGCTCTCACTGTCGAAGAGCAGTTTCAAAACTCACCTTGGTACACTGATATCTTGTATGTGCTGCCAAATCTTAATGCTCCTCCTGATTTATCAAAGACAAAGGCAAGGTTTTTAAAGTTGAAAGCTAGGAACTATTTCATTTTAAATGAATGTTTATATTGGAAAAATTTTGATGGTTTATTCCTTAAATGTTTGCCTGAAGTTGTGCAGAAAGGATCAAACATGAATTCCATGAAGGAGAGTGTGGAGGTTATCTTTACTGGAAAATCACAACCAATAAAATCCTTAGAGCTGGCTATTACTGGCCCACCCTCTTCCAGGATTTCCATAAAATGATATTTGCCTGTCACAAATGCCAAATTTTTGAAGGCAAAATAAAATTTCTTCCTTTACCATTACAACATATCACTGTTGAAGCTCCTTTTCAACAGTGGGGCCTATATTTCATAGGGGAAATCCATCCTGCTTCATCTGCCCAACACAAATGGATTCTCACAGCCACTGACTACTTCACAAAATGGATTGAAGCCATCCCTTCTAGGAATGCCACAGATTCTGTCATTATAAAATTCCTTGAAGACCATATCTTGTCTAGATTCGGATGCCCTAGAAAGATTATTACTGATAATGCTGCTGCTTTTTGTTCAAAAAAGATGATTGATTTTTGTCACAGGTATCAGATTACACTTGGTCATTCTACTGCTTACTACCCTCAAGGTAATAGGCTGGCAGAATCATCAAATAAAATTTTGGTGACCATCATCAAGAAGCTGCTTGAAGAAAATAAAAAATCATGGCATAACAAGTTGGTGCATGCTCTGTGGACAGACAGATTGACCACAAAAAAGTCCATTGGAATGTCCCCTTACCAGCTTATTTATGGAGCAAATGCAGTGTTTCCTACCAGCCTAGGTGTACCAGTAATAAAATTAATCCAATAAATACAGTCAAAAGAGGACAACATGATTAGGAGGATCAGTCAGACAATACATCTCCAACAGACAAGGGAAGAGGTTTACAATAGGGCTCAGAAGGTGCAAGAAAACATAAAGAAGTTGTTCGACAAAAGAACAAAGGCTTGTGTTTTCAACATTGGAGATAAGGTACTCAAATGGGATTCCAAAAGAGAGGATAAGGGTAAACAGGTGAATTTGACAGTTTGTGGCAAGGTCCTTACATCATCCAGTCCATCGTTGGTCCTAATGCCTTTTTTCTACAAGAGTTAGATGTCACAGATCTGTTTGGGGGTCTTGTCAATGGCAGGGTCCTTAAGCATTACTACTGCTAAGTTCGATTTTAAAACTTTCATTTCCATTATAAATACCATTTTCTTTGTTCAGTCTCATAAAAGAAAAAGTACAAAAACAATAAAAAGAAAAGAAAAGAGGGCAGATTGTGAAAACAAGAAAGGTACAACCCCATACCAAAAAAGAAGAAGAAATTCTGAAAGTGTGCAAGTTTAAATACCACTCCTGAATAACACACTTCTAGTTAGTCAAACTATCTAATCTTGACTAATTAGCTTTAAATTTTCTGCTAATAGGATAGTGAATTATATTTGCCAAACTGTTTAATCTTGGCTTATCAGTAGACAGTTTGGGAAAGAAATTAAAGGTTCAAACATGTTCAAAACCTGAACCTAAGTTTCCAAAGAGAGATGACTCAAATCTGTTTTATTTTTCTGAGTCGAAAAAGATGTAAATCTGGTCTAATTAGCTCAAAATCTGAACCAGATGACAAAAGAGAAACAGCTCAAATAGAGTCAAAACAGAGCTGTAAAAAGATGAAGGAAGTGCTTTCAATTTTTAGATCTTAAGCCTTCCATTTTTGTTTTAAATTTTCTGCAAAATAAATGTCTATGTGCAGCTTGCTTTTATGCCATAGATCACAGCAAGTCAAACAACTTAATCTTGAATTGACTATTTTTAAATTGATGTTTTAGAATTTAGAGAATGAAAATCTGTTGGATAGTTTAATCCCAATAGATGATAGATTAGGTAGAGAATCATCTGAACTCAACTATTTAATCTGAGTTCAGGGAGAAATACGGAGTAGAAATAGATTAGATTGACTGCTTTCAAAAGAATAAAATGTTGTGAAAGAGTTTGCCAATCCAAGTGCACTCTGATAAAGAAAAAATGTTAGATCAGTAGGATTAGGTAGGTAGAAAGCTCGTTGATGAAGATCCATTATTTTTATGACTGCTAACATGTTTTCAGAGCAGAGTAAGATCATTCCAGCAAAGGAAGTACAGCCCAATGGATCAGGCACAGGTCAGCCTCCCAGAGAACATAATGGATCAGGCACAGGGCAGCCTCCCAGAGAACATAATGGATGTGGCACAGGTTAGCCTCCCAGAGAATGCAAGTCTGAAGTTCTTTATGCCTTCAAGAAGGCACCATCCCCAAGTGGAGCCACTGTTAGCCACCTATAAAATTTGTTCCATCAAAAGGTGGCCAAAACATTGTTTAGCCTTCAAGGAACAGTTTCATTGCAGGAAAGTGTATCTCTTGAAGCCTCTGGAAGACATCATATCCTTGTTTCAGTCTTCATTGCTGTTCCCATTTCAAGCTCAGAAAATCCTGCTGATTTCCAAGCCAGAATACTGCTGCAAGAACCATTTCCCTTTGCCCCTTCTTCCAAACTATCCTCAGTTTTTACCACTCCATTTCCCATGAAAATCCCTCATTTTCATGTTTTTCCCATTTCCACTTCATCAAAATCTCCTTTATAAGATTTAAAGATTCCTTCTTTGCCTTACCGGAACCCTCAATTTCCATTGAAAATCATAAAAAATCCATTTTTTTGTGTTAAGGGTTTAAGCCCCTTTGTGCCCAATCTCAACCACTTCCCCACCGTATGTCCATGGTGCTAAAACCAAGTGCTAAAAACCTTTCGGCGCTAATCGCATCGCAAAAATCCGAAGCACGCAAGTCTTTTTCCATGTTTCAAAGTTCCGATGCGATTGGCTTTGTATTGAAAACCCCGATGTGATTGGCCCTTTTCGCATATATAAAGCGTCGGGCACATTATCCTTAATATAACCTTCGGCCCCGCAATCGGGCGCCTGGCCACATAATACATATCCCGCCCGGAAAATATTAAAAACCTTATGCTATTCGAAACTTTGGGGCTTTTAATTATTTTATATTATTTCCGCCGGTGCGAATTTTCAGCCACTCTGCACCGTCGATCTGATCTGCAGATCCGACGGTGCGGAATCCATCTCCCCGGTGGTCCCCGCCAGCCATGCCCCGTTGCCCAAAACCACACGATATTCATCGCACCGCCTTCGGGGCAAAAGTGGTAATTTTCGTTTGGCCAGTGATGCCATTCACCGCGTGACACGCGTCCCGTGCACTTTTTCAAAACCACTTGCTCATCACGCATGATCGTTCATATGTGGATGCCCAACGATATTTCTGTGCACCATCCGATCTGGGGCGAGCCATCCAACGACTATCACTCGCCGAAGATGCCTGACGTTTAACGTGGTCCCAGCGCTTCGTCCAGTTAATCTCCGTCGTCGATCTGATCTGCAGATCGACGGTCCATATTCCATCACCCTGATTCCGTCGCCCAGTCAACGATTCTCCGTTTTGACTTTCCCCCTCGCTCCCGACCGTCGATCTCTGCACGATCAACGGCTCTGATTTAATCTTTCTTCCGCCTTCTCCGATCAATCCTGACCGTTGGATGATGCCATCCAATGGCCACGCTTCCTCCACATGCCTCTGCAGCAATAAAACCTATATATGCAGGATTTTTTAATATTTTTTCGTATTTTTGCAGGGTTTAAATGGTTTTTCCGCTTTGCTGAAGAAAATTTCATAGGTCAGGGGTGACGATCCTCCTGCCTGCGATTCACCACAAAATCACTTACAGGGTTTTAAAATTCGCATTTTATCAATGGATTCATGAGGCATTGGTGTCATTCGACCCCTGTACAACCCTGCGCACCAAAAAACACAGTTAATTGGGCACCAGTCAGAGAGTATCAGTGATGAAGGCCAGAATGAACCAGGACAGAGGATGGAAGACATATTACTGGGGATCACGGCTAAGAATTTTTATCAAAAGCCTAATCCCCAATTCAGAACATAGGTTAAAGAAGATCTGAAGGGTCTTGTCAATAGGAACGCCTCCACCGCCACAAAATGAGGCAAATTGATTCCTTTAGTTACCACGATGCCACCTGTGCCTCAAAGTATTCAATCAGAAGCCGAATTTATTTGATCAGGCACCTACAGCCTCACATAAAATCAAAGGCTGCCGAAACAATTAATACTAATCAAAGATCTTATCTCTAAATTTTCGGCAAAACTATTTTAAAAGGTTAAAGAACAGTCCAGAAGCAGATATTTTCAATCATTAGGCCTCGAAAGGCACAAACAGAGTTATAAATGATTACATTCTCACCTTATGCCTTGCCTGGTTCCCAAAGGTCAGGAATTGCATTGATTACATAATTAATGATACTTAACCCCTGGGAAATCTCCCCACCTCTTCATTCTTCTATAAATAATTCTATAGAAGATGAGAAAATGTTGGTCTCTGGACATCTGCATGCATGTAATAGTTATTCTAAAGCTATTGATGCCCTGTTTGCAACTTAAAGATACATAAGCTGATATGGGAAGCTCGAAGTTGTAAGGACCCACCGGGCTTGCTGATTGTAACTGGTTTAAACATCAAATACAAGCTGCTGATTTATGGGATCCTGATTTGTGTCAATGGTGATGTGTTCCTCACTGTCAATTGTTATTTCACTTAATGTTTTCATTCTGTTCACTTTCTCTGATAAAGAGCAGCAAACATAGAGTTAGGATTTACTCTCAACAGTACCCTACTCTTACTGAAAGCTTTATTGTCTATGTTTTCTTCATTTGAATGTTCTCTTTGAAGAGTACATCAATGAAGGTTGGTTTAAATTCACTTTCCTGATCTAAATTTCTCTTTTTCACTGTCATCTGTGGTTTTCTTATTTGAATATGCTGAAAGCAAGGTAGTTTAAAGGCACTTACCTGATCTTAAGTTTTTCAATTTTTTTGTAAATGTTCTCTTATTAAAATTACTTCAATGCAGGCTGGTTTAAAAGAACTAACCTGATCTCATAATACTTTTATGTTTTTCTTATTGAATATGCTGAAAGCAGGGTAGTTTAAAGGCACTTACCTGATCTTAAGTTGTTCAAATGTCTTTTAATGTTTTCTAACTGAAAGTACTTCAAAGCAGGCTAGTTTAAAGGTATTAACCTGATCTCAGAATACTCTTATGTTTTTCTTTAAGTACATGTTGAAGCAAGATAGTCTAAAAGAACTTACTTGATCTTAGGCTGTTTCAATATATCTTCATTTGTTTTCTCTTCATTTCCTATCTGTTTCATTCCATAAAATCACCTTAATATATCCTTTGACATAAGTGACTTTCCCCATGGATCCTGCTTGAACCTTGCTTTCCAATTAAAATCCTCCTATGAATCCATAGCCCAATGGGTTAAAACTGTCTTTGCCTTTCTGTCAGCCTAATCATTCTTTCATCTGCAGACACCTTCACCCTTCATTTTTGAAACTGCCTTCACCTTCATCATGTCCTTGCCCAACCAAAACAAAAAAAACAAAACCCAAGCTCTTCATAACTAGCCTAATATCACAATTTCAGCTATTTAAGATCACATCTTTGAACCCATTCATAGAGAGATCCCTCTCTAGATTCAGGAGGGCTAGATCCTAGAATCCCAAAGTTGGTTGAAATAATGTTGCTTCTGCAGATTCAGTCTTACCAATCTGCTAAAATTACAGATTCCTAACACATTACATGTTTAAATTAGTAATTCATAAAAAATTCATCTATATATTCTTCAATAAATTTATCTTTAACAAATTAGGGCACATAATGTCAACCTAGAATCAATAGTTTCATCCACTACACATTCAAGAAAAATATGTTCTACAAAAGATTCCACTTACAATATAACATGCAATATATCCTTCCATTAGACTAAGAAATAAATCCAATAATGTCAAAATCATCTTCGGTGTATCAAAATGCATCCAAATATCTCTAAAATCACCCATAAGAAGCAAATGAAAATTCTCTAAGAGGTATGAAATTCACAAGATTGATGATGATTTGATCACAAATTGGTGATAAAAAAACTATACATAAAATACTAAATTTAATTATGCCCCAAATCCCCTAAAATTACAAATTTATGAGCTAACAACACCTATAGGTCATGGGTTGATCTAGTATCAAATACAACAAATGATAAAATTTCCTAAAGGAAGGCCAAAGTGCTAACATCATGCATGTGTAGGCCTCAAGATGGAAGGATTAATTGATACAAAATGGTCCCATGTGTGATGTAGAGGGCCTAAAATATCGTTATGGATGGGTTTGCCCCTCTATCTCAGGTAAAACCATCCTATGGCTCCCAAATGTGGGTTTGGGGCACAAAACTAGGTCTCATGGGTCTCCATGTGGTTGAATCTCTATCTCTTCTCCAATGTTGAGGGAACTAAAAATTTTTCTAGCCCTCCCATGTATTAATGAACGATACAAACCTAATATGGGCCTTATATAATCTACCACACCATGTACATGTACTAATCCGACTAGGGGAAAATTGATCCCAGTGCATCATCCCATGAATAATATAGGGAAAAGTGTAGAAGTTGTAGGTAATGAAAATGGTGCTAGCCCTCCCATGTCTCAATGAATGAGATGAACCTCATATGGGTCGTATATCAACTACCACACCATGTACATGTGCTAATTCGTCTAGGGGGGAACTGATCCAAGTGTATTATCCCATGAATAATATAGGGAAATGTGTAGAAGTTGTGGGTGTTGAAGATGCCCATGAATGAAAGTGATGCTCTATAAATTCCTTGGGGCCCATGGCTCTGAACACCTCACTTGTGGGTGTCATTATGATCCTTTGGTGGAATCAGGCCCTAGTTTATTCTCCCATCCTATAATAAAACCACCTCACATTCACACACAATATCCAGTGTTGTAACTTATGACATTAGATACATATAATCATTTTTGCATTTAATTGAACCAAACTTGCAAGTAATGGGTAATACGACACTTCATACAAGTTTTATCTTTCAAAATTAGGGCCTTAGTCACGTAAAAATTTCACCTCCCTAGGTAGGAGTGGATAAAAGATGACCCTATTAGGCATTTCCAACCCCCAAAGGGAAGTGACATGTCCTTAGTTCTCCCTTTAATCAATAGGTGTCATGTGAATAATGATTGAACATAATGGAATAAGGGGTATCAAGGCCAATTTCCATGGTCAAAGGGGTAGAAATAGTGAACAACTTAAATATTTGGCATACAAATGTGAGGAGGGAGCAGTCATGGATGCATGAGTTGCCATGACCTCTGTTTTTCCACCCCTACTATCTCCCTTTTCTTTTTCTTGATTTTTATTGATACTACTTCTTAAAGCTCTGGGAAATGGCAACATGCTCTGAATGATGTGTATTGGTGATTACCCCTTTAGTGGTGGGGCAGTTTATTGCCTGTCAGGGGTTGTGGCATGCAAGGTTTCATTTTTATGATGTGAAATGGAAAAATTGGCCCCAGGAATAGGGTGATGGCCATAATGATAAGAGATAAATATCATGCTTTTATTTTTCCCACATACTAATATTAATGTCTTAGCCATCTTTTTCATGTTGGTAAATTTCTATTTTGTTTCTTTCTTGTGGCCATTATATGCTCTTATTTTTTTTAGTTGTATCAACCTCTCAAGGTAACATTTCTAGGTCGAACCCAAATATGTGGAAAATGGGAGGGGGTGTGCTAGATCCTAGTGGACCTAGAGAATGGAAGTGGAATAAGGTCTTGTAATGTATGGAGGGGAGTGATAAGTGTGGAGAAGGATAGATGGAACAAACTATCTCAATCATGAATTCAAAAGTAGTCCCCCTTCCTAAATCTATATGCCATTAGAGGAAGTATTTATTCATCCATATTGGATCATTATTTTTTTCATCCATCTCGATGCTTTTAGAGTGGAAAAAGTGGAGGAATCAACTCATGGGACTGTTTTTCCAGTAAGATCTAGTTTGGAAAAATAACGTCTGAAACCTTTCGGGAGTGTTTTGAGGCATAAAATAACATTTTTTGGGGGTAAAATTTTGCTACATTAGCACCACATCTTTCATTCTATTCTACACACAAATACCTTTCCAACGACACAAGAAGTGTATCAATCAAAGTACATATACAAAAGTTATGCCACTCAAAAGTTGATCTTCCTATTTTCACCACCATAATTTGGGAGGATTCCATGTCATCCCCTGTTATTAATGGAAAATGGGATGCCACATGAATATTATGTAAAATAATCTATAAAATTCTATATGGTAACACTGGTTAAGGGATGAGGTAGTCAAACCTAACCACCAATAAGCTATTAGGTTGTGCTATAATTGGGCCACTAGGAGGAAATCATTTTCCAATATTTAGAGCACATTTGTTCCATAGTTGAGCAAAGATAGCCAAGAGGAATAGGAAGTAGAGAACACAAAGAGGATTTATGCATTGTAGCAGCCAGCAGGCCACATGGAATATTTATTTTTACTTGCAACCATATTTCCAAACAGAGAAAGAGAGCGAAGCAACCTCACCTTCCAACTAGCTTTTTCATCCAAAAGGGTTTCCTAGATAAAATCTTGTGTCTTATGTGTGTTTGATATTTTATTCGGAAATTATCTATTTTCTACATAATTTTCATTCACATGCATGCACTATTTACAATAAAACCTATAGATTTGTAAATAGAAGAAAATTGTATTAGTGTGTACTTTCATATTTTTTATATAATATTATCAGATATGTTGTGAAGAACTATCCAGTGGAATATCCATGGCAGTTTACAGATCATATTGGTATCATATCAGGTTTTTTTGGGTATTTTGTGGAGATTTACAGGGGATCTAGATCGAGAGGGATGAAAAATCGTAAAACCCTAATAATGGTCGATGTTTCTGTAAATGACCCTTGTGATTCCGCAGAGGTGAGGTTTTCACAGTTGGAAAAACAAGTCGAAGATATAAGTCATAATGTAAATCTCCTCCTCTCAACCCTTAAAAATAAGCTTGGGACATTCAAAAAAGAAGGTGGTTCAAATGCAGAGGACAAATTAGAGGGGGGATAAGGAGATCATCGAGAAGAAATGGATAATCAACTGAAGAAATAACCCGGAAAAGATAAACTGGTTTTGAGCATCGTGAGTCAATCACAAACCCTATTTAAAATGGAATAAAAAGTTGATATCAATTTGCACCATGGTGAGATCGACATTCTAAAGCTGAATCACTCATTGTAACAAATTGAAGTTTATTTCAACATCCATCAAATTGAGGAATGAAATTTCATTTGCATGGATGAAATTAGATGGCAATGCATTGACTTGGTGGGAGAGACACACGAATACCCTGAGGTTGGAGGGAAGAGCCTCCAATGAATAAGTGAGAGGACTTCAAAACCCTCATTAAGTCATATTTTTACCCTACTGGGTACATTGGGGACCAATGGATCTGGTGGCACTACTCCAGGTAAAATTCGATCCATAGCGTGTAGGAGTACACCACAGAGTTCAGAAAGATGGATGATAATGCTAGGCATATCCCCCAAGAACCCATATGTACTCCTTAAGTATCTGGGGGGTCTGCACAACTATATACATGAGAAAGTGATGCTTTTCAAGCCCAAATTAGTGGAAAAGGCTTGTGTACAAGCATAATACCTAGAGAAATTAGGCCCAAAGAGAGAGAAATCAAGTGGATCAAAGCAGAAGGAGAAACAAGATGATTTTTAAGGATGGGAAGAAGAAAAAAAAAAGAAGAAAAGATAAACATATGGTAGCCACAACACACCAGTGAAAAGATCCCAACAACCACTACAACATTGATGTCCATACAGAGGAGCAATGTTATAAGTTGCATCTAGAGTTGAACCCAGAGAACAAAAAGAAAGATAAAAAGAAGAATAATCTCATGGCCACAGATTCGAGAAACCAAGCTGAAAGAAACTTAAACATGGATAAGAAGATTATTTGTACACCAGTGGAGAAGGAGGTGAATTTGAGTATCCTTGCCCAACAAGAAGAGAAATAAATGATGAAAATATTCCATATAAATATACAGGTCAAGAAGACAAAGATTGATGCTCTGTTTGACTTAGGATTTCAGGAGAATCTCATTACAATAGATCTAATCAAGAATATGGGACTGGAATTTTGTGATCATCCAAACCCATATCCTCTGGGATGGGTAGATAAGGATGCAATATGAAGGTAACAGAACATTGCAAAATTAGATTTTCTATCATTTTTTATTTTATTGATGAAGTAGAACTAGATGTGTTTCCCCTCGATGTATGTGGAGCCTTGTTTGGGAGTCCCTACATGTACATGTGAGATGCAATATTCATGCGGAGAGCCAACCATTTTTTTCTCATAAAGGATGGAAATCGTTCATCATCAATGCACACAAAGGAAAGTTAAAAATTTCATTGATAAGTGCCAACCAAACCAAGAAATTGATCAGTTCCATCAAGAATTATGTCTTATTGTTTTTAAGAGAAATTTAGCTTGTAGAAGATTTGGTAAGAGGCAAGGCATCCCTGGATGGGTGTACCAAGAAACGCAAACAAAAATCGGAAGAGTTGCTACAAGCATACAGGGATGTGTTCCGAGAGCCTACATGGTTGCCACCTAAAAGGGAAGAGGAGCATGAGATCCAACTATTGTTGCGCTCCCCATTTCCAAACATTTGGATATACAGGAAATCTATTATTGAAGCAAGTGAGGTGAAGAAATAGTTGCAGTAGCTACTAGAACAAGGTGTCATTCAACCTAGTACATCACCATGTGGGTCCACCCATCATCATTTTTCCAAATAAAGATGGGACTTGGCAGGTGTGTATAGATTACAAGGTGATAAAAAAAATCACACTCAAGAATAGGTACCCCCTTCCCAGGATAAATGATATGTTGGATAAATTGCAGCAAGAAACGTACTTCACCAAGCTAGACTTAAAGTGTGGATATCACCAAGTTTGATTCAAATAAGAAGATACCTGGAAGGTCGACTTCAAAACCAGACAAGGTTTGTATGAGTGGTTAGTCATGCCATTTGGCCTATGTAATGCACTAGCTACACTTATGAGATTAATGAATGATTTATTGTGCCATAGATTCATTTGTTATTGTCTATTTGGATGATAGACTAGTATGAAATGCTACATGCGAGGAGCACATCTAACATTTGATGCAAGTGCTTGAGACATTAAAGAAGCACCAACTGCTAGAAAATTTCAACAAGTGTGAGTTTATGTAATAATCATTAGTGTATTTGGGGTATGTGATAGGTGGAGGAGAGCTGAAGATAGATCCTGCCAAGATGGAGGCCATCATGAAATGGTCGGTGCCTACAAATGTTTATGAGGTCAAGAGATTCATAACCTCATATTTAGTAGTAACATCAACGCTCAACACCATAACAACAAGTGGCAAGATTTTCCAGTGGGGAAAGAGTCAGTAGAGGGATTTCGAGGACCTAAAGAAGAAGATCATTCAAGCACCAATTTTGGAATTACTAAACTTATAGTGGCCCTTTGAAGTGGAGATAGATGTGAGTGTGTATGATATGGGAGCGGTCTTGATGCAAGGAGGAAGGCATGTATGCTACCATTCTGAATTATTTCATGGGTTAGTTGTTAACTACCCTACCTATGACAAGGAGCTCCATCCCTTGGTGCAATCTTTGAAGAAGTGGAAGCACTATCTGATGGGGAAGGAAATAGTAATCCACACTTATCACCAACCACCACAATACTTGTAAGCCCAAAGTAAGCTATAACAAACCAACCATTACAAGTGGATGGGGTTTCTACAACAGTTTCATTTTGTGATCAAGTACAAGAAGGGAAACACAAACAAGTTGGCTAACATGCTTTCAAGGCCACCCACAATAAATATCACAACTTTGGGAACTCTTATGCACATAAATCCATTCACCCATGATGCATACAGAGAGGCGTATTCATAGGATGAGGACTTCAAGGAGGTTTTTTAACAGTTGCATATTTAGAGTCATGTGCACGATGGTGACAACACAGTTGAATACCCTCTCCAGGATGGGTTACTTTATAGGTTGGATAAGCTATGTGTTCCTAAAGGTGAGCGATTGTAGCTGATTAGAGAGGCTCACACCTCCAAGCTTGTAGGGCACTTTGGTGTATGGAATACTGCCGCCAAATTGCAAAGGTATGTGTACTAAACCAAGATGCTAGATCAAATAGATAGGTTCATAAGAGGATGCATGCTTTGTTGTACCAACAAGCCTAGCAAAAGGAAACAAGGTCTATATCATCCCTTAATTGTACCCACTTTTCCTTAGGAAATAATTTCCATGGACTTTGTGGGAGGTTTACCAAAAAATAGGAAGGGAAATGATTACCTATTCATGGTAATTGACAGGTTCAACAAGATGTGTGCTTTGATGCCCTGTAAAAAGACCATGAATGGGTAAGAAGCAGCAAACTTGTTCTTTAGATAGGTCTAGGTGCATTTTACGATACCAAGGAGCATCGTTTTAGATAGGGATACAAGATTTCTTATTGCATTTTGGGATACATTGTGGGATAATATGGACAAAAAGTTGAAGATATCTACAACGTTCCATCCACAGGAAAATGGGCAGACATAAGTAGTTAATAGGACTTGGGTGAAACTTCTGAGGGGATACATCCAGAAGCATCCAAAGACTTGGGATGAAAATCTAGTATATATGCAACATTCTTACAATATAGAATTCCACACTTCTACAATAAAGTCACCATTTGAAACTTATTTTGGATAAATTTTTCCTTCACCTTTGGACATTACAACTGAGAAGCAAGGAGGACTGAGGAGATATCTTACATGATATTTCTTGAGGACTGAAAATTTTGTGGAAAATATCATGCAAATCCATCTACAGGTACAAGAGACCTTGAAAAAGTCGCAAGAGAAAAATAAGGTCAGGCATGATCAACATAGAATAGAGAAATCATTCAAGGTGAGAGATAGAGTATGGCTATAGTTAAACAAGGAGAGGCTATAGGGGCCTGGTAAGAAAATCAAGGATCTAAGGTATGGTCCCTTTGAGATACTAGATAATGTGGATGTTAATTCCTATCGACTCAGTTTACCACCATATATGTGCATTTACTTAACTGTGAATGTAGAGAATTTGAAACTCTATGAGCCTTCCTTGTCATATCAGGGAGAGGAACAAGTCCTACCTTTTGTGGAGGATATGGTACTATATCCTCAGGCAGAGTTGACATAAAATACATGTTTTTAGAAGAGTTCCAAAACTACAAGACCTGGGTAACATGACCCTTGGCATATTGGGTTGAAAGGACAACTTCCAGGAAAAGCAAACTAGTGCACTAGAGAGAAGGTGAAGGAAAAATTTTCTCACTTCATTTAATATAATATTTTGGGGACAAAAATCCTCCCAAAATGGGGCGGTGTGATCTATATTGGATCATTATTTTTTTGTAATCCATCTCGATGCTTTCATAGTAGAAAATTGGAGGAATTAGCTCATGCGGCGTTTTTACCGGTAGGACCCAGTTTGAAAAAATATGGATTGAAACCTTCTGAGAGAATTTTGAGGCATAAAACGATGTTTTATGGGTAAAATTTTCCTCTACAAAAAGATATCATTCCAACAAAACAATAATTGTGTCAATTGGAGTTTGTATGCCAAAGTTATGCCACTCAGATGTTGGCCTTCTTGTTTTCACCACCATAATTTGGGAGGATGCCACGTCAACCCCCATTATTCATGGAAAAAAGGAGAGCCACATGATTATTATGTAAAAGGATATACAAGAGTCTATATGAAAACTTTGGTTAATATTTTAGGTAGTCAAACCTAACCACTAGTAGGCTATCAGGTTCTATTATAATCAAACCACTAGGAGGATAAGGTATTCCATTTTTTTGAGTGGATTTGTTCCATAATTGCAAAAATATAGCCAAGAGGGATAGGAGGTAGAGCAAACAAATATGGTTTGTGAATTGTAGCAACCCATGGGCCACATACCATACTTCTTTGTACTTGCATCCATTTTCTAGATAGAGAAAGAGAGAAGAGCGACCTCATCTTCGAGATGGGTTTTTCTCCTGAAAGGGTTTCCCAGAGAAAATCTTGTGTCTTATGTGTGTGTGAGATTTAATTTTTTCATTCTCTATTTTCTACATAATTTTCATTTACATGCAGACATTATTTACATTAAACCCTATAGATCTATAAATTTAATAAAACTGTAATAGTGTAGAATTTCATATTTTTAATATAATATTATGAGATTTGTTGTGACGAACTATCATGTGGAATATCCAAGGAATTTTACAAATAATTTCTAGACTAAGATAGAGAATTAAGCCATAATTTAAGGTGATGAAATACAAATAAATCAAAGACCCTTATTTCTACCAATTCACCCCATAATCCATGCCAAATGCCCAAAATCCAAACAAGCAGAAGCACCCGAATGCAAAATGAATAAACTACCTTCCAACTAGAATCTCACCTTCCAACATGTGATCCTGACAAATGGACGAGGGGACATGTTAGTGTCAGTTTTTGCATCCTGACACCAGTGATCAAATGAACTCTTATCATGTTCAAATAGGGTCCTTAAGTCAAATTTTTTGTCATTACATTAGGTCATCATGCAAAAATTTGGTCACTGGATGTAGATCTAGGTCTATTTTTACTCCTTCCAAAATTTTCCTAATTGTTGGCTCATCTCGCCTCTTATTTGAGTGTACCATCATTCAACAATTGTCATCATCATTAAAATCATCTTTATCATAGTTTCATTTAGTCCAGGGTCTCCAAATTTAGGTCTTTAGGGTTCGAAGGTCATCAAATCATCATTCAATGCATAAATTCCAGCAAGTGGAGGAGAGACAATAAAGTAATTTCATCAATAAATTTAATTTCAAAGAAAAAATGTAATTTTATGTTCTTAATTTTTAATAATTACTTCAGAGTTCCAAGTAGCTTCAAATTCCCAATTTCCACCAACAAATGGTCAAGGTTCCAAGAAGAAATTTAGTGTTCCAAAGCCACCAAAAGTTCAAAGTTTAAAAGATCAAGTTCAAGGTTAAAATCAAAAGGCAAATGAAAGGTTAATTTTGAAAAGTAAAATGTGGGTCCATGATCATTTAATTATTTCAAAACCAAGTTTAAAAGGCCCTTAAATACCAAAAGACATTAATTCTCACTCTTAAACATCGAGTTCTCAACTTGCCCAGGTCAAAAAACCAATATTTACTTCAAACAATCGAGTTTCTGGTGTCTCACTGCTCCTTTCTCAAAGACACTGCACTTTTCTCTGGATCTCGTTGCGCTTTTCCTCAAGGCGTTGCTCTTTTTGGAGAGCTCATTGCGCTTTTCTCAAAGATACTGTGCTTTTCTCAGTGAAGCTGCGCTTTCTCTCTTGGAGGCATAAAATCAGTTCTGAAGTCTTTCTAAAGGTTTTCATTGGTCAAGCATCTATGGACAAGTAAGTTACATCCTACAAACCCCTCCTTGCAGCTCAATCTCATAATTTTAGTGTGAAAACCCTCCATTGACCTCCATGCTATGTTTTAGAGGCTAAACCCTATTTTTCAAGTTTGCGAGGTAAATTTTCTTTGCCATAAACTCTTTTACCTCCCTCAAACTCTTAATCATCCCCCACAACCCTCACATCCCTTCATTCCCCACTCCTAAATCATATTCCCTAAAACACTACCCCTATGTTGCACTTTTCTAGGCAGCTATACTATACCCCTGTAATAAAATTTTCTAGCCAATATCCCTTGTCATTTTAACTCCCCATCACTTCCCTAAGGTTCCTAACTCCCCTACACCCATCCCTAAATTTCCCACACCTATCCCATCTCCCTAACCCCATCATATCATTCCCTCTTCCTTCCCCTTCTCCCATAGCGTTTTTAGTAAACTAAACACCATGGAGGAAGAGAGACACACCATGGAGGAAGAGAAAAACACCTACAAAAAAGGAGGTAGAATCTTAAGGCTTGAGCCATCAAACACCATGGATTTAATGTCATCAACTCTAGCATTCAAATTTTTCCAACATGTGGGTTGTTTTGAGTTTTGTGAAATGGTCCAAAGAGTGCAGAGCCATCCAGATTTGACCGGGATCTTAATCACAAACCTACAAAAATACCAATTCACCATTGCAGGGGTGACATTCACCATTTATATAGACACTACCGTAGCAGCAACAAGGATACCTAATGTAGGTGACAAGTGGTTCAAAACTCAGGAATTGGATGCCCAGTTGTATGAACCTTACCTCAAAGCACCATACAAGGATAGCATCAAGAAAATATTCCATTTTGGTCACCTAATTAATTGGTTTGCTCCCATGATAAAAATCATAATGAAATATTTCACTTGTGAGGGAAGATTCTCCAAACTCTACAACAACCACATCAGGTTACTCATGCATTTCACGAGGGTGAAGCTTCTCAACATTCCTTATTATTTGTACAGGAGCATTGACATGATGGCCTACAAGGTACAACACAGATAATGTGAGCCCCAAATGAACCCTATTTTCCATCATTCACTCATAAAAATCATTTTACTTCATCACCTCAAACAGCTGAACATTGCATGGGAAACTTTCATTGAGGCAAATGTCTTCACATCACCACCCAACCAGCCTGCTAGACCTATTCCACCATCAACATCAGTTGCTCAAAAAGAAACTAGGTCATGTAACAAGGTTGCATTTAAGAAGATAAAAAATGACAAAGAGGTCATAACATATCAGAGAGGACATAGGCAAGTGTTTTCTCCACAAATTGTGGAAGGGGCCTTGCATTCTACATCAACAAAGAAGGGATATCATAAGCAGCAGGACACAGTTGTCCAAAATAAAGAAGCCCTTCATCATGGCATTGAGATGGTGTAATTGGAGTCCCAAGATGAACATGAAACCCTAAACCTAGTTATCAAATAAAAAGATGCCAAAATCAGAGGGCTACAAGATAATTTGGCAAGGTCCAAGTTTTTTATCTCCTTCCTTGAGCAAGAGAACAAACAGTTGAAGGGGCCTTGTGCTTTTTCTGGAGGCCTCTAAATGATGAAAACTCACTTTGGATGGAAATATAATGGCCTCTACATCACATTTTGACTACTGGAAATCCAAAATCTGAGCTTTTGACAGTTGGAAAATCCCAAAAACATCACAAAAAAACACCTTTCTGCCAGTGTTTTCAGTCACACACTGCGTTTTTCACCAATCTTGTGATAATTAATTTTTTAGGGGCTTAACTCCATAATTTTTAGTGTTTGAGGACATTTTGGACAACTAGACAGGAAGATACTTCCAATGAGCTATCTTGAGCTCAATTTGGACATCAAAAAGGAAGTCAAAAGTTAGCTTGAAGGTCACACTACGTTTTTCTCAGGGGCACGTTGCACTTTTTTCACTCACGCTGCGCTTTTTCCAGTTGTCTATTTTCTTCAAAAATTTGACTTTTTCTCAGTTGGTTGATGAATTTCATGAATTTTTACTAATGTAAAAGTGAAAATAAAATGTAATTATGTCTTTTATAGTTACTAGAGGTAGATACATCAAGTAAAATTGTATTTTTGGGTCAAGTGAATCAGTTTCACCAAAGGTAGGGAGAGTTTTTTTACCTCCCTAGTCATTAGGATTCCAGTTGGGTATTTTTGGGAACAGCTCCACAAGTCATGGATTCGACCCTTGAGAGTGGGAGAATTTTTTTTGGTCTATATGTTTCATTTTCTTTGTCATTGCAAGGGTTGGATGTTGTATAATTGATCTTTGAACACTAGTGTATTCAGTGATTTTTGGCAGGAACTAATAGACATAGTTTGCAGCTATTGTGGTGGGATTCATGTGGTATGTGTTTTAGCAATGTTACCTCTTATGTTTTCATATGTTTTAAAGTACTTTTCCTTTCATATTTCATTTCCATATCTTAAGGTGATTGATTTCTAAGTTTGATAAGCATAATTCATTATTTTGATGCTCTGTTTTGGAGAAATTATCACAGTTATGTTTCACTTTCTTCTGATATAAATGAATTCATAATTCCTATGCTCGTTTTGAAACCATATCAGTCTAACACACGCACCAAGATACCTTAAAGTGCTAAAGTATGTGTCTACCTTACCCCATCACATCTCTGCAAGTCTGATTTTCATTGCCCTGACCTAGTTTTTCCTAGACCTAATTTTCCATCCAGCACCAAATCCAAATAAATAAAACCCTAGAGCCTACTATACCTAGCCTAAAATATTCATTATCCAATCAATTTGTTTGTGATCTGACGAAGAGAGCCCTCTCCAGCCTAGTAGAGCTAGCTACTAGGTCAAAGCGGTTTGTGGTTACCTTTATTGGTCTCCTTCTCAGCCTTCAGAGAACCGGTGGAGTGATAACAGGACATATGGTTGATGAAGGTGGTAGAGATATGAATGGAAAATCACATCGACTACTAGGTGGCTATTAGGGTTTTTAGCTACGAGTTGGATGAGATGATTAGGATAAAAGCTTCTCCTAGAAGTCACCCACTTTTGGTGGGTAACATACGGCTCCAACCAGGACATGAGCTCACCATAGAGCACATGATCCATGTACTCGAGTAGGGAGGTGATGATAACTCCAAAAATATCCTAGGAATGTAGACATGTAACCTTCACATCACAATACAACTATTGAGAGCATGCACACTGGGCGTACTTCTATCGTCCATGTTTTTCATTAAAAAAAAAATCTTACAGGAAATAAAATCTATACTAAGATGTAAGTATAATATAAGTGCAACTATTCTAGCATGAGAACATGTCAGTTATGAAAGAACAAGATGCAATGTGTTGAATTTTTCAACAATAAACAGTGAAATTGGCATCTGAAAACAACATCCTTGATCGTAGTGAAAATTAAGCACCTACACTAGGTGGGACCCACACAGGCTATTTTTAGGTGGATGTCTATTTATAGATGCATGAGAAAATTATATTTATAGATGAGGTATATTTATAGATGTATGTGCAAGTTCTATTTATATATTGCATGTCTATTTATAGATGCATGTCAACTATTATTATCCCTTAATATTAGTTGGACAATAAACTATAATCTATTCTCAATGAGCACTTGGAAATAGTTAACTGAAGTGGAAAATCAGTTAGCTAAATGAATTTCGAGTTAATAGGTTGGTTGGTGGGACATGCAAGTGGACTTAGTTGTAACTGAGTGATTCGAAGTTGTAACAGAGTTGGATGTGTAGTTATGTGAGTTGTAAAGTAGTTTAAATCAGTTAAGTGAGTTAAACTCAGTTGTGCTAGTTGTAACTAGTTTTAACTAAAGATACACTAGTGAGAGATAAGTGAATTAAATATTAAATTAATTCACATGAAGTGATCTCACATGCAAATTAATATTTACTATTGTTAACTACATGCATGTCAGATCTAGTGGAGACCCAGTTGAGAGATAGATGATAGGGACATATTGACTATCAATTGTGACATTAGTGGGTGCACACATGCAACCACACAAAAATTGGATGTTCCTATTAGTATTGCACAGTCAAGGTAGGCTAGACTTAATCATTCATAGGTTATTTACCATCAGGGATTGCGCAGTGGAGGCAAGTAGTCTGGAGGCAGTAAATTGTGCAAGGGATTTACAAATTTCTGCAATACAGTGTGAGACGATTGTATATTGTACTGATATATCTTGTGAGAAGAGTTTTGTATGTAATTGTTTCATGATCCATGATATATACATAATATATGATAGTGGGGTTTTTAGCTTTATGCTTTTCTGGTAAAAACATCTGTGTTATGTGTGATTGATCTTTCTTCATGTGTTTTCAATTGTCGATTAAATTTACACAAAAATGTTAGTAGAAGGATTATGTATTTAACAGTGGCATATAATTTTTAGATCAGGAGAATTCAGGCAATACATAATTTTATTAAAATTTCTACATGGTATCAGAGCGAAGAAGATTGCAATATTGAAGCAGTAGCTGAGTTTGTTGGTGGAAACAATTTAAATTCGCTGCAAGAATTTCTTGGTGTGATAGTTGAGTAAACATCGAAATGGCTTTCAATGGTTTGCAGCTAGAGTATGCACTCAAGGGAAGCTCCAACTACATGGAATTGAAGGATAGGATGGAGGTGGTGCTTGAAGATAATGGCTTGAAGGAATTCATCGACAGAAATGTTCCTAAGCCTACTTCGCAGTACTTGATGCATGGAAAAAGAAAGTAGCAAGGGCGAGGAGAATTCTCTTGGAAGGTGTACGAGACCACATTGTCTCAAACCTTCATGGGAAAGCCACTCCATATGCTATGTGGAAGGCTTTGACGGATCTTTTCCAAAGCAGCAGTGACCATAGGAAATTGGGGCTGAAGGATAAACTCAAAAAGATCAAGATGGAAAAGAACGACATTATTCTGGTATTCTTAAAAAAGTTTTTCCAATGCAGGGATGAGCTTGGGAATGTAGCAGTAAGTGTTGTTGATGATGATTTGGTGAGCTTGGCTCTCTTGGGACTTCCTAATATTTGGCACAGTTATGAAGACTCTGTCAACGAACGGGAAAAACTGCAAGATTGGGAACGACTGTGGTCGGATCTAGTGCAGGAGGAGATCAGGTAGAACACCAAAGATGGCTCTTCATCAAAGCTTGATGATGAAAAGGATTGTGCTTTGGCTACCAAGGTGAATAAAGGGAAGGGGAATAAATTCCATTATAAATCTAAGGTCAGTGAATATGGAAAGGAACACAACATGTCTAAAGTGAAGTGTTTTCACTGTCACGAGTACGGACATATTGCCACAAATTTTCCACACAAGAAGAAGAACAAGATGGCTTCTAGAGTTACATCTGGTGAGGCTCTTCCTCTCAATTTGAGCTTGAATTCTCATTGATCGCATGCATGGTTTCTAGTGCATTGGGATCAGGGTGGTACTTGGATAATGGTGCTTCCTTTCACATGATGGGAGATAAGAAACTTTTCAGTGACTTGGAGGAGAAATATCTCCATATGCATATTGAGTTGGGCGATGATGGAAGATACAGTGTGACTGGCATTGTTACCATTACCTTTCAGAGGGCGTTAGGTAAACTTTTTCATTTAAAAGATGTTATCGATGTTCCAGGTTTGAAAAATAAATTAGTCTTAGTCGCAATCTTAGAGGATAGAGGCTATGATGTTGTCTTTAGTGAAGGAAAAATGTTCCTGCGACACAAAGAAACAGGGCGAGCCAAGAAGGTTGGGATTCAAGTTAATAATCTATATAGACTTGATGTAGATGGGATTTATACTGAGCTTCCTACTGTTGGGAAGTGAGAGAGAGCAGGTGTTGGACTATATAAATCACTGTTAAATGACTAAACAACACACATCAATTATCAATCCAGGGACGTCTGTTTATTCCAATGACAGTTTCACTTTCTATGTCGATACACCAACCAGAAGAAATTTCAAAGAAAATAAATCATTGTTGAAGTAAATGCTGGAAGTAAATCACTCATGCAGAATTAAAAGGATCTACAAGACTGGAATCACACTTCAATTAATTTGTTCTAGCGCGCCACACAACAAGTAACCAACTAGTGTCTCTAATATCATATGTGTAACAACATACAAAGTATTGATATTGAAGTGGATATATTCACATATGAATATCATCAAAAACACTCTATTGATACATAAACTGAAATACCATTACATACACACAACTACTTTAATCACAATCCATGCTAAGAAGGAGGGCCCTTCCTCCCTAGCAGGGTGTAGGTAGACGAAGAAATTAACAGAAACTAAATTGAATAACACATGTAACAGAAATAACAGGATAATATGTATTAATATGAACACAATTACAGAGCCAAAATAATGTTGTTCTCCACTAACCCTTCGACCTCTAGGGCCGAGAACTATATAGTGGTTACATCAGAAAATCCAGGGACAGATCAATCTTTAGAATATTATGATTCTCATGCTGATCGAAATAGAACACATATAGTAATATCCACTTCCTAATAAATTTCTGACTAGAAAATAAAATATTACAATCAAAATCGCCCTTAGGCTGTTATCCCAAAAATGTAATATTGCTAAGAAACTTCTACAACTATCGTAATAGAATCACAGTTGTAGTGTAACAACTAGAGGACAGATCGGCAACAAGTGTTGACAAGATCAGCCAATGGTACAATGGTATCATTAGTTCGCCAGCGAGTCTACAACATCAGTTTTCCGGTGGGTCTATAACAGCAAGGTGTAACAACATCGCTTTTACTGTAACAACACCATCTTAATTGCTCTTGTGAACTTTGTGCTCAGGATATTTGGTGCTATAAATGACATCTGAAAAGACAACACAGAGACCATCGATCTTCTCCAAACATTCACCATCAATTAGTCATAAAAAGGTACGATATAATTGGTGAATTGGTAGAGTAATAAAAACAAGGTGAAACAACACAAGTTAGAGTAGAAAGGTAGGAGGAAGAGGCAAAGATACTCCCATTGGTTATAGTTAAGAGGAAAAATAGGGAAAAAAAAGGTAGGAAAAGTGTACAAAACCAGTATCCAACATCTCCTCCCAATTGAAATACTTGCATGTCCTCATGCAAACTCATCTCTCATGGGAGTATCTCCGATGCAGGTCGGTGAGATCATAAGCACCAGTTGTATCTTCGTCTACAGACCTGTATCCCTGATTGGCCATCAACTACCATACCCAGGATTATAACTCATACTTACTTAATTCATAATTGAACTGGTAATCCTCAATTGGAAACCAGATCAAAGGAAACTTGAATCTCAATCCCAGCCACAAAGCACCAAGGGATTGTAAAATCTGTGCATAAGCTGGCACATGTGTAACAACCACCACAAAATTTTGAAATGAGAATGGATCCCCCTTCAATAGCTCAGCATTGTTGGCTTCTGTGTGTTTCAAGCACCATTTCAAAGCTCAGCTCGTCATCATTGAGAACTGATTGAGGCAGAATTTCACAATTCTTCTTCTATAAGTGGCAGTTGGTTCTTTATCCCAAGGGTACTCAGCATTCTCCTAAATTCTCGTCTCAACTCAGCAGCCCGTCCTGGTTCTGCCCGAACCCACAATGTCATCTTCTCCTCATTAGTCTCCATAGATTTAATGGCTAGATGCCATTCAATTTGATTCTTCATGAAGGACACAAAAGATCTCAATTTAAGATCTCCCACATAGGAGAATAATGTCACAACCATCTGCATACTCACATGTTCACAAATAATATTGTGTAAGAATAACTCACACAGTAAGCTTTTCTCATCAAAATTGGAGGCATGAAAAACATCTAGAAATGTACGAGTGGAAGAACATAAATAAGGCCTATCCTCCATAATGGCTTTCATTTGAAACAAGAATTAACGTTCCCACAGAAAAATAGGATCGGATGGAAAAGGTCTCCTACAACCCAACAAGTTGAGGGCGAGGTCATGAAGTTTTTGCTTGTCTATGGTGAGGTCTTGAACTTGCTGTTGTAATAGCAGCAACTGTTCTTCCTGTTTCTTCAGAGCTTCCTTCTTCTTGTAATTCTCCCATCCTTTCTTCAACTATGCTTTCAACCATCTTTCATGTAAAGTGTCTATTTCTCTTTGATGTTCCTTTAGTGAAATCGTCCCATCCCGAAGGGAGATTGCTTCTTGTTTCCACTTTTGTAACTCATAAATTAACAAGATTTTCTCAGAAATCCATCCCGATATGGGACTCGTCGTTCTTCTGCATTCAATATCCACATCAATAATGGGTGTACCAACCTCTTCTATGTGGGGTTGTTTCACCTCTACTGCTGGTTCTTGTGTAAATGCAACTTCCTCGGTGAGTTCTTGTGTGTTAGTCCCTTTGTTTCCACCTAGAGTAGCCTATGTGTCCATTTTTGTTTCTTCTACATTAGGAGTGGCCTTCATAGGTTCTTATGGGTTGGCTTCTAGGTCAATTATTATAGGAGGATCTACTTTAACCGATGGTTCTTGTGTAACAATAGTATCATCAGAAGGTTCTTGTGTAATATCCTCTTGTTGTTCTGTTTTTGTTTCCATTGGGCTGATATTTTCTCTACGTGCCTTATATCTCACTACTGTTAAGTCTTGAAAACATGTCATTCATACAGACACCGAGATTTCCTCCCCTCAAATAATTTCCGCTTTAATTCTTCGTTTTCATTTCTTAGACTTTCGAGTTCTAAAAACAAGGCATTGGTTTCATCCTTACCTGATGAGGAGGGTTGCCTTTCTTTTTCTAAAACTTATGCTTCCGTCTGCTTTTCAGCCATAGGCAAAGGTTCTGTAGGTATGTTGACTTTCACTCTTTGTTTTGGTCTTTTATCCCCAATTGGTTCATCAATAGGCTTTTTCCCAATCCTAACTCCAGTAGGTATCGAGTATGGGTTTCCACCTCTGCCTGGATTCCTCCTGAAGTCATGGTATGTTTCCCCCGGCTTGTCCTCGGCCTCTTTCACTTGAATTCTTCCCAAATTTTTCCTTGCTGGCCTAGGGCATCCAACACGATTAGCTTAATGACTCTGTGATTAGTCACACATGCCTCCGGGTGTGCTGTTGTTTTTACTGCTGCCGCCATATGCTTGATATTCCCTAAAAAATAGAATGGAAGATTAATTCTTTACTGGTGTCTAAAGTGATTAAGCAGAGGAAAGTGATAGTTGAACACTATCGTGGATCTTCCCTCACAAGTGATATATTTAATTAAACCTAGGGCAACATCTTCCCAAGGATGAGGAAGTGACAATCTGTCAATTCCTCTCCCTTTCTTCTCAATTTTTCTTCCCCTATAGGAAGTCTTCTTTCAAGGAGGGGTCATTGATTTTTCTGTTAAACCACCTTCGCCCCTCTACTAGCAATGAAGTTACCTGGGAAATTACCTCTTCAGTCACCTCCACTTGCATGCCCCTTACTCGGGTTTGATTATTGTTCAAGTTCTGAGCAAATTCAATTTCCACCGCCTCATCTGAGCCTTCAAGCTTTTGGAAAAACTCAATCCATCCGGCCTCTCTGAATATATGGTAGGCTTATGGAAAATTTAGCAAGGTTTCCATAGAATCCGGCTCGTGCCTGACCGCTGCTCCACCCATATCTGCTGTTTGTTTCTAAATTTGCTTCTTGTTGTTCAATCGCACTGTAATATCACTGCGTTTTTGAATTCTCTCCTTTGTTGTTTAGCCCCACTGTAACATCACTATGTTTCTGAATTCACTGCTTCTCTAAATCTCTGCTTATCCCAATCGAAAAGTTTACAATGAGGATGCAAGGTTTCAGTTGAGGAGGTTGATGGGAGGTGACAACTTTTATGGATTTACCGAATCATACCTCACACTAATATTCATAAATGGCTCATTATGGAAAGTAATGGGATTTCATACACACGCTCTTTTCCAACTAGATTCGATCATCATTAGCAATTATGTTATTAATTAGGTGCATGTGGATTTAATAGATATTTATGATTATGGCTTTTTGCAATGATTTCAAGACATATCCCCTTCCCAACCTTAATGGTGACGGCTGCCCAAAGTCATCACAGGAATATCGTTGCTTTGAAAATTAATCACTGAATCATCAATGAAAATGTTTACCTTTTTAATGAAATACCTGAGGTGACGTGGAGGAATATTTTGAATTGGTGGTGTTCTACTTGCAGTGCTCGTGTTGTTGTGTTTGGCCAGCACGGTTATTGTTTTTTATGGAATGAATCATAAAAACAATATTCGTGGCTATCAGTTGTTACATGTGTAGCAACCAAGACAACCTTAGATTATTCTAAAAAAAAAACATAATAATCAGAAGAAATTGATACAAAAAAAGAAATTACATGAATACCATCATCCTATAAAATAGATTAGAAAGGGGAGATGATGTTTCAGGAAGAAAAGCATGGGTGTAACAATGGCCACAAGAGTGGTTTTTAGTTGTTACTGATTGTCTGACTGCGCCCCGGAAAGGGGTTTTCACAGTTAGATTTATTTTTGTTTTTATTTTTATTTGTTATTTGATCTATATATAGATATATATATATATATATATAGAGAGAGAGAGAGAGAGAGAGATATATATATATATAGAGAGAGAGAGAGAGATATATATATATATATATATATAACAGGTGTAACAACTGCCACAAAGGTGGTTTTCAAAATTTCAATTGCTGCACAGGAGAATGTTCCCCTGTTGTCGTAACATGAAGATCAGAGTCCGCGACAATTTTGACAAATGATTCCTTCGAAGCGGGTTGATGATATAACCTTAGACGGTGTCCATTAACCAGTAACAATGTCTTAGCACTGTCAATGGTGACCAATTGTATAGTCCCGTTGTCAAAGATCGTATCCACTTCGTAAGGACGTAACTATCTGGTGCAGAGCTTGCCTTTGAAATATTTGAACCTTGAATCGTACAAAAGAGCCCAATCTCCTTTCTGGAAATTTTTCTTCTTAATAAACCCATCATGCCATTTGGCTCTTTGCTGATGAATGATCTCTGTCTGTTGAATGGCAGCCAGCCATTTCTCTTCCAACTCATTGAGCTGGTCCAGTTTTTGAGTTTGTGTTGTACTCAAATCTAGATCGACCTGCAATGTTGTTCTTAAAGTCTTTATTTCAAATTCTATGGGGAAAAATGGATTATTACCATACACCAATTCATATGGTGAGAAGCCTGTATTATTCCTCCATGTTGTCATGTAAGCCCACAATACCTTTGGAAGTTTCTCGGCCCAGTTTCTTCGGTGGTTGGCTACTGTCTTTGTTAATATTCCCTTAATGACTTTATTGGTGCCTTCTACTTGACCATTTTCTTGTGGGTGATATGGTGTAGTGATTCTGTGATGAATTATGTACTTTTCAACCAACTTCTTGATCAAATGAGATGTGAACTGAGGCCCCCCATCTGTCACTATCTCTCTGGGTATCCCGAAGTGAACAAAAATATTCTAAAACAGGAAGTCTGAAACAACCTGCTCTATTGCTCTAGTTAGTGCCTTTGCTTCGACCCATTTTATGACATAATCGGTGTAGACCAATATGTATGATTTTTTTTGTGATGAAGGATTAATTGGCCCCACAAATTCTAGGGCCCATTTCTCAAATGGTTCTATTACTATCTGAGGCTGTAACGGTGTCTCATCTTATTTCAGAGGCTGGCCCATCCCTTGACAGCTATCACGTCCTTTCACAAACTTCTTGGCATCCTAGAATATAGTTGGCCAATATTACCCTATTGAGAGTACTTTATATCCTATTCTCTTTTCCGCGAAGTGTCCTCCACAGGGTTCCTCATGACAAGCCTTCAAGATCTCAAATACTTCATCTTCTCTAAAACATCGCCTAATCTAAAAATCTGGCCCGGTGTGATAGATATTGCCTTCTATCTAGGAGTAGGTAGCACTTTGTTGCATAATCTTCCTTCTTTCCTTGGAAGACAATTAGTGTGGGAATTTTCCTGTAGTAAGGTAATTGGATATATCTGCATACCATGGTGAGTGAGTAGAGATGGAAAAAAGATATTCATCTAGAAAATAATCCTTAGTGGCAGTGCAGTCATCACTTATAGTTAATCTAGAAATAAAATCAACAACTACATTATCTTTCCCGGGTTTATCTAAAATAGTAATATCAAATTCTTGTAACAGCAATAACCATCATGTAACTCTACCATTAGTAACAGGCTTGTTCATTAAAAATCGAATTGCAGCATGGTCAGTGTGTAAAAATACTTGATACCCAGTGATGTAGTGCCGAAATTTGTTGATAGCATGCACTACCGCTAGGAATTCCTTCTTAGTAACAGTGTAGTTGAGTTCTACTAGAGTTAAGTTCTTGTTGATGTAATAAATTTCATAAGGTTTCTTCTCCTCTAGCTGCCCCAAAAAAACACCCACAGCCATGTCAGGTGCGTCTATAGCAATATGAAAAGGCAATTCCCAGATTGGTCCTCGTAAAATAGGTGTTGTTGTTACACAGCTCTTCAACCTTAAAAAGGCTTGCTCACACTTCCCTATCCACACAAATTCTGCATATTTCATGAGTAATGAAAATAGAGGAGATGCAATATTTAAAAAATCTCTATAAATCTCCTATAGTATCTTGCATGTCCCAAAAAACTACGTACCTCTTTCGGAGTCTTAGGGGTCATGATTTTCGAGTTTACCTTAATTTTTGAAGGATCTACCTTGATTCCATCTGCTAAAATGAAATGTCCCAACACAATTCCCTCGGTCATCATCATGTGGAATTTTTTCGTGCTCAGAGCAACATTAGTTTTTTCACAACGTTCCAGCACTTTTTCCAAGTTATTTAATGCTGCCTCAAAGGCATCCCCGTACGGTGTAAAATCATCCATAAATATTTCAAGAAAGTCATTCAAAAGATTAAAAAAAATACCCAATATTTCCCTTTGAAAGGTTGATGGTGAATTACAAAGGCCAAAGGGAAGGACTTTGTACGCAAAAGTACCCCACGGGAAAGTAAAGGTTGTCTTGTCTTGGTCTTCTGGGAAAATCTGTATTCGATTATAGCCACTAAACCCATCTAAAAATTAAAATAATTTTTTTCTAGAAAGAGTGTCCAAGACCTGATCAATGAATGGTAAAGGAAAATGGTCCTTTTGAGTGGCCTTGTTAAGTTCTCTATAGTCAACACATACTCTCCATTTTCCATTGTTTTTCGGAACTATGACAAGCGGAGACACCCACTGACTGTCAAAAATGGGGTAGATGAAATTAGCATTAAGGAGTTTCTTCAATTCTTCTTTCACAATATTCTTAAGTGTGGGGTTCATTCAGTGTTGAGGTTGTCAACTGGTTTGCAATCCTCTTTAAGGTAAATGTGGTGAGTGCATAGGCTAGGATGGATTCCTTTCATATCAATATAGTCCCATGCAAATTCCCTTTTGTATTTCTGTAATAGCTATATCAGCAATCTGTTTTGTTCAACATTCAGGTTAGGATTGATGTTTAAACATTTTCTAGGTTCGATTTCAACGGGACTGCTGATAGTAAGTGGAGTTATTTTCAAATGTTCAATAATTGCATCATCTTCCTCATATTCTTCTCCCAAATATATAATGTAGGCAACGGGGAGTGAATTACTAATAAAAGCATTAATGATATCGTCCTTTGTTTCATCCTTAAAGTATTGTGCTTTTCGAAGAGTGAGAAGAGGTAGGGAAAGGTCAGATTCAAGTGAAAATTCGTCCCACCAGGGACTACTCGAATCCATATGAGGTTTTTCTGGGGGATAAAGGTTCAGGTTCTGAGTGGCTTGTCCATCTAAGATCACTATAGATCCGGACCTACATCCGATATATACGTCTGCAGTGGCTAGCCAGGGTCTTCCAAAGATTAAAGGATGACCCCCCAGGTTGGATTTAGTTTGTAAAATGAGAAAGTCAGTCAGATAATTCCAGGAAGCCACAGTGATAACCACATCTTCAATCATTCCCTCGGGCTTGACACGAGGCCTATCTACTAATTCAAGAATTGTGGGTGTAGGTCTAAGTCCATGAAGTCCTAGAGAGATGAAGAGGTCTTTAGTCATGACATTAATAGCTGCCCCTAAATTAATCAAAGTATTGGTTATGGGATGATTGTCAATATTGACAGTCACTATAGGGTTCCCTGGGTCATTATATTTAGTCAACAAAGGTTGATCAATCATAAGATCAGACAATTTTCCCATGACATGGATAGTGGCGGGGTCTTTAGGTTTCCTTCCAGGTCTTTTGACACATAGATCCCTCACTGTTTTAGCATAGGTAGGTAATTCTTTAAGAGCTTGTAATAGCAGAATCCACACATACAAATTTTGCAGCTCCTTGAGGAATTCGGATTCAAGTTGTGGGATCAGCCCAATTTCAATTAATCGTTGAGGGTATGGGGGGTTCTGAATGCTAACATCTAAGTCAGCTATCATAGATGTACCAGCCTTACTCGGATTGGATGTTGTAATAAAATCAGACCCTCCCAAGCTGGTTGTTACAGATGTAACAGCAGGTGTTGTATCAGTTATTACATGTGTAACAGTTGCCTCAGAATCGTCCATATCCTTCCTGGGTGATTCACTTTCCTCGATAATAATGGGGTATGTTCAGATCTGATTAATTTCTCTGATCGAAGCTGAACCTCATTAATTTTGATAGGAGTAATAAGATAAGTCTGGAGGGTAGCCGTAGCATCCATGCTCTGGGTTGCCTTATTATTTGGATTGGGGTTAGGTTGCATAGGTAATTGGGGTCGGACAGAAGGTATAGGATTTTGAATATAAGGTAATTGTAACTATTGTTATTGCATTGGTATTGGAGGGGGTACTGGACCTTGGCCATTGCCTCTCCAGTTCTGACCCCAAGGATTGGGTTGTGATGTAGGATATTGCATTGGTGGAGGAGATCGCCACTGGTTCCATGGTGAAGGAAATTGTGTTGAGGAAGGAGTAGGATACTGCCATGGGTATTATTGAATATTATAAAAATTATTCCAAGGATAAAAAAGAGGAAAATCTGAAGGCATACCTGTAGGTCACGGCTGCCATGGTCTCTTTGACCCAATGAAATAAGAAGATTGAACATCCTTTCTTGATTCTTGAAGTATCACCTTCAGTCTGGGCAACTCAGGACACTAATTCGTAGAGTGCGCCAACTCACAGATGTTGCACAGGTTGACACTATTCAATCCACATTCTCTTTCCAAATGTTTATTTTTGCATTGGGGAAAAAATATTGCTAAGGATGCTTCAGCTTCTGCTTGTTCTTTCTTGAGTAGTTGCGCAGTGATCTGGGAGAGAGAGTGCTAAGGAGGTCGGTTTTAAAATCCTCAAATAAGTTGTCGATATCTGCTCTGGTTACTCCTCCACTTATGGACTTCTGTATCTGAGGTGAAGGGTCCTGAACTAAAACTCTCCCCTTGACCAATCGTCTTGAGCTACGCAGGAAAAGCTTCATTATCTCATCAAATGTTTCTTGCAATATGTCTCCTTTTCCTATTATGTTCAGATTCTCTAGGCAATCATCTCTCAAACCTATTAAGAATATTGGCTTTAGAATTTCTGTATCTAAGTTACGGAACTTAGACCTATGTGAATTGTAGTGAAATCGCTCCAGATAGTCTTCTAGGATTTCCTCCTCCTTCTGTGCAATTCTGAAAATATCGTCCTTCAAATCCTTGGTTCGGCAGTAGTCCTAATACTTAAAGAGGAAGGCCTCTCTCATGTCATTCTAGGTTCGAATTGTGCCAGCACCCAATCTCATGAACCACCTTAATGCTGCTCCTTTCAGAGTAGTAGGGAATAATTTCAGCTTCTGGGCATATGAAGTGTATTCATAACCTCTACACAACACATCGAATTTGAACAGAAAGATATCAGGATCTTCAAAAGCCATCCCCTGAAAGGATGGTAGGGATGATAAAGGGATATTATTCATAGGAGCCTCATCCCGTGTTACTACTATTGGGAATTTAAAAGTAACAGAACTATTTGTCTTGACATTCTCATCCCCCATGGCTGATTCTTCCTGATGGGATGAACTGACCTCGGAGTGTTCTGGAGATTGAAAAATAGAAGGATCGGGCTGCTCCAGGACCAAATGTTTAACAACACTACTAGCGTCCAATTGATGATCAAATGATTGTTGTTCCTCAGGTCCCTGATGCTCCCCACTGGTCTCTCTATGTCCTTCAATTCTCAGATCCTGATCAATGATTTTCCACTGCTGTTTTGAATCAGGATTTTTGATATCAAGAGTGGATATGATGTTCGAAGGATGGTGAGGTCCAAAAATGGAAGACACCAATGGCCAGGGCCTTGATATGGTAGCTTCTTTCTATGGTCCTGTCTTCCTATTGTCTATGTATGATGTGGATTGTTCCTTTTCTACCCTTGAAATTAGATCTCCAAATAATGTTTTCCTTCCCAAATCTGCGCTCTTATTTTCCTTCTTACGACCTGTCTTTCCTGTATTCAGTACAGTGGGGGGTGTTTGTAGATGTTGATGTTGTCCTACCAACACACATGGGTCTTATGTCTATCAATTCATCCTACAAGTGCTTTAGTTTCTACATCAGTGAGCCCACCCAAGTTTGTTAGAACGATGCACAAGTTCTTACCTCTCGTCTTACCACCCAACGAATGTATAGCGGAAGGCACCCTAAAAAAAAAACACCCAAGATTCAACTCCTAACTATCCCAGCAAGACATTGGTGAGCCCGCTCAAGTTTTTTAGAGCGATGCGCAGGTTCTTACCTCTTGTCTTACTGCCCGACAATTGTGTCGCTGGAGACAATTTATGAAAACACACGGAAATTGCACTTCTAAGAAACAACTCTGATTGATTGGATCATCACTGCCATCCCCGGAAATGGTGCCAAAATTTTGGACTATATAAATCATTGTTAAATGACTAAATAGCACACATTAATTATCAATCCAGGGACATCTGTTTATTCCAATGACAGTTTCACTGTCTATGCCGATACACCAACTAGAAGCAATTTCAAAGAAAAGAAATCGTTGTTGAAGTAAATGCTGGAAGTAAATCACTCATGCAGAATTAAAAGGATCTACAAGACTGGAATCACACTTCAATTAATCCGTTCTAGCGCGCCACACAAAAAGTAACCAGCTAGTGTCTCTAATATCATATGTGTAACAGCATACAAATTATTGAGATTGAAGTGGATATGTTCACAGCTGAATAGAAGAAAAAACACTTTATTGCTACATAAATTGAAATACCATTACATACACACAACTACTTTAATCACTGCAATCCTTGCTAAGAAGGAGGGCCCTTCCTCCTTAGCAGGGTGAAGGTAGAGGAAGAACTTAACGGAAACTAAATTGAATAACGCATGTAACAGCAATAACAGGATAATCTGTATTAATCTGAACACAATTACAAAGCCAAAATAACGTTGTTCTCCACTAACCCTTCGACCTCTAGGGCCGAGAACTATATAGTGGTTACATTAGAAAATCCAGGGATATATCAGTCATGAGAATCTTATGATTCTCATGCTTATCGAAATAGAACACATATAGTTATAACCACTTCCTAATAAAGTTCTGACTAGAAAATAAAAGATTACAATCAAAACTGCCCTTAGGATGTTATCCCAAAAATACAATGCTAAAAAACTTCTACAGCTATCGTAATAGAATCACAGTTGTAGTGTAACAACCAGAGGACAGATCAGCAACAAGTGTTCACGAGATCAGTCAACGGTACAATGGTATTAGCAGTTCACCAGCGGGTCTGTAACAATAGAGTGTAATAGCAGTTTGTCGGTCGATCTGTAATAGCAAGGTGTAACAGCATCGCTTTTACTGTAACAGCACCATCTTAACTACTCCTGTGAACTTCGTGCTCAGGATATTTGGTGCTATAAATGACATTTGAAAATACAAAACAAAGACCATCAATCTTCTCCAAACATTCACCATCAATTAGTCATAAAAAGGTACGATATATCATAATAATTGGTGAATTGGTAGAGTAATAAAAACAAGGTGAAACAACACAAGTTAGGGTAGAAAGGTAGGAGGAAGAGGCAAATATACTCCCATTGGTTATAGTTAAGAGGAAAAATAGGGAAAATAAAGGTAGGAAAAGTGTACAAAACTGGAACCCAACATCAGGATTTGCATGTAGGTAAGAGTGAACCTCGGGATGTGGAGCAGTCACAAGATGAGGATCATGGAGTGGGAGAAACCACTCATGCAAATAAATTTCGTGCTAGATGGGCAAAAGGAGTGCATGCGGCTATACCACCAGGTGAGAGATGGGGCGACATGCATGAGTAATCCCAAGAAGAAATTTCTAGGCAGGATTCATTGAGATGGTGTGGATCTCATGAATTTAACCTAGATACGAGGAGCCCACGGAGCAGCAGTAGCAGGATCAATTGGATTGATGTAGTCAGATGTCGTGAGGACGTGAAATCAAAGTGACAGTGTCAGATACAGGAGTGCGGATCAGAGTTGACATCAAGTGCAAAGTGCATGGATGCAGAGGTCAAAGCGCAGTGGTTCCTGAAGAAATGTGCAGTTTGTACGAGCGGAAGTCAAAAGAGTTTGATGACAAATGCATTATATTGATTCAGTTTTTTGGAGGCTATTCAGTTTCAGAAGTGTTGCATGCAAGTGTTGCATGTGCGAGAAACACTAGAGAAGTGTTGCATACAAGGGTTGCAGGGTGCATGCATGGAGTTGCATGGTGCATGCAAAGGTTTCAAGGCGAATGCATGGAGTTTCATGTCACATGCAAGGACATTCCTTTCTTGTTGAGAGGGAGTGTTGAAGTTTGCAACAAGAACAATGAAATTGGCATCCGAGAACAACATCCTTGATCCTAGTGAAAATTAAGCACCTACACTAGGTGGGGCCCACACAGGCTATTTTTAGGTGGATGTCTATTTATAGATGCATGAGAAAAATATATTTATATATGAGTTCTATTTATAGATGTATGTGCAAGTTCTATTTATAGATGCATGTCGACTATTATTATCCCTTAATATTAGTTGGACAATAAACTATAATCTATTCTCAATGAGCACTTGGAAATAGTTAACTGAAGTGGAAAATCAGTTAGCTAAGTGAATTTCCAGTTAATAAGTTGGTTGGTGGGACATGCAAGTGGACTTAGTTGTAACTGAGTGATTCGAAGTTGTAACAGAGTTGGATGTGTAGTTATGTGAGTTGTAAAGTAGTTTAACTCAGTTAAGTGAGTTAAACTCAATTGTGCTAGCTGTAACTAAAGATACACTTGTGAGAGATAAGTGAATTGAATATTAAATTAATTCACATGGAGTGATCTCACATGCAACTGAATATTTACTGCGGTTAACTACATGCATGTCAGATCCAGTGGAGACCCAGTTGAGAGATAGGTGAAAGGGACAGATTGACTATCATTTGTGACATTAGTGGGTGCACACATGCAACCACACACACATTGGATGTTCCTATGAGTATTCTGTAGTCAAGGTAGGCTAGAATTAATCATTCAGAGGTTCTTGACCATCAAGGATTGCGCAGTGGAGGCAAGTTGTTTGGAGGCAGCAAATTGTGCAAGGGATTTGCAAATTTCTGCAAGACAGTGTGAGATGATTGTATAGTGTACTGAGAGCTCTTGTAAGAAGATTTTTGTATGTAATTTTTTCATGATCCATGATATATACATAATATATGATAGTGGGGTTTTTAGCTTTATGCTTTCCCGGTAAAAACATATGTGTTATGTGTGATTGATCTTTCTTCATGTATTTGTAATTGGTGATTAAATTTCTGCAAAGATTTTAGTAGAAGGATCTTGTATTTAATAGTGGCATATAATTGTTAGATCAGGAGAATCCAGGCAATACATAATTGTATTAAAAATTATACACAATGCACCTACATTAATATGAATAACATGTACACCATGCTCAATCTAAGTATAGTCATAGAGCCAATGTAACCAACATATCATTAGATCAATATAACATCATCTGTTCATATGATTTCTTGTAAGATAGGGCATCAAAATATCACATCCTCCTTTGCAAAATTGCCTCTATCAAGGGAAAGGATTAGAGGTGGGAAATAAGATGAGAATGAATCAAGGCTCACAGATGAGGAGGGAAAATAGGAATCCAATTTGTGCCTTTGGATCCTTTCTTACAATTAAAGAATGGAGGATTCAACAATCAAGCCCATGAACTTTTGATGAAGAGAAACCTTGGGCATATTATTTCCATAATTTTCTTTGGAAACATCCTAAGAGTGATATGATGAGGAATATGAGGGAAGTATAAGGCCATCATCAATGTCATATATTAGATCATTGTCAAAATGATGACCAATATCCCGTTTTCCTTCTTCTATATGTAGGAATTTAGAAATGTCAACATCATGCATATACCAAGGATCCGTTTCCTCGAGTTTCGAATAACATTAAAAAGGGGAGTCACCAAGGTGAATTCGAAAAATACTTGAGAGATGCTTGCTTCACCCTAGAAGCATTGACTTTGAGGTTCAATAAAGAACAAGGGCTTTGTTCCTCCAATGAAGTTTCTAGTTAAAGAGTTGTATTTTCGTATGGGGATAATACATATGCTTCGTGTCCCTGGTAAAGATGCCAAAAATGTTACCAAAAAATATAGCAGGCCTTGGAGAGGGAATCCCTACAAGGAAAAATCTAGATAAAGTGCTAACAATGGGGTAGAGGCCCAATGTCACCTTAGACACAAGCCCCTACTCTTTATGGGCTTTCACTGATGGGAGGAGTATCGGCAGAACATGATCACCTATGAAAGGTATTCTAAGGTTAAGGTATAAGGTGATCAAGCTAATTTTCATTCGAAAGAGAGGCTCTATAATGATTCAAGGCTTTCAAGAAGCAAAACACACTCAAATAAAGGCTCTAGAAAACAAGGTTTGAGACTTAGGGTTTTGATATTTTTGGTGAAAAAGAGTGTTCACAAGGTCAAGACCAAAGAGAAAGGGTTTCTTGCAATGATAATTAGCTATTCCAATGCTCATTAAACCCTCAATAAAGTCCTCAAATTGAGGGAGAAGAAACTCATATTTCCCTATTAGGGAAACATCTAGAAAAAGCTATTTTATGGATGGAATTTGAGTGGATGCCCACCAAAATGATAAGTCATTTATTCAAGATATACCTCTTTATTTTTAGGCTCTCAAATGACAAAAATTCCTCCTCCCTAAAATTTCGCTCCAATTCCTAGTTTTACTTCCCAACCTTAAAAGGATCGAATTTGAGAAGAGAAATTTATGGAGAAAATTCAAGGTTGATTAACAAGTCATAGGAAAAGTTCCTTGTCCTATGTATATATGGATTCTAGGATGTTTAAGATCAACCAAATTCCTTCTAAGGTCAAAGTTGATGCCCTAGCTATCAAAATTTCAACAATTACCCATTTAATGGAATAATGGATTTTGATGGAGAATAACAAGAAGTACTCCACTAGGAACATCCATTAAATGTTACAATGAGTAATGTATACAACATTCATCTAGATATTCTTCAATAAATTGATATTCAATAAATTAGGGCACATCATTTAACCTAGAATCAATAATTTCATGCACTGTGCATTTAAGAAATAAATATTCAACAAAATATTTCACTTAGAAGGTAACATGCAATATATCGGATCAATATCAGGGGTAAAAATGGCAAAGGGTTTCTGCAGTTTTTTCTTGGCGTTCGGTGAAGGGTTTCAGTCTTCCATCGACGAGAATGGAGACTATACTGGCCACGAGTGGCTTCTCTACCTTATGAAGAACTCGGATCTGACTGCTGTGTGGGTGGTTTCTACAAAGGGTGCAGAGGAACCGAGATGGAAGATCTGGGCGGCACAGGTCCAGTTTTGTTCTCCCTGTGTGCGGCAAAATGGCAGAGGTCCCCAAACCCCGAAGCTTGATCTCGCATGGCTCCTGACGGCCCTCGATACGCTATTGAGAGTAGGGGTTTTATATTTCCTGCTGAGGTCAGAGTCTCTAAGAAGATCAGAGCTGAGATCTTGGCCGGATCCGTTGCATGATGAGGCTTTAGTTGAAAAATATCTGAACAGATCAAATGGGTCGCCACTGCCATTGAGGAGCCGGTGGATCGAGCCTCTTACAGATTGCTCTGCGGCAGCAGTAGACGGAGAAGAACCCTTTGTCCCTTCGGGGGTAGAGAAGCAGCCGCAGACTCCTGCAGATAAGCTCCACGCGTCGATCATCAGCTTTCTGTTCTTTAGAGGGGAGATCCGATCAAGCTCTATGCTTTTATCTTAGCAAAATGCGAGAGGAGAGGCGTCCAGGCCCGATCTGCAGAATTCCTTACTGAATCTAAAGAAAGGAGAGGTAGAATCGAGGAGGATTCGGCAACAACAGGGAGTGCCCTCTTCACCTATCAAGCTGGATTCTGTCCCCCAATCATCAGGTAACCTCCTGTTCCAGCCGAGCCCTACTCCCTTCCAAACTTTTATCAGACCCCCTTGTGGGTAAGTCCCGTTTAGTTTGGGTAAAAGAAAATACCTCTGTTTAGCAACTTAAGCACAAAATATGGGGACTAATGGGATACCCAGCCCCGTCCCAACATCTAGTCAATGGGCACAGATCTCTCCAAGATTGCAGGCTCATGAAGGACTACTCCATAAAGGCAGATATGACAATTGCCCTAAATCTGCGCCTGCGAGGGGGCGTTGTAAACCAAAGAATGCCAAAATCTGCAGTGGGAGACAGAGGGAAAATGCACACCAGCCAACAACAAACAAATGGAGGGCCTTCTTACAAAAATATCCTTCAGGGTAAAAAAGCGGAAGGCTCTCATCCAGAACAAGTTGAAAATGATCCAAGGCCCTACATAGTAGAACAGCAAGAAAAAACCCCAGCGCTGAAAATCAACAGTTCGGCCACAGAGGAGCACATAAAGACATATGAAGCTCAAGCATTAATCTGTCGCTTCAACTATTTCTAGCCCAAACCCACGGACCTTTTCCATTGGATTTTCACTCAATGGTCCCTTGATTGCGAAATCCACCTCTGCTCCAAGGGGTTCTTCATTGTGAAATTTCAAACCTCAGAGGAGAGAGACATTATCATCAGGGAGGGGCCTTGGTTTTGGGGGTCCATGGGACTTTTTATCACTCCTTGGTTTCCAGAATTTGACCCCAACACTATGACAGCGTCCAGATTACCTGTGTGGGTAAGATTACACAATCTTCCTTTACATTTCTGGAACGATCCGGTGCTTGAGAGCATTGGGAACAATCTTGGGCGATACATTAAAACAAACTTGGAAAGATTAGAACAAAGAATCTTCACTTTTGCCCGGATCTGCGTGGAAGTAGATTTAAGAAAAGGATTACCAGCAAACATCATGCTGATTTACAAGCAGCAAAGCTGGTTGCAATCACTAGACTATGAAAACACTGCGTTTAGATGCAGGAACTGTAGGATGACAGGACACCTATAGAATACTTGCCCAGAAGCAAAAAAAGCAAACAGCAAAAAGAATCCGAAAAGGAAGCAGAGGAAAGGTTGGCAGTTTCCCCCTCCCAACTCAAAGGAGGATGAGTCAGAAGAAGAAGAGGAACCAGTTCCAATAGAAAACAAGCAGCCTACACAGGAACCAGAGGATACAATCACGGTCATGGATCCAATCCTCCAGATGAAACAAACTGGAAGGAATGTCGTGGACATGAGCAGTGGAGGTATCAAACAACACCATACACCAGAAACTTCATATTCGTACAAGGACATAGGAACCCAAATTGCAGAAAATCAGATTGTCCTTGCCACATGTGAGCCATCTCAGGGCGAGTGGCGCAAGGTTGAGAAGAAGAAAGGGAGAAAAACCTGATATGTGGGACGTTTTCCCACGATCAAGGGGTCTTTAGTTTTTCTGCCTCCTTCTCTCTACTCTTCTATTCTTTCTCTCTCTTTATTCTTTTTCTGAATGCAATGTAGCCTCGCTACCAAGAATTGTGTGCGCGAGCACATGAGCCCATTGGTCAATCTCCGAAAATGCTTCAATGCATATGCTATGTGTAACTTTTCATTTCTATAAATAAAAAGTTATCGATTTTTTCTGCGAAAAAAAAAAAAAAAAAAACATGCAATATATCCTTCCAATAAACCAAGAAATAGCTCCAAATAATATAAAAATAAGCTTCCATATATCAAGACACATCCAAGTATCTCCAAAATCACACACAAGAAGAAAGTGTGAATTCTCTAAGAGGTCTAAAATCCACAAGATTGATTATGATTTGATCACAAATATGTACATCAACTATGTTAGTGTCCTACATTATAGTAGTCAAAGTTAAGTTTGGTATTTTTATTATTTTGGTCAATTTTTAAAATGTTTCTATGATGTGATAGAGATCAAGTCTTAGTTATAGTTTAGAATAGGATATATTGAAGTTTGAGTGGTAAATAAAAATCAAGTTATCAAACTTTTAAAAGGGTTTAGGTAATAAGTCTAGGGTAATGTGTAATCCAAGTCATTAGTGAAATATAGTAGTGGGTCATTATTCTCTCATTATTGGGAAAAAATCATTGGTTTATTTTCAAGGAAGTTTCAAGGTCAAATCAAATATTTCATCATAACCTTATCACCACAAGTTTCTTTTTCACTTTTCCTTTGCATTGTGCTTGAACATTTCAAATTTGAAAGTCATCATTGCAATTAAAGGGATTCTTGGGCCACGTGGAGGATTACAAATACATGCACTGGCTCTCAAAAACTTGTCGAGCAGGTTCCTCATTCTCCTCAGATACACTGAACAACTAATGAGAGTTATTATGTTTTGGCTGCAGGGGATCCGTTGTGCTTCTACAAGTTGAATTCTTTATTGCTACCATGATCATCCTCAGGTTCCAAATCTCTCTTTTATAGCATAATTCATGTTGTGTATTTTTAGATTCATATTTAACAACCAAGGAGAGTTCCCAAATTAGCTTGCAACCCTCATAAACTTTAACTCGCTGCGCTTTCTTGTTGCGCCAGTGTATTGGAAATTCACTACATATAAAAATGACAAATTGTTGCATTTTGGTCTGTGAGTTTAGTTCTTATAGTTTGAGCTTTTTAATATAGGGTATTTCCATCCAAAAATTTCCAAAAACCCTCATCTAAACCCTAAATACATAATTGCGGCACTCTTGTTGCGCTAAATTGTTGAGAATTTTTACTGCATTTTGAAACCCTAGAGTTTCCTTTTCATTGTGATCCATGACAACACCATACAGGAATAAAAGGCACAAAGAGGGAGAAAACCATATTTGAGCCTCAAGACTTTTCCTAGGTAAATTCATATCCATCTATTAGGGTTGCATTTGAGCAGACTGGTTACATTGGATTTTGTGAAAATATACAAGGTTACAGTGTTTAGGTAACCAAAGAATTTTCTTTAAAATTCACTAGGGTAGAAGCCAAGGTTGGATATTTGAGGTTCCCAGTGATAGAGGTTACAATTTCAGCTGCTACAAATATCACTTTACATGGATAACAGTGGTTCAGGGGAATGCCTTTAGATATATCCAACTACAAATATTTCCTAAATACAAAGTATAAAAACAAAGAATATGGAGCTATTGTGCCGAGAGACTGCCTTATTGAACCCTATAACAAATTACTCAAGGTCATTCGAAGATATTTCACTTGTGAAGGAAGATTTGGGAGTGTCTATCATTATCACTTCTAGTTTTTGATGCATTTTACAGTAAAATCCCTTTAAGTCTACATTTTTACTTTTTTTAGGAGCATTAGTAAGATTTTAGATAAGGTTTAGGGTAAGAAAAGTCAAGTGGAGCCTAGCCTCTTTCATTTCTCATGATCAAATTATTAGTGGTGGAAGAGTTGAAGAAGAAAAATTAGCCATGGAAAGCATTTTTGGATTCATCCAAGTTGACAAATGAACTTTTAGATAACCCTTGGAGAAAGAAAGATACACCCTCATCAATGGAAAAGGATGTTCAACCAGTAGTAGAAATCTCATTCAAAAGGCCACATATTTCAGTTGATCCATCTCATAGGAAAAAGGGAAAAAAACATCATTTCTCTCTTGAGGTGGTGGAGGTTTCCAAGAAATCACTCACAAGAGCTACTGCAAAGAGGTTACCCATTGAGAAAACATGTAAACAACATATTGAATTTCAAGGCACCATATGAGAGAACATTGAATTAGATGACAAGGATAAATAGATTATGGATCTGCAAGAGTAGTTGAAAAAGGCCCATTCGGTCATTGCTCAACTTCAACATGATAATAGGGAATTGGAGAAGAACATTTTGGAGAAGACATATAAAACTGATGAATTAGAACCTGTGATGAAGATAAATTCACTTGCCACCAGATCTTAAGGTAACAAAAAGGAAAAAACAGAGGACATCCAGGAGCTAGAGATTTCACAATCAAGGGTCCCTATGACTAGATATTTAACTAGGAAATTGTAGCTATAGAAAGAAAGTCTGATCAAAGGAGATTCAATGCAAGAGAATAATAAGAATGATTTAGATTAACGAAAACAAACTTTTCATAGGCTAAGGAAACAGTTGAAGAAATATCAAAATGAAATTATTAGGCTTAGAGAACAAGATGAAAGGGCTAAACAGAAGATACATGACCACCTGAATATATGTGAGCTAGCATTGTTTGAGGCTAAGTATATGCTAAAGAGAACTCTACCCATACATAGACAGCTCAAGAACATTTGCAGGAAAAATCTCACTTTGAAGAAGGATTTGAGGGCTACAAAACAAAAGTTACAGGGGGTAGTGTAGGAAAAACATAAAGAAGAAATAGGAAATATGGACTTGTTAGCTGAGGCAGCTAAGGTTTTATTTTGGACAGATAATCAAAATGAATTTTGTTTTTTTTTCCTTTTTTTGTCTGAGTGTATTGGTTTATATTAGTCATATCCTTTGCATTATTGGATATTTTTTCAAAGAAGGCAAGTGACACAATAACACATCAAATTTGTTGCGTTACTATCCAAGGCATGAAGATTTAGTTGATTATTATGGTTTTGGCATTCCTCTTTGTGCATGGAGGTTCAAATAAGGTTTTTAAGGTTTTCAAACATCGTCTATCAACCATTTTTCTGATTCAAATACTTCGACACATGTTCAAATGTATGCAAATGAAGCTTGATGTGCTTTTGTTGTAGGTGGTAATTCTCAAGAAGGGAGGTTTGCAATTTGGAAAAATGTTTTCTAATAGGTAATTGATTATTCACGGGTTTTCTTCCACTTGTTTGATACATTCATAAGTACACGATATGACTAGAGGTATGCAGATGATGAACTCATTGCGCTCAGTTGCTGCACCTTTTCTGAAGAATGAAGTGGCATGGCAAATTTGCTACACTTCCACATAGTCAATAGTTTGACCTTTCAATTTGAATCCAAACCTCATGAAATTGATTCTTGTGTTTATGATAAATGTCCTGAATTCTTTTGGAAGTTCGAGCCCCGTCCTTATGAATGCATTAAATGTAATTTGTTAAAGATTCCTTTAGTCAAAATAGTTCTCTAATTTGTAGAAAGTTGTTTATATTCCTTGGTACGAGCATACAACTGAATATTTTTGGGGAATTCGGTTGCTAAAGGGAGGAGCTAATAGTTTTGTATGTATATATGATGTATTTTTTACTAAGAAAAAGGTTGGTTAGTGTGTGATAGAGAAAAACCTTGTGCATTGTACAGTTCCATTGGAAAATTTTATTGAATGATGAAGGTCGAAGTTTATTTGTTCAGTGATTCATGTGTCAATTATTTATGGTGATGTTTATCTCTTGTTTATATTTCTTTATCTTCTATTATTTCCATGCTTAAATGTTATGCCTTCAATGTTTAGTTAAAGAAATTCATTCTAGAAATCATTTTCATGTGCTCTGTTATAGATAACTAAACATTTCAATGTTTTTTCCTCCACTATATCTAAAATTCATCCTCATCTAGATGCTTTAGATATTATTAATTACACTACTCCTCTACTCACCTATCTACAGCGAAATTTGACAAAAACACCATAAAGACTGCCTACCTTTCCCCTATTTAAGGATCCTTCATTTTCCCATTTTTTCACTGAAAAATCATTACATTAATATGACTCCATGCCCAATGTATTTTCCCTCTCCCTTACCATCAAAATATTATTCCACCATTAATCTATAAATATAGCCTAAAATCTAGAATATTTCATAAGAGAGAGCCCTCTCTGGGTTTGGAAGGGCTAGATTCCTGCCCTAAAGATTAGTTTGTGGTTACCTTTGGGTTCCTCCCCTTAGCCTAGAAGAATTACGAAGTGCTAACAAGCTACTAAACTAAATTATGCCATAAAGCTTCTAAATGTGGGTTTAGGGAAAATCATCTTGTGGCTCCTAAATGTGGGTTTAGGGCACAAAAATGGGTCTCATGGGTCTCCATGTGGTTGAATTTCTACATTTTATCCAACATTAAGGGCACTAAATATGGTGTTAGCCCTCCCATGTCTTAGTGAACGAAACAAACCTCATCTGCGACTCAGATTAGCTGCCACTCCATGTACATGTGCTAAGAAAACCGGGGGGAAATTGATCCAAGTGCATTATCCCATAAACAATATAGTTAAAAGTGTAGATGATATGGGTGTCAAAGATGCCCATGAATGCACACGATTCTCTAGGGAAAATGTAGTAATACTGAAACACAATATAAGAATTGCAGCAAAGTAAAAAATAGATCTAAATACACAACAGAATGCACAGAAATAGCTGAGCCATATTATTAATTTGGAGGTGAAAAAGCAAGTACAACAGTGCTCAAAATATGAGACACTCAAGCCACAAGAGTATCCTAGAATGACCCTACAATGATATCCCAAGAGGGACTGTGTAACTGCTGCTCTGTTGGAAGGTATATTGTGTTGTCCCTGCTGCAAATGTAGGTACTGCAACTGCCTGAAAGATAAAAAGTCAGATCTAGGCAGAATGGGAGCTCTGATGATGCTAAAATTGTAGATCTAGGCTCTATGATGGATTCCCAAGATAACCTAGGAGGGTTTTCTCAGATCTGTAAGTCTAAGACAACCTTCCTCTTAGGGGTTCACATATATGTTGTTGGGAATGCAGATATGAAGCTAGATCTGATAATATGATGGCTGCAATGATGTACAATCAGATCTATGCAAGAAGGGTTGATCCCTTAACTAGATCCTTGGGCTAAAAGCTCAAGATCTAGATCCTCCAATATCCTCCACTGAAAATAGCTGCTGGATGAACAACAACTTCAGAAAATTGCGTTGTCAGAGAGGGAGGCTCCTTAGCCTGTTGCTAGATGTGTCAAATCAGCTCCCGAGTGATGGAAACAATAGATCCAATGTGAGGAGGTTATCCCTCATAGGATTTCTAGCTGAAATACTGGAAACTTCCTTCCTCCAATAGATCTACAGGACTGGATTGTGCAATCCTTGAAGGGATTGTTGCTGCATGGAGGTAAAACCCCAAGACCTGAATGCCGGATATAGATCTTCTACTCCTGAAAGGCTAGATCTGAAGAACAAATTGGTAGGATGAATCCTCCACTGGTTTCCTAGCTGAATGCTAGAAACAACCTCCTGAAGATGGCACCAATGCTTGATAAGGAATGAATAACAATCCTCTCCCAAGAGATCACTCAAGGAAAGAGGTGGGATTCCTGCTCGGGAACACCCTGTGCTAAACATCCCAAGCTTGCATAGAAATGTCCTAAGACAAATCTAGATCTAAACAAATCAAGAAATGAATAATCCAAATCATGCCTTCCATTGTGCCTTCACCTTCATTATATACATGAGCCTTCCATAGCCTAGGCCCACTCCAAATCTGCGTTGTACATGTGGACAAAGTCTCCATGTTTGACTGTGTTGTTGATCCATGTCCTCCACCATGTTCATATGGGGTGATCACCCTCTCCATCATGCATGCATTAAATGCACCACTCCCTCCACTATCTTATCATAAGTGCTTCATGATCTTCTTTGAATGCACTATGATCTCAGTTGACCTTATCAAAGATCCTCATGATTTTATATTTGATATCCATGATCTTATTTGATTGTGTCATCCTACATATTCTATCTCATAAATGAGACATGATCTCCATAAATAGAGTTTCTCCACTACTCCATGTTCTAGATCTAGATCTAAAATGTCCACATACACACATTAAAAGTGGATTTTATTCATCTTTGAGGTTTGTGGGTCCCTCCACCCTTTTATTTACTTAATTTATTAATAAAATCAAGGACTCTAATATTCCAAATATGGTGTGGAAATTTGGGAATATTACAGTCCCCCCCACACCCCCCCCCCCCTCCCCGCGGAAAAATGTTGCTTGCCCTCAAGCAACTCCAAAAGTAGATGCAAAGCCATCTACTCCCCTCCAAATGGCATCCACATAAGGAAGGCTTCCTCCATTTGCTGCAATGTGTCATACATGTTTGGTTCCAAAGTTGTCTCTCAAGAGAGCATGGAATTCCCTCCAACTGTGTAGTTAGATGCCCTCCTGTCACCATGAAGTACCGAGTGACAACCATATGACGTCCAACATCATCATCAATACATGAGATACATAAAATAAAGTGGCCCTTTCCACAAAGGAAAAGCTCCATCTCACAATACATCTCTCCATCCCATGCTTTATGAATTTGATTGAGCATTGATATGCTCTCATCCTTAGCCATGTTGGCCTTGTTGGATCCAAGCATCATTCTAAATTTATGCAAAAGAAGAAAGAAAGGAGTTATATGGGTAGACAAAGATGTCAAACCATATTCTCCTAATAGTAACCACCGGAGTAAGGCCCTTTGCTACCATCCTCCATCTCCTCTATGTAAGATGGACAAGTCAAACTCCCCCAAAAGCAACCAAAGCAACAAGAGATCTTGCTGCTTTCTCTCCTCCTCATGTGCATCATGAAGAAAAAACATACTGATAGACATGTGGAATGTCACATCAGCCCAATACAAATGAACTCCATAAATACACATCATGAGAGCATCATGCCAAGCTTTACCCAATACAAAACACATAGACATAGGAGATGTCATGTGGTGGACAATCTCTCTCAAGGGAAACCAAAATGAACATGCCTTCTTTTGTTGTATTTTAACATTGATATACAAGGCATGAATCAGAAAAATATGAGCTATTGGGTGGTAACCATACTCACCCAAGAGCAGCCAGTGCATCCACGCCTCCTTCTTCATTTTATAAGTGTTCTTCAAGGCATGGATCAAAAAAATAGGAGCCTTTGAGTAGTGACAAAAATCTCTCAAGGGAAACCAACGTAACCAAGCTTGCTGGCCCATGTCATAAATCTACAAGTGGTCATGCAACCCCTTGCTTATCATCCTCACCCACTCAACCCAATATGGATGATGAGTGATGTGCTGCATAATCATGGTACCCTCCCTTTGTAGAATACCATCTTCCCCAAACTAATGAAGAACTTTGCACTTCATGAAATGTTGAAGTGCACCTCCAATGAGATCTCTTAATGAGATTCTCTTTTCACCAAAGGCCTGCCAAAACTAATGAAGTTTTGGATCTGCTGCATGTAGAAGTTTCTCTTTGAGCTGTGAGATGCTCATTGAGAAAGGGTCATCTAGAAAGGAGAAAAGGTTTCTCATCTCAAAATGTCTACCATTTGTCATCTTTACCTCCATTGCTTCATGAGTGAAGCTACCTTCAGAATGCTCCAAGAATGATGGGGCCTCTTCATTTTCACAGCTACTAATGACAGCGCTGTAGATCTGCATGGTAATACATGTGCTATCTCAAAGCAAGGCACAATACTGATCTCATAACCAGTTATTGTACATAGGATCATGCTTATCCCATCTTCTGAAACTCTACACTTCAACTCAAAGGGTTGAATGTAGCTCAACAATGATGAAATGGGATAATTTTTTATCTCCTCCTTGATTAGATCAAGGTTCCTTTGTGTTGTGATATGTTTCTCCTTCAAATCAGCATTGTGTTCTAACCCTTGGTTATGCATTGGCCCTAAAACAATATGTGATGAAATTTCATGCATACCTTGGATCAACTGATGTGTGTGAACCTCTTGCCAGAACACAAGAGTTCCTCCAACCAGGACAATAGTGCCTCCAACTGCTGGTAAGAGTGATGGATACTCTTCCCCAAGTGTACCAGCGCTGGAATCTTCTTCCTCTTCATCTTGCACCTCCTGAATCATGCATGGGACTCTATGTGTCAAGAGCTCAAGACCGCCTTACAAAGTTGCAAGTGTCTCTTCTCCGGATGCAAGTACTTTTGTAGCTGGTGGTGAATGTAGTGACCTCTTGTCTAGAGTGACAAGATTGACATCCTCCTTTGTTCCCTTAGGGAATGTCACTTTATGACATATCTTTGGTTTTCTCACATCAAATTCCTTCCTCAACTTGTGAAAGAAATCTGAATATTTAGTCACCTTTGGATACTCCATGTGACCAAACCACCAATCATTGGCTTCACCTAAAAGATGAAGTGCTACAATTTGAACAACCTCTCCTTCAGCTACAGGATGTAGCCTGAAAAATGCATCTAACTCTCTCCTCCAAGCCTTAACAGTGCTTGAGGAAGATCCATCAAATGTAGGAAAATAGAATCTATTATGCCTTTTTCTTCTATTGCTGTTATAGGATCCTCTTTCTTCTTTGATTTTGAAGAATTGTTGGAGAGTTAGCTTCTCCTTGAATGTTCTAGACTATGCTTTGTACTCTTGAAGATATAGACTGAGAGTCTCAGGTTCATTACTTTCTTCATTTCTACACCTTTCACCTTCTCTAAAGAAAGTGGGCATAGTGGATCTATGAGGAGATCTAGGATTCTCCAATTTTCTTCTTGGCTAATAGGAAGTGCTTGGACCTTCCTTATCACATCTTCTTCTTGGATCTTATTTCTGTCCTTCCTTCTTCATTGGATTGACCTCCTTGGATAGATCTTACATGGATCTAAAGAAAGGAGTGGCAGAATTTTCATCCTCCATGATAGATCTCATCTATATGCTTCTTCTTTTGATGTAAAAGATGAAGTGTCCACAAGCTAAGCCAAAGATCATGCTCTGATACCACTGTAATATCCCAAAAAGGAAAATGTAGTAATACTAAAACACAATATAAGAACTGAAACAAAGTAAACAATAGATCTAAATACACAACAAAATGCATAGAAATAGATGAGCCATTTTATTAATTTGGAAATGAAAAATCAAGTACAACAGTGCTCAAAATATGAGACACTCAAGCCACAAGAGTAGCCTAGAATGACCCTGCAATGATATCCCAAGAGGGAATACGTAACTGCTGCTCTGCTGGAAGGCATACTATGTTTTCCCTGCTGCAAATGTAGGGATTGCAACTACCTGAAAGATAAAAAGTCAGATCTAGGAAGAATGGGAGCTCCAATGATGCTGAAATTGTAGATCTAGGATCTATGATGGATTCCCAAGATAACCCAGGAGGGGTTTCTCAGATCTGTAAGTCTAAGACAACCTTCCTCTTAGGGCTTCACATATATGCTGTTTGGAATGCAAATCTGAAGCCAGATCTGATAATATGATGGCTGCAATGATGTACAATCAGATCTATGCAAGAAGGGTTGATCCCTTCACTAGATCCTTGGGCTGAAAGCTCAAGATCTAGATCCTCCAATCTCCTTTGCTGAAAATAGATGTTGGATGAACAACAGCTTCAGAAAACTGCGCTATCAGAGAGGGAGGCTCCTTAGCCTGCTACTAGATGTGTCAAATCAGCTCCTAAGTGATGGAAACAATAGATCCAATGTGAGGAGGTTATCCCTCATAGGATTTCCAGATGAAATACTGGAAACTTCCTTCCTCCAATAGATCTACAGGACTGGACTGTGAAATCCTTGAAGGGACTGTTGCTGCATGGAGGTCAAACCCCAAGGCCTGAATGTCAGATATAGATCTGCTGCTCCTGAAAGGCTGGATCTGAAGAACAAAGTGGTAGGATGAATCCTCCACTGGTTTCCTAGTTGAATGCTAGAAACAACCTCCTGAAGATGGCACCAATGCCTGATAAGGAATGAAGAACAATCCTCTCCCAAGAGATCACTCAAGGAAAGAGGTGGGATTCCCGCTCGGGAACACCCTGTGCTAAACAGCACTACAAACTCTACTAAACAGCCCAAGCTTGCATAGAAATGTCCTGAGACAAATCTAGATCTAAACATATCAAGAAATGAATAATCCAAATCATGCCTTCCATTGTGCCTTCACCTTCATTATATACATGAGCCTTCCATAGCCTAGGCCCACTCAAAATCTACGTTGTACATATGGACAAAGTCTCCATGTTTGACTGCGTTGTTGATCCATGTCCTCCATCATGTTCATATGGGGTGATCACCCTCTCCATCATGCATGCATTAAATGCACCACTCCCTCCACTATCTTATCATAAGTGCTTCATGATATTCTTTGAATGCACTATGATCTCAATTGACCTTATCAAATATCCTTATGATTTTATATTTGAGATCCATGATCTTATTTGACTGTGTCATCCTCCATAGTCTATCTTATAAATGAGACATGATCTCCATAAATAGAGTCGCTCCACTACTCCATGTTCTAGATCTAGATCTAAAATGTCCACATACACACATTAAAAGTGGATTTTATTCATCTTTGAGGTTTGTGGGTCCCTCCACCCTTTTATTTACTTAATTTATTAAGAAAATCAAGGACTCTAATATTCCAAATATGATGTGGAAATTTGGGAATATTACACCATGACTCTCAACACTTCAACTGTGGGTGTCAATATAATCCTCTAGTGCACTTGGGCCCTAGTTGAGTTTCCCAACCCATAATGAAGCCACCTTCCATTCACACACAATATCTAGTGCTACAACTTATGACATTAGGTACATATGATTTTACTTCTAAGTGAACCAAACTTGCAAGTAATGGGCAATATGACACTTCATACATGGCTGCTCTTCAAAAATTGGGGCCATAGTCACGTAAAAATGTTATCTGCCTAGGTATGAGTGGTTAAAATATGACCCTATTATGAATTTCCAATCCCAAAAGGGAAAAAAACATGTCCTTAGTCCTCCCTTCAATCAAAAGGTGTCATGTGAATAATGATGAAACACAATGGGAGAAGGGTTCAGAAGGCCAATTTTCATGGTCAAAGGGGTAGCAATAGTGAGGAATTCCACATATTTGGCATACAGATGTGAGGAGTGAGCTTCATGAGTTACCTCGACCTTTTCTTTTACACCCCTCTTATTTCCTTTTTCTTTTTATTGAATTTTCTTCATATTACTGCTCGAAGCTCTAGGAAATGAGAGCATGCTTTGAATGATGTGTAGCGGTGATTATCCCTTTAATGGTGGGGTAGTTCATTGCCTACCAGGGGTTGGGACATGCAAGGGTTATTTTTTATGATGTGAAAGGGAAACATTGGCCCTAGGAACGAGGTGATGGCCATAATGATAAGGGGTATATCTCATGCTTGGATTTTTCCCACATGCTAATATTAATGTCTAGGCCATTATTTGCATTGTTATAAATTTATTTCCTTTGTTTCTTGATTGTGGACATTATATGCTCTTTTCTTTTAGTTGCATCAATCTCCCAAGGCAACATTTCTAGGTCAAGCCGAAATATGTGGAAAAGTGGAAGGGGTGTGCTAGATCCCTGTAGACCCAGAGAAGGGAAGTGGAATAATGGCTCGTAATGTAAATAGGAGAGTGATAAGTGTGGAGAAGGGATATATAGAACACATTATCTCAATCACAAATTGCCAATTAGTGCCCTTTCCTAAAGCAATATGCCATTAAAGGTAGTCCCACTGGACTAGGATAGAGAATTAACTCCCCATTTTAGGTGAGGGAACAAGATTATGACCAAGACCCTTATTTCTTCTAACTCACCCCAAAATCCATGCCAAATGCTCAAAATCCAATCAAACCTAAATATCTAAATGAAAAATGAATAAAGTACCTTCTGAACAGAAGCCCACCTTCCAACATGTGACCTTCGGCGAGGTGAGGTATGACTGATGTAGGTGGCGGAGATATGAATGGAACATTACATAGGATAACATGTGGTTATTATGGGTTTCCATTTGGATGAGATGATTAAGAGAAAAGCTTCTCCTAAGGGTCACCCACTTTTGGTGGGTAACACATATGTAATATGAAGACACTTCAAAGTAAAAACAAATCATGCCAAGTCTGAAGTACTTCTTGGAGCAAATACTATCTTAATAAGAGCAACATAAATGGGTCACAAAGATGTTGGGTTATGACTTTGAAAATATCCAAAATTCATAACTCTTATTTTTGTAGATAATTATCTACAAAGGTAGTTTTCTTCTTTTCCCTCCAAAATTCACTCAAAGTGGATTGTAATTATTGGTTTTCTATCAATTTTATGATACACAAATAATAACATATTACATCTCCTCAAGCCAATATTGCATCTTTCTGGCCCCATATTGCATCTCCTTAGTACTAAAATCTCTAATTTGGTACATCTCCCTGATACTACAATCCTTTGGATGATAGGTTAAAATATTGATTAAACATTGATTAAAATGTTAATTAAAAGTATTAATAATTAATGTATGTATAACGTTCAATGGATTTTTACGAAGAAAACATGTTATTTCCATGTTTGGGTTATTTTATCGAAGTAATGGACCAATTAATAAGTTATTGTCAATTCCTTGTGCAACTTGTGATATGGCTCAACTTGTTCATAGGGTCATCATTATCAATTAACTAAGCATGAACATACATGTTCTCATAACTATACAAGAAGAGTTGTTTTCCATCCATCACACATTACAAATCCTATGAACAAGTTGAGCTACTATATTGATAAGTCATTGTTGTCAACTAAGATAGCATAAACACAATTTCTCATATCAATCATGAACTAAATATTGAACAACACAATATAGACATTTATTATAAACAGAAAAGATCTCATACTAGTCATATAAGATAAGATAGATAAGATAATTATATTAATGTCCAACGAATGATCACTAAAGTAGATCAATGGGACTGCAGAGTACAATGATGTCGATACAAGGAGGAGTACCAAAAGGTCTCCTATATAAAGAGCAAGAAGTAAGAAATAAAGCAAGAAAACATAATGCCTGAAAACCAAAATGAGGAAAGTCCTGGAATCCAAGTGTAGGGGACACAAGATAATGGTTCGCTAAATCTCTCTCCTAACGCTCGAAGTCGAATGCAAAATACTCACGATGGAGTGTTGTCCCGAGGGAGGACTAGGGGAGGATTTGGAGCCTCTGTTACGCCACTGCCGAGAAGAAGCGATATGTCATTGACGACTGGGCAATCTCAAATGCCTGCTAGTAAGAGATCTGGTTCGGTAATGACTCAGGGGTCCCTGTGCTAGGGGATGGCCCCTCTAGCCCACACTAATCTAGAGTCTGAGGCAACAATGTTATTAACTTGTCGCTTTGTGCCTCTTGCTGATGGAGCACTGTAAAAAATATATATATATCATTGAACATGATAGTTCATGATTCAAATATACACATGTAACATATGTATCTGTGTGTCTTAATTTTGATAGCAAATGAAGGAAGGAATTCCACTGTCCACCCAACCATAGGTAGACTACATCATATTTTTCTAACAACTAACCACCCCAGAGTTAGATCTAACGTCTAAGGAATGCTTTCTCAGGGAATTCACACCAAAAGCTTGGTTTAACACTCAAAATATAGAATCCACTATGTAAGTGGTATATCAATTGCCATCAAAACCATAAAATAAAAATAATAATAAAAAATAATCTATTGTTTTTGTAGAACCAGCGCTCTTTTTTTTTTTATCAATATAATTGTGAAATTAGATTATAAATTAGATGATAATTTATTTTTTGAAACAAAATATATTTCACCATCTTTTGTCTACTTCAAATAGAATCACATATAAAAATATGACTTAAAAAAGCATAAATCATTAAAATCATAGATTATGAATAAAAGATTTGTAGTACAAAAAGAGATATAAAAAACAATCTCGTTCCTTTTCTCCAATACTGGATTATTCTTTAATTTATCCAAATATACACCTCAATCCCAACATACACATCATAAAAATAAATAAATGCAATTACATAAAGTCTACAGTTCGAGATTCAACAAAATATAACCACTGAATAATAATGCACCTATCTGAACTGTCTGCAAACTAAAGTAGTACACATCCACCAATATTCCCTTGTGAATTTTGATCAGAAGGCTCGATGGGGGTACCCTTAGCCCGAACCTCAGGGCATGTCTTCTATTCAAGAGGTTCCGATCTGTCACAAACCTAGCCAATCCACCCAAACAGACCTCAGAAAAATACGACTCCTACAGGAACGAGATTTCTATTATGCTCAGAATTTTCGGATTGCTTCAGAAGAAGGGGACTAATCCATCACAGGAAGGTTCTCGCACAAGGTCTCAAGAAATTCGATCTGTCACAGATAACTCTCAGATGCCTCAGGAACTGTGATCTGCTCGCTTCGGATGTCTCAGGAATGGCACTGATCCGTCTCAAGAAGATCCTCGCATTGGGGTTACCTCAAAGAGTTTGGTTGCCTGCCACTGATAATTCTTGGGTACTTCAGGGACCTCGATTTGTTAGCTACAGGACCTGATAATTTTCTGTAATCAATATTACGGACAACTGCATCTAGTTAAATTATGTGTAGAACCCATAAAAACCAAGTTCTATACCAGAAGTTCTGGATTATCAAGTCAACCTATCACTCCCAGAAAATCCGTACCAAATTTGAACCAGAAACATTATTTGGAAATATAGAAATTTACTAACCTATATGGTTAATTGATAGTAGCAATATCCATTTAACAAGCCCAAAATTGGAACAGTGTGTCCTACACAGTTAGCTGAACCTCTGTCATGGTTTATAAGAATTCCACAACTTACCATACTATTTAATTTAAAAACATCTGAGCATTTATAAAAATACCATACTATTTCATTGATGCCTCAAGTTTAAAAACATTCGAGCATTTAAGTCAGCTCAGAAATATTGAAAATCCTTGGGACAAAGTTCCAGTATATGACGGAGATCGAATCTTTGGTGGAGTTCTCGAAAAAATGGTTGATTGTCAGTTTCCCTACATACCAAAACTCATCCAATGGATGCTTCCTGAGATGACGACAACTAACTTGTGCGCTCCGATTGTTCAGTTTCCGTTACATCGAGCTCGTAGCAGTCATAACTTGGATCGCTCTTACCCATGCCCAAATAGCGAATCATATCAAAGTAAACTAAAAGCCTAATGGCTCATGCAGAAAACCATAGAACGTTGGCAAAACAGGGGCATATGAAGGAGGCCATGCAACTTCTGTATTCTATGAAACAATCCGATTCTTACGCTTACGCTTCACTACCGGAAGCTTGCGCCAGAGCTAAATCCATGGCACTGGGAACCCAAGTACACCAACACATGAAAAAATCAGGATTTCAGGATTTCACCCGGATGTTATCTTGCAAACCAAGCTCGTCAGCATGTACTTAAAGTGCAGAAATCTAGATTTTGCACGCCAAGTGTTTGACGAAATGGCTGAACGAAACGTCGTCTCGTGGACAGCGATGATCGCAGGATATGCGCAGCAGCGGCAGGAGGAGAAGGCATTGGAACTCTTTCGCCAGATGCAGCAGGCGGGCACGAGAGCTGATGGGATTACGCTATCCAATGTTCTGCGGGCTTGTGCAGGCACTTAAGCTGTGGAACAAGGTAAGCGAGTCCAGGCCTCCATCGTAAAAGATGGGTTGGGATAATATGTAGTATTGGGCAGTGCCCTTGTTGACATGTACGCTAAAACTGGATGTATTGATAAAGCACGCCATGTGTTTGACGAAATGCCTCTGAGAGATGTCATTTCGTGGAATGGGATTATTGCCGGATATGCAAAATGTGGAAGAATGGAGGATGCGCACAAAGTGTTTGATGCAATGCCAGAAAGGAATGTGATTTCATGGACTAAAATTATTTCAGGGTATGAACAACATGATTATTGTGAAGAGGCATTGACACTATTTTGTAAGATGCAAGCTTTGAAGATTAGACCAGATGAGGTCTTGTTTGCAAGCATTCTCATGGCGTGTGCTAGTCTAGCGGCCCTAGAACAGGGCAAACAGGTCCATGCCCAGATAATAACTAGCCGTTTAGAGTCATATACTGTATTAGTGACTGCTCTTATCGATGTTTATACAAAATGTGGTAGCATAGTATATGCACGTTGTTTGTTTGATGGTTTGTCTCATAGAGATGCCATCTGCTGGAATGCAATGATTACAGGATATGGCAAGCATGGTCTCGCTAAAGCGGCACTACAACTTTTTGAACAGATGCAGCAAGTGGGCATAAAGCCAGACCAGGCCACCTTCATGGTGTTTTAACTGCATTAACCATGCAGGCCTAGTGGATGAAGGTTGGCATTACTTTGAGTCCATGAATAGAGATCATGATATTGCACCCGTCATAGAGCACTTTGCTGTCATGGTTGACATTCTTGGCCATGCGGGGAAACTGGATGAATGTTATGTATATTTTATTAGTTATTAATTAGATTTAGTTATCTTAGATTATTAATGTGGAAGGACATGATCAAAGATCATGCCTCTTCGCCAAGGGACACCTTGAGGCTATATTTAAAGCCTAGGCGATCCCTCATTGTAATCATCTCTTATCTTTCATCATTAATAATATATACTTATTCAAGTTTACCAGAGTTTTTACACTCCATTGGTATCAGAGCCATCGCTCTTCGGGATCTGTGTGATCACCCAGGAATTACAGAATTCCAGAATTGCAGATTTTTTTAAAACAAGTGCATAATTACTTTCCGAACTGTTCAGCAGCCATTTCAGGATTTTAAATTCTGCAATTGAAGACGCCAGCAGTCTGAAAAAGTGCGAGATTTGTGGGTCCAAACAATACTCACAGGTTCAGAAGTTCGATATTTCACTGATCTAGCTTATACATAATATCTGCACACTGGGTTTACCACAGCCACAGATAAAACAAAGGCCAACAAGAAAATTACGTTTTAAAAAAAAAAATCGTGAACAGTGTATGACGGTTGGGTAACAGGTATTAAAATCGATATAAGTCGCATATAATAAACCCACTTCTCTGTTTAATTCAAGTGTGGGCAGCAATTTATTTTTAAAAAAAAAAAAATTACAGATTTTTAAGCTACCCCGCACTCCCCTTCCCATCCGACCTCTCCCATCCAAAATCCTCCGCTTCTGCCACTCCCCGACCCTTGTCTTCAGCCGCCGTCAGCCGTCAGACCACTTCCCCAACGTCTGTCATCCCCCTACAACTATTTCACGTCCGCCTCCCAAATTCTCCATCCGCCTTCCCTCGGGCTTTACGCCGCCGTTTCCTGCACACTCCGTCCAACAAAAAATTACGTTTTTTGAAATAAATCGTGAAACAGGGGTGACAGTGACAAATTCGATCTGTTTAAAAAATTACTCTGAGCATCGTTTTGTTTAAAAAATTCGATTTGAACAAGTCAACGAGTTTTTCCAGTCGCCGTCCAATTGCACCGGAACCTTATCATCCTTTTTGGTTGAGCCCTGCTTCACCATTCGTTGAACCGGGTGACATTTTAATTGGTGACAGGTCTTTTAATCGAGTTTTTTAAAACGAGTAGCGTGGACTGCATAAGCCGTGGAAACGTTGCTCTCATCCGAATCTGAGCGGTCAAACACGTCCTCTCTGTTTCATATCTGGGCGGTCAACTATACAGTCACGTGCTGTTTCATTTCATTCGTGACCCTTCATAATCGTATAAGGGATATGAATATATATTATATAGTTTCAAATTGATCATTATATAAATATATATTATAATTATATATATATTATATAGTTTTCAAATCGATAATTATATATATATATATATATATATATATATATATATATATATATTATAATTATATAATTATTTATATATTATATAATTTCAATTAATAAACTATATATATAATAATTATATAATTATATAATTTATTTAATTAATTAAATATTAATTAATTAATTAAAAAAAATATTAATTTAATTAATTAATTAAATATTATTTAATTAATTAATTAAAAAAATTTAATTAATTAAATATTAATTAATTAATTTTAAAGAAAAAAGAGGAGAAAACTGGCAGAAAAATACTCCCCACCTCATACGCGTCGATGTCGTTATCAATGTCAATGGCTGAATTCCATAAAAAATTGGTGGATCTCGAGAAACAGATCACTAATAATTCCGAAGAATTCGGAAAAAGGTTAATCGATCTGGAAGGTACAGTGGCAGGGCACTCCAACGACATCAAAAAAATTCATGATACGACAAATCGAATAGAAAGACAAATGTGGCTAAATCATCACGAGGCCACAGAAAAGCAGAACGAAGCAATGAACAATATGACAGAACTCTTCAACAAGCTAAATGATAAGCTAGATAAATTAAGTCAGACACAATCCCCAATATCTCCTAACAAGGAACAAAATCAACAAAACAATTCCGCAGATTCAGGGAACTCGGAAGAGCATCAGGAAAAAACCGATTCCCCACATCATCAAGAAGATAGTAATGCAGATTTTCAAAATAAGCAGCTCTGGAATGCATTCACTAATCAATATCCCCTTCTTGTTCCACCATTAGCATATCAGCGCAAAGCCAAGATCGACCTACCCAAATTTGATGGTAATGAAAAAAATAGCGTTGCATGGCTTAATAAAGCAGAAGAATATTTTGAGATTTATGACATTACTAGTGATGATGAAAAAATTAAACATGCCTCCATGAAAATGGAAGGAGAAGCATATAATTGGTATATGTGGTGGAAAAAGACGTCGCTCGCTATCAGTTGGAGGAAATTTAAAGATGCATTCTTCAAAAGGTTTCAAGGCATAAAAGAAGAAAAGTTCTTTTCAACGTTTATCAAATTACGCCAAAAAGGAGATGTGGATGAGTACACGCGAGAATGGGAGACCTTGGCAACACGAGTACCCGGATTGTCGGAATCTCGTCTAATCCAGTCTTACATCTCAGGACTTAAAATCCACATATAGGAAGAGCTAGAACTACATGAAATTACGTCCGTAGAAGTAGCAAGGCAAAAAGCAAAAGCTGCTGAAAAGAAATTTGAAAGATTATCAAAACCAGAAAAAGTATATTCGAGACGACGGTTTCCTCAATCTGAAAATATAGATGACACAAAATATGTCCCACACCATCTTCGTGAAGAAGAAAATCTGGTCTGGAAAAACAAAGAATGCGAGAGGGCAAGTGCAAATGCTGCGGTGAAAACTGGGACCCTAAGCACATATGTGCTAATGGAAAAGCGAAAAATCTATACAGTTGTGAAGCAACTAACGACGCTAACAGTACTAATTCGTGTATAGAAGGATTAGAAGACAACTTAGAGTTCTCTCCAGAAGTGGATGCCGAAACTATTCCGTAAGTGTCATTATCAGCTATGACAGGCATATCACAACCTCAAACCCTAAGGTTAAGAGGACATATTAAGAAAAACAATGTAATGGTTCTAATAGACACAGGCAGCACGCACAATTTTCTAGATTCAACCATGGCCAAAAGACTCAACCTCTTTACTTTTCCCATGCCTAATATGAAGGTAATGGTGGCCGATGGTAAGAAGATTGAACAAGTAGGAAAATGCCATAAAGTCAAATTGCAGATTAAAGACTTTCATTTAGAATCTCCATTCTACACCGTTCCATTACGAGGAGTAGATGTGGTCTTAGGAATTCAATGGCTACAAACTCTAGGTACTTATTCTGCCAACCATCAGAAGCAGTTTATAAGTTTTAAGTGGAAAGGGCAGAAACACAAGTTGTATGGATTCCAAGCCCCAGAAGGTCAAGTCGTATCTTCCTCTCTGATGATGAAGATGATTCCAATAGGAGCGCCGACATCTACAGTACAATGTCATCAGTTAGAAATGTTGTCTTCAAAAGGGAGTTACGAAGAGTCACCAGAAGTCAAGACAGGATCCGACCCTGTCGATATCAGATATTTTCACTATCCAGATCAACAAAAGAGTGAACTCGAGAATATGCTCCACGATCTTTTTAAAATGTGGGAAGCAAGAGCCCGCCGCTCAAGAAACCCAGGTGTTCGTCAACATTGTCCATCGTTACATATGCTTTGAGGACAAAGCATCTTTAAGAGAGGGGCAATGTTATGTATATTTTATTAGTTATTAATTAGATTTAGTTATCTTAGGTTATTAATGTGGAAGGGCATGATCAAAGATCATGCCTCTTCGCCAAGGAACACCTTGAGGCTATATTTAAAGCCTAGGCAATCCCTCATTGTAATCATCTCTTATCTTTCATCATTAATAATATATACTTATTCAAGTTTACCAGAGTTTTTACACTCCAATGAAGCACGTGAATTCATCAACCGAATGCCTATCAACCCTACCGTTGAGGTGTGGGGTGCCTTGCTTGGTGCTTGTAGGTTCTATTTCAACATGGATCTTGGAAGATATGCTGCAGAACAACTCATTGAGTTAAAGCCATAGAATGCGGGAGCATATGTTGTACTTGCCAACATTTATGCAGCAATTGGTGTGTGGGATGATGCAACAAAGGTGAGAAAAATGATGAAAGATAGGGGAATTAAAAAGGAGCCTGGGTGCAGCTGGATTGAGATCAAGAAAAAGGTACATGCCTTTGTGGTGGGAGATAAATCATACCCTCAAATCGAGGAGATTGAGGCAACCTTGGAGGCATTAACTGTGCAGGTGAATGAGGCAGGGTATGTGCCCAATACAAACCTTGTTTTGCATGATGTGGATGAGGAGCAGAAGGAACACATTATTGGTCAACACAGTGAGAAGTTAGCCATTGCATTTGGGCTTATTAGCACACCCCCTGGGACACTTCTTCTAATTGTCAAAAATCTTTGTGTCTGTCTTGACTGCCACACTGCCATGAAGTTCATTTCCAAGATTGTGAAACGAGAGATTAATCTGAGGGATGCAGCTCGCTTCCACCATTTGAAGGAAGGACTATGTTCTTGTGGTGATTATTGGTGATTATTAGAGTATGGGTTTGCACAAGCTTCATTTAAGCTTTGTCTTGCTAATTTGGCATTCACACATGCATATTGTTATTAGAAGTGAAATGCAGCTGAAATGCAGCAACATTTCCAGCCTGCTGACCACAAGTAAGGAAACAATTTTGTAGATTGTATAATGAAGTATAATTGGTATGTTTTTGTCTATGAAGGTGTCACTAGGAAGGCAGCCTTGCTTTTGGTCTAATGGGCTGTGGGATGATGTAATATCCTAGGAGAATTTTTGCCCCAAGATTTCAAATAACTAGGGTTTTTACCAATAAAATTATTTTTCTCATTCAGGGGTGAAACAACAAGTCATTCAGTAGTACAGTGTAATACTATCACTGCTCATTTAATAACAGCAAAATCACTATTCATTCAACAATAATGCCACAGTTCATAGTCCATCCAACTATATTGAAATTCAATATCAACAACTAGTTCCAGATTCAACAAAATATAACCACTGAAGAATTATGCACCTATCTGAACTTTCTGCAAACTAAAGTAGTACACATCCAATATTCCCTTGTGAATTCTGATCAGAAGGCTCGATGGGGCTACCCTTAGCCTGAACCTCAGGGCCTGTCTTCTATTCAAGAGCTTCTGATCTGCCACAAACCTAGCCAATCCACCCAAACAGACCTTAGAAAGATACAACTCCTAAAGGAACGATTTCTATTATGCTTAGAATTTTCGGATTGCTTTAGAAGAAGGGGACTAATCCATCACAAGAAGGTTCTCGCACAAGGTCTCAAGAAATTCGATCTATCATAGATAATTCTTGGATGCCTCAGGAACTATGTGTAGAAATTATACAATATGCATTTATATCTTGGATTCACCCGATCTAACAATATGCTAAAATTAAATATTGAATCACTTCTACAAATCTTTGTGGAATTAAAAAACATAGTTGTCAATTACAATATCATGAAGAAAAATCAATCACACACAACACAGATAATTTCCTGGGGAAAGCTTCCAGCTAAAAACCCCATTATCTTCTATTGTATATTATATCATGGATCATGAAAGAATTACATACAAAACTCCAATCACAGGAACTATCAGTACATCAGCTAATTGTCTCACACTATCATACAAAATTTGGCAAATCACTTGCTCAATTTTACTGTCTCCAGACATCCTACCTCCACTACGCAATCCCTGATGGTAAAGAACCCTGAATAATGGATACCTTGCCTGCCTTGACTGCGTAAATATCATGGGCTCATCCAATGTGTGTGTTCAAGTGGATAATGTCACAACTAACAGTGATCTTCCCTTTCACCTAGAACTCAACTAGGTCTCCATTAGATCTAACATGCATGCAGTTAATAATAGTAAAAAACATCAGTTGCATGTGAGATCACTATATGTGAATTAATTAATATTTAACTCACTTGATCTCTCACTAGTGTATCTGGAGTTACAACTAGCACAACTGACTTTAACTCACTTAACTGAGCTAAACTGATTTACAACTTGCACAACTCATGCACCACTGCACTTTCAACTCTGTTACAACTAGAATCACTCTATTACAACTCAAGTCAACCTGCATGTCCCACCAACCAACCACTTAACTCAAAATTCACTTAGCTAATTGATTTTCCACTTCAGTGAACTATTTTCAAATCCACATTGAGAATAGATTATAGTTTAGTGTCCATCTATAGTAAGGGATAATAAAAATAGACATGCATCAATAAATAGACATGCACATACATCTATAAATAGACATACACCTAAAAATAGCCTGTGTGGGCCCCACCCTAGTGTAGGTGCTTAATTTTCACTAGGATCATGGATGTTGTTTCCAGATGCCAATTTCACTATTTCTTGTTGCAAACTTCAACAATCCCTCTCAACAAGAAAGGAATGTCCTTGCATGTGACATGCAACTCCATGCATGCGACATGCAACATGCAACTCATGCATGCAACACTTCTCTAGTGTTTCTTGCACATGCAACCTTTGCATGCAACATTTCTCCAGTGTTTCTCACACATGCAACACTTTCGAAACTAAATAGCCTCCAAACAACTAAATCAGTATAATGCATTTGTCATCAAAGTCTTCTACCTTGCTGCTAGCTACTGCACATGTCTACTGGATCCTCTACGTTGCTGACACCTGCATCCAACACTCTGCACTTGCTGCCAACTCTGATCTGCACTCTAGTATCTGACACTATCACTTTGATTTCATGTCCTCATGACATCTTACTACATCAATCCAACTGATCCTACTACTGCTGCTCTGTGAGCTCCTAGTAGCCAAGTTCGATTCATGAGATCCACACCATCTCATTGAATCCTGCCCAAAATTTCTTCTTGGGATTATTCATGCATGTCGCCCCACCTCTCACCTGGTGGTATAGCTGCATGCACTCCCTCTCCCCATCTGGCTCGAAATTTCTCTGCATGAGTGGTTGCTCCCACTCCATGATCCTCCGTATGTGGCTGCTCCACATCTTGAGGTTCACTCTTACCTACATGCAAATCCAACTCCCTCTCAAGGGTCAATTGCATGACTTTCTCACACTTCCCAATCGTAGGAAGCTCTATAGAAATCACATCTACGTCAAGTCTATAGAGATTCTTAACTCGAATCTCAATCTTCTTGGCTTGCCCTGTTGCTTTGTGTCGTAGGAAAACTTTTCCTTCACCGAGAACAACATCATAGCCTCTATCCTCTAACATTGCAACTGGAGATAAATTTTTCTTCAAACCTGGTACATGCATTACATTTTTTAATTGAAAGAGTTTACTTGATGCCCTCTGAAAGGTAATGGTACCAATCTCGGTAGCATTGTACTGTCTATCGTCACCCATTTCAATATGCATCTGGAGATCCTTCTCCTCCAAGTCACTGAAAAATTTATTGTCTCCCATCATGTGAAAAGAAATACCACTATCCAAGTACCACCCTGATCCCAATGCACTTGACACCATACATGCGATCAATGAGAATTCAAGCTCAAATTGCGAGGCAAGGGCCTCACCAACTATAGCTCCAATAGCCTTCTTGTTCTTCTTTTTTTGTGGACAAATTGTGGCAATATGTCCATGCTCGTGACAATGAAAACACTTCACTTTGGACATTTTGTTCTCCTTGCCATCTTCACCGACCTCAGATTTAGAATGGAATTTCTCCCCCCTCCCCTTCTTCGCCTTGGAAGCCAAAGCACAATCCTCTTCATCATCATGCTTTGTTGAAAAGCCATCTCTGGTGTTCCGCGTGAACTCCTCCTGCACCAGATCTGACCACAGTTGTTCCCAATCCAGAAATTTTTCCCATCTGTTGACAGAGTCTTCATAACTGTGCCAACTCTCAGGAAGTCCTAGGAGAGCCAAACTCACCAAATCATCATCAACGACAGTTGTTCCTACACTCCCAAGTTCATCCTGACATCGGACAAACTTTTTTAAGTATACTAGAATAGTGTCATTCTTTTCCATCTTGATCTTCCTGAGTTTATCTTTGAGCACCAATTTCCTATGGCCGTTGCTGTTTTGGAATAGATCCGTCAAAGCCTTCCACATAGCATATGGTGTGGCTTTCCCATAGATGCTTGAGACAATGTGGTCTCGTATTGTTGAGATTCAACAAGATGATGAGCTTAGTGAAAAGAGTCGCCTTCACTAAGTGGGCCTGTAGGCTATTTTTGGCACAAGTCTATTTTTAGACTTTGTGTATTTTTAGACATGGTGATCATATTTCAGAAGTTGAAGGATGCTATTTGTGGATGGTTGGTCAAGTTGGAAAAATAGATGAAATTCTATTTTTAGAATATTGGGCGAAGTCTATTTATAGATCGTCGATCTAAAAATAGATGCATGTCAATTATTATTAGCTCTTAATAATAATCTGACAATAAACAATAACTTATTATCTTAGAGCACTTAATTTTAGTATACAGATTTGAAAAATCAGTGGGCTGAAGGAATTACGCAATTCATAGGATTTACTGGTGGTTCATGCATGGAGGACTCAGTTAGAACTAAAGTGGCAAAGTTATGACAAGGTTGGAAGAGTAGTTCATGGAGTTGTATTCAATTTAACTCAGTTAAAGTGAGTTAGACTCAGTTGAGCTAGTTGTATCTAGTCTAACTGAATGATACACTAGTGAGAGTGGAGTGAATTAATTAGTTAATTAATTCACAAATAATTACTCATTAATCCACTGAACAAATACAACAGTTAACTACAGTGCATGTCAGTTCCAATGGAGACCCAGTGGAGAGATAGGTGAAAGGGCAAGATGGACTATCCGTTGTGACTATAGTGATGCATTGATTGCACCACACACACATTAGAGTTTCCAATGAGGATTGCGTAGTCAAGGCAAGGGTAATTCGAATTCATTCAGAGTTATTCTTCAACAGAGATTGCGCAGTGGAGGCAGGCTATCAAGAGGGTAGAATTCAGTGCATGGATTTGTAGATTTCATATTGTTAGCGTGTGACGATTGATTGTACTGAGAGCTTGATGTACTAAGTTTTGTATGAGATTGTTACATGATCTCCATGATACATAATATATGATAGTTGGGGTTTTCAGCTTCAGGCTTTCTCGTTAAACAACTGTGTTATGTGCGATTGTTTTTATTTATGCTTCACATGTGTTTGCAATTAATTTTCCGCAAAAGATTAACCGTGGAATGATTCTGTATTTTGAAAGAAGTTAAATATTGTGAGATCAAGGAAATCTAGGACATATGCATGCTTAATGTATATAATTTCTACATCGTATTAGAGCAGTGTTAATTATTGAAGATTGCAATTGTGAAGAATTGTTGAGTTTGTGCAGGTGGACAATTTGAATTTGCTGCAGAAAATTCTCGGTGCAGAAGTTGAGTATACATTGAAATGTCTTTCAATGGGTTGCGATTGGAGTATGCCCTTGATGGCAACTCGAATTACATAGCCTGGAAGGACAAGATGGAGGCGGTGCTGGAGGATAATGGACTGAAGCAGTTCATCGATAGCAATGTTCCTAAGCCGGATTCTAGTGATGTTGCAGGACTTGACGCATGGCAAAAGAAGGTAGCAAAGACAAGAAGAATTATGTTGGAAAGTGTGAAGGACCATATTGTGTCTAGCCTTCATGGGAAAGCCACTCCATTTGCAATGTGGAAGGCTTAGACAGATTTGTTCCAAAGTATAAGCAATGAGAGGAAGTTGGCGCTTAAAGACAAGCTCAGAAAAATAAAAATGGAGAAGGGCGACAGTATTCCAAAATATCTCATGAATTTTATCCACTAGAAGGATGAACTGGGAAGTATGGGGGTTACTGTTGATGATGAAGACTTGGTGAGCTTAGCTCTCCTTGTGCTTTCGAAGAGTTGGCATAGCTACGAAGACTGTCAATGGACGGGAGAAACTGCCGGGATGGGAAGGACTTTGGTCGGATCTTGTGCAAGAGGAGATAAGGCGGAGTACCAGGGATGGTTCTTCATCGAAGAATGAAGATGAAGAAAATTGCACTTTGGCTGCCAAAGCAAGGAAAGGGAAAGGGAGGAAATTTCCTTCAAAAACCGAAGCTAAAGGCAAGAAAAAGGATTTGTCCAAGGTGAAGTGTTTTCACTGTCACAAACATGGGAATTTCGCCACTAACTACCCACAGAAGAAGAAGAACAAGAAGTTTGCTAGAGTTGCAGCTGGAGAGGCCTTAGCCTCGCAATTTGAACTTTATTTCCCTTTGATCGTGTTGTTATGATGGCCCTCATTTCACAAGGTTCGGCAAAAAGATATCTTGAAATAAACTAAGGCATACTATTGGGAAATGTGAGTGGACAAAGAAATATGAAGGAAATAAAAAGGGTGTTGGAACTAATCAGAAGGGTCACGGGCCATACAACGGGACAGTACAAACAGCATTGCCACGTGGAGAGATTACGGGGGCACCAAGGAAAGCACAAAAAGAATGGAGTTTCGACCCATAGAACCCCATGACGTCATAGCTTGGTGGGATAGGTTTCGTTCATTCCATGGGTCAGTGGCGTAGTGCGAAGGGACTTCACAAGCCCCCGCCGGAACTTTGTGGTGGACCCCTCGATATGGACAGGTGGCGCACGCAAAGGCAAAGGTAAGGTAAGTCAGGGAAGCTAGTACACGACCAGTACCAGTATTAACTCGACTCGTAGCACACACCTACCCGGCTCCTAACAGCCAATAGCCAAATGCCACGTGCCTCAGTGTCGACGTCCTTATGACGTCAGCCCTCCTAGTTTTCACCCGAGCCTCGTTCTTCGTAAAATATGTCTTGTTTAACCCTGTTTGAGACCCATTTGGGTAAATCACTTGTTCTTACGAACTCGCCTAACAGTTAAAGCTTGGATTACAGCAGCAGGTTGCTTTCAGCTCCCCCGCGTTGCTTTCCCTCTTGGGTTTTCCGCACTGGTCACAGGTATTTAGCCATTCCTGTTCCTTACAGTTTTCCTTCCTCTTTACTCTTTCAAAATGGTCATCGGGAGAGTCAAGTCCAGAAAGTCTGAACCAGAAACCCCCCAAGCCCGCGAAGTTAGGGCCATCCCCGGACCTGACCCCCTTACTGATACACAAGCCCGCATTCGCGACCCACAGTACCCTTTCAGTGTCTCCCGTGTCCGGCCCGACCTGTTAGAAAGTCATGTGAAAGGCCAAGACCGGTTCAGAATTGTTCGGTCTGACCTATATTACCAAATTGCTCCGCCCACTTTTCCATGTTGACATTGCAACAAGATGATGAGCTTAGTGAAAAGAGTCGCCTTCACTAAGTGGGCCTACAAGTTATTTTTGACGCAAGTCTATTTTTAGACTATGTTTATTTTTAGACATGTCGATCATATTCTATCAGTTGCAAGATGCTATTTGTGGATGGTTGGTCAAGTTGGAAAAATAGATGGAATTCTATTTTTAGACATATTGGGTGGAATCTATTTTTAGATTGCGAGTCTAAAAATAGATATGTAGAATATTATTAGCTCTTAATAATATTTGGACTCTAAACATTATCTTATTCTCTTGGAGCACTTCAGTTAAGTGCATAGATGTGGCACAGGAGCTGACAGAAGGAATTACGCTATTCCTGAGGGTTTAGTGGAGCTGTTGCATGGAGGACTTCAGTTAGAACTCATGTGACAGAGTTTGGTGGAGTTATTGAGGTAGTTGGTGGAGTTGTGTTCAGTTTAACTCAGCTAGACACAGTTGAGCTAGTTGTATCTAGTCTAATTGATTGATACACTAGTGAGAGTGGTGTGAATTGATTATTAATTAATTCACTAAATATTAACTCATTAATCAACTGAAGAATACCTCAGTTAACTACAGTGCATGGACAGTTTCAGTGGAGACCAGTGGAGAGATAGGTGAAAGGGCAAGTTGACTATCAGTTCTGACTATAGTGTTGCATGATTTTGCACCACACATTGATGGAGATGCAAATGAGGATTACGTGAGCAAGGATGGATCAATTCAAGTTCATCCAGAGCCATTCTTCAAGAGGGATTGCACAGTAGAGGCAGGCTAGCAGGTGGCAAAGATCAATGCATGGATTTGCAAGATCGGGCCTGATTAGTGTGTAGCGATTGTATTGTACTGAGAGCTTGATATGAGAATATTTGTATGAGGATTGTTACATGATATCTATGACATATATTATGTACAGATAGTTGGGGTTTTTAGCTTCAGTGTTTCCCGTAAATCATTGTGTTAATGTGTGTGAATTTTTATGGTTTTAATGTGTGCATGCAATTGATTTAATTTCCGCATATGATGATCAATGGTGGAATAGATTATGTATTGTGCATGAAGTCAAATAGTGTATGATCAGGAGAATCTTAGACATATAACATATCAGCTATACAATTTCTACATGGTATTAGAGCATTGATCATTAGAGCAATTGCAAAGCATTGAAGCGGTTGAGTTTTGTGCTGGTGGAATTCGAATTTGCAGCAGTGTTTTCTTGGTGTCAAAGTTGAGATGTCTTTCAACGGATTGCGATTGGAGTATGCTCTTGAGGGCAGCTCGAATTATATTGCATGGAAGGACAGGATGGAAGCGGTGCTGGAGGATAATGGGTTGAAGGAGTTCATAGATGCAGAAATTCCAAAACCTGCTTCTAGCGATGCTGCTGCACTTGACGCATGGAAAAAGAAGACAACAAAATGTCGAAAGATTTTGTTGGATCACATAGTGTCCAGCCTTCATGGTAAAGCTTCTCCATTCTTGATGTGGAAAGCTTTGACAGAATTTTTCCAAAGAAAAAGCGACTAGATGAAGTTGGTGCTCAAGGATAAACTCAGGAAAATAAAAATGGAGAAAGGCGAAAGTATACCCAAGTACCTCATGAAGTTCTTCCAGTGCAGGGATGAGCTGGGAAGTGTGGGGGTTACTATAGATGAAGAGGACTTGGTGAGCTTGGCTCTCCTTGGGCTTCCGAAGAGTTGGCTTTCCTATGAGGACTCTGTCAATGGTCGGGAGAAACTGCCGGGATGGGAGCGACTTTGGTCGGATCTCATGCAGGAGGAGATAAGGCGAAGTACCAGGGATGGATCTTCATCGAAGAATGAAGATGAAGAAAATTGTGTTTTGGCTGCCAAAGCAAGGAAGGGGAAGGGCAAGAAAAATACTTCTCAATCTGGTGCAAAAGGCAAGAAGCAGGACATGTCCAAGGTGAAGTGCTTTAACTGTCACCAACACAGACATTACGCCACTAATTGTCCACAGAAGAAGAAAAATAAGCAGGCTGCTGGATCTGCAGCTGGAGAGGCCTTAGCCTCACAATTTGAGTTGGTTTTTTCGCTGATCGCATGCTTGGTCTCAAGTGTGATGGGTTCAGTGTGGTTTCTTGACAGTGGTGCATCTTTCCATATGACCGGAGACAAAGATTTGTTTGCTAATCTGGATGAAAAGGATCTTGGAGTGCAAATCGAGATGGGCAATGATGGTAGATACAGTGCGACTGGTATCGAGACCATTTCCTTTGAGAGGGATTCTGGCAAGCCTTTCATCTTGAAGGATGTCATGCATGTTCCAGGATTGAAGAAGAATCTGATCTCTGTGGTGATGTTGGAAGACAAGGGATATGATGTTGTCTTTAGTGAGGGAAAGGATTTCCTGCGCAGTAAGGCAACTGAGCAGGAGGCTGGGAGGATGGGGTTGATTTGAAGACCTTTATCAATTGCAGGTGGGCTCATTTGCCTAGAAATGGCAGGCAAACGAGAAGGAGTGGTGAGCGGGATGAGGGCGAACATGGCCTGAGAGATTGAGCCATCTTCACCATAGCGCTAAAATTTTGCAATGAGATTTCTACGGGACTTCCCAGGGGTACTTGTGCGATCGGATCGGTCTGAGGATGTACTTTGGGAAAATTTGTGAAAGCCACCTTTCATGAGAAGGATAGTCGCGCCACGACGATCCTTGAGAGAATTCACACAGACGTGTGTGGACTATTCTCAGTAGCTTCGACAACAAAGCACAGGTATTATGTGATATTTGTTGATGACTTTTCTCATAAGTGCTGGATCTTCTTCATGTAGAAGAAGAGAAAGACATTCTCTAAGTTCTGTGATTTCAAGGCACTGGTGGAGAAAGAGTCGGGGAAGCAGGTGAAGACTCTTAGGAGTGATAATGGTGGTGAATTCATCTCTGGAAAATTCAAATACTTTTGCAGTGCAGAAGGAATTCGAAGAGAGCTCATAGCGCCTCATAACCCACAGTAGAATGGGGCCGCGGAGCAAAAGAACAGAACGATCGTGCGTGCTTCATGGGCGATGTTGCATGATTAGGGCCTTCCCATACACTTGTGGGCTGAAGCATGCAATACTGCGGTATATGTGCAAAACCGTTGTCCTCACAGAGTACTTGGCATGAGTACACCCGAAGAGGCGTTTTCTGGTAAGAAGCCTGATGTTTCTCATTTGAATATTTTTGGCTCACCTGTTTAAATTCATGTGAAGAAGGATGCCAGGAAGAAGCTGGAGCCGATCGCGGAAGTTGGGATATTTCTGGGGTACACAGAAACACCCCACAACTATCATGTGTATTTGCCAGACAGTCGGAAGACTGTTGTGCGACACGATATCAAATTTCATGAGGAGAGAGCCATGAAGTGTTCGCTTGAAAGGGAGCCACACTTACATGCAGATGAGGAGTTATTAGTTCCTAAGGATGAGCCTTAGGATGTGGATTCGAGCCACAAGAGGAGGTTCATGGAGTGGAAGAAACCACTCATGCAGCGCCAACCATCAAAGGGCAGAAGCGCACTACAAAAGCTGAGCGACTGAATCTTGATGCAGAGAAGATTGTAGGAGCACCTACATCACAACGCAGACAGAGACAGTCACCTGACCGATATACTGGATACATGGCTCTGATGAACAAGTGTATTGTGACAGAACCATCCCCTTTCGAGGAAGCTGTGGAGGACCCTGCATGGGTAGATGCCATGGTGGAAGAGTATGATTCGATTTTCAGAAACAATGCATGGGAGATTGTCCCAAGGCCGGAAGCATTAGGGGAATTTTGAGGTCTAAAATGGGCCTCCTAAGAAAAATGTACAACAAAAAGAAACTTTATAACAACCAATAGGATTCAAGATGATGATGTCAACCATGGGGGATGATTTACCATTTTTTAAATAAAAGGGTAAAAATATTAAAAAATAATAAAATAATAAAACTACTTTTTCAACTCATATTTTCAACTTATCTCCCACAATTTTTACTCAAATTTCGAGTGGGAGTACTCGTTGGACGCAAAATTTAATTCCTCATCCAAAGAGTACCCATGTTGCATACTTTCAATGAACCCTGCTACATGAAAAATGGGAAATACATAAAAAAACATGATTACAATCACGTTTTTTTATGTATTTCTCATTTTTTGTGTAGTAGGACCCATCGAAAGTATGGAACATGGGTACTCCTTGGATGAGGAATTAAATTTCGCATCCAACGAGTACTCCCTCTCGAAATTTGAGTAAAAACTTTGGGAGATAAGTTGAAAAAGTAGTTTTTTCATTTTTCCCTCTAAAATTTGATGATGTCATCAAATCTTATTTGATTTTTTCCACTATTATTTTATAATTTCCTTAGGAGGCCCATTTTAGACCTCAAAATTCCCCTAATGGGAAATCAGTGGTAGGTTCGAGATGGATCTACAAAGTGAAGCAAGTTGCTGACGGGAGCGTCGAGAAATACAAGGAAAGATTTGTTGCATGGGGCTTCTCACAGTTTGAGGGGATCGACTATGAGGAAACCTTTGCACCTGTCACAAGGTATTCTTCCATACGGAGCATCCTAGCTCTCTCAGCGCAGATGGGATGGCACATTCATCAGATGGATGTGAAGACTGTGTTCCTCAATGGAGTCATTGAGGAGGAGGTGTACATAGAGCAGCCCGAAGGTTTCGAGATCTTGGCGGGTATGTGTGAGCTTCAAGGTGTATGGGTTGAAACAGCACCTCGTGCTTGGTACACCTGAGATAGGCAGTTATTTCATAGGTCTTGGATTCACCAAGAGTGAGGCGGATACGAACTTATACACCGTTGTGGTGGAGGGTAAATCATTGATCATTGTACTTTATGTAGATGATTTGATTTTGATGGGTGATGAGCAGTCATACTCTATTGCAGTTGATCTTGCAAAAGTTTGAATGAAGGACTTGGGCCTTCTTCATTGACTACGGGATTGGGGGGCACACAATGTGGTGATGGATTGTTTGTGTCTCGAGAGCAAGTGTGTTTGGGAGATCTTTTGGAGAAGTTCAACATGCAAGGCTGCAAGCCTATCGACACTCCTCTTCCTGGTGGTTGGAGGAAAGAGGATGCTACATCGGCAGAGGTAGTGGATGCCACTGTTTATCGACAGTTGGTTGGTTCGCTCATGTATCTATTCAATACATGACCAGACATATGCTATGCTGTTAACCAGCTTTCACAAGCTATGGTTAAGCCTACCAAGCTCTTTTGGAAGGCGACGAAGCATGTATTGAGATATCTCAGAGGCACATCGGGATATGGATTATGGTACAGACAGTCGGATGAGGTGAAGCTGCATGGCTTCACGGATGCAGATTGGGCAGGGAGCCCAATGGACAGAAAGAGCACATCTGGAGGGATTTTCAGTATCGGGTCTACAGCAATTTCTTGGTACAGCAGGAAACAGAGATCCATGGCACTTGTTTGGGTTCCCATGTTTTGGCCAGGTTGGCAAGACCAAAAGATGAGACAAAATAGAACCACTTTCAGACCTTAGGATCTAGCCCTCCTAGGTCCAGAGAGGGATCTCTCTATATGAGTCAAAGTGTATGTCTTTGAGGCTCTGAGTTATGATTTTAGGCTAGTTATATGCACGGGGTTTGTTTGTTTGTTTATGTTTGGTTGTTGGGAATCAGGAAAGAAGGGTCCAATATAAGACAAGGATGAGCAAAGAGGAAGTTAGGCAAAGATAGATAACTCAGAGAACATCAAGACCATTGGGCAATGGAGTCAAGAGAGGATTTACTTGTGTTCAATGTGCAAGCTTTTAGTTGGGCTAGTCATCCAGAGCATTTGGATCTTAAAGATGATATTTGGAATGGGACATTAAGGACTGAAAATGAAAGGAGAAGAACCACCCAATTATACCTATAGATCAGGTCATAGGTCATTTAACTCCAGACCTGCTTGGACAAAATCAGAGGAAATACAAGGGATCTTAGAAAGGCTTAATTGAGATGGAAAGATCCTAGTGAGGCAGAGACAGGGTTCTAGACCTCCCAGTGTTCTCAACTCATCCAACTAAATCCTAACAAGAACATCTAAACATAGATTTCTTCAATTCATACATCAGAGAGCAGGCAATGACATCCACTACACTGGTTAAATCAATTGAAATCAATATTCAGATACACATATAAGCAGAAAACATATAAGGCTGGGAGAGCATCAACATAAGGTACCTATCAAGGGTAAATCTTATGCCAAACTTCTGATGCGAGCCAGTAGAAATGGAATGAAATGAAATCAGACACAGAGATAGGAAAACATCACCAGCTGCTTTAGATCAGGATCCAAAGAAATGTGCTTGTCATATTAAAAACAACACCAATCAGGTACATCATTGCCCACAGCTTGAACATTCAATCTGAATACATCAAATCTCAGCCTATCTTACAATATTACACAGAGAACTTGTCTCAAGAGGAAAATGCTTACATTTCTCTGATATCTCATCAACAACTCTTACAATAATTTCCTTCTGTGTTTTATAGCAGAGGATGAACAGAAGATCGACTGAGGTGGTAGGTGAACACTAAATGCTGTATTAAACCCTTGAAAAGGACGAGGGCCGAAGCCCATTCTATTTGAATGCTGAGTGTTTAATCTTTGTCTCTTCTTTTATGAAAGAGTGATCTTCTCGGATATGATTTTGACATATTCCGGCTGCGGTGCTGTACTTGTGGTGAATAAAAAAAAGGCAAATGAACCACTGAGAAGTCTACTACATAAATGTTCTAGTTGCTTTGTACTACTGTTAGGGTGAAAATTCCTTCAGGGACACGGTGCATGGTAAAAGCTGTATGGACACCCTGTAGTGTATGAAGAAAAAAATTTTGCTGGTGAATAAACCCTGATGTTACCTTTTACTTGTGCTCGGGATCCTTTGATCGATCCTCGGGGTCTTCAAACCGGTGCTTTGCTTCTTAACCGCTGATTTAAGGCTCAAGATCTTCATTAGCGTGCCTTAATCTCCTTTTCTTTGTACTGAAACACTTTGCTGCTTCATCTCTGCCTTTGTCAGGTTAGCTCGAGCTTTAATGGCTCTAGAAGGTTTTCCACAGAGTTTTAAACCCTATTTCTTTAAATGATCGTCCTGTTTTCACCTTCCCGGGTCTTTGCTCATAAATTCAGCCGCTGAAGATGATCCTCCTTGATGTCTCTATCACTGCAACAGAGGCTGCGCATTATGGCGGTCTTTTATCATTCAAAACCCTGCAAAACACGAAAACTGCAAAGAAAACAATGGACGGGGTGGCGGATGATGTGGATAATGAGCGTGATTATGCAGATGATGAGATGGAGGGGAAAACTTGCAGAGAAATGGTGAAAAAATGCTACGGTGGAGGTTAGCGGTCTGCGGAGTGAAATATGGATGGAAAAATCTTAAAAACATGAAAAGAGCCAATTTTATGCAATGAGATGGCGATTGTACGATGAATGCACGTGGGGGTGACGTGGCGAAGGCCGGGCAGTAGCGGAATATTCAGTCAGCGGGAAAACGAAACTGGACCGTCCGATCTTAAAGGGGATCTACGACGGAAAACACATCTGGGGCGATAGACAGTGGGCCAGGGATACAGTGGAGATGGTTTAACCCGTGCGCAACTTTGTTGATGGATGACCGTCAGATGAGGCGCTCAGGATCGGACGGCTTGCGCAAATTTCGCTGCGAGACTTGGGCCGAAAGATAATGTGCGGGGGATGGGCGGTTTTGCCGTCGTACAAAGGACACGCGGCGCGCGATGAGTGGAATCGCTGGGTGCTCAGGGAAAAACACCCACCGCGCATAAGTGGTGCGCGATAAACCAGGTTGTTTTATGGCTATTGCGCAGCGGGGACCACAAGGACAGGCACATTCCGGACCGTTGATCTGGCTGATGAGCGGACGACGATGGCGCGTTCAGAGGGATGAACCATGGGCATGGGAGATTAGCGCCTTTTGGACTAGCGGATGGTTACAGCGCTGGGTTACATGAAGGAATAGGGCGAGGGCTAACGGGAAGAGGGGCTAAGCCTGCTATAAGGTCCAAAGCGGGTTTTTCAAGCATTTTTAATGCATTTTGAAGCCTTATAAGGGTAACGATAGGGAGATAGAGAGGAAATCTGGGGAAATGAGGGGTGAGGGTGGAAATTAAGGGGGATTAATGGTGGGGATGAAAGGAAGAAAAGGGAACTTGCCCAAGGGGAAAAGAGGGAAACCATGGTCATTAGCAGTGGTACAAGGGGTAATGTAGGCTTTTTGAGGAATGGATCAGCAGAGAGGATTTGTATTAGGCACAGCACAAAGAGACTTCAAGGAGGATGGGTTTTCAGGGGAAAGGCATTCCTTGAAGGCTCCAAAACAAACTAGCCCCCAGCTTGCTTGACAATAATTTCATAGGGGGGCTAACAGCACTCATTTTAGCAGAGGCCGAGTATATGGCAGCAATTTTGGCTGCATGCGAGGCTATATGGATGAGGAAGATCCTGGTCGGGTTGTTCGGCTCACACTTAGATCCTACTGTGATATATTGCGATAATCAGAGTTGCATTAAACTCTCGGTTAATCCAGTATTTCATGATAGATCTAAACATATTGACATCCGATATCATCATATCAGAGATTTTGTGCAGCGGAAGATCATGTTACTTTCTTACATTCCTACGGAGGATCGGGATGCTGATATCTTGACGAAGGCGCTCACCAGGAGCAAATTCGAATACCACAGAGGTAGGATCGGGGTGGCAGATAATCCCTATTTTGTTGAGAGGGAGTGTTGAGATTGCAACAAGATGATGAGCTTAGTGAAAAGAGTTGCCTTCACTAAGTGGGCCCGCAGGCTATTTTTGGCGCAAGTCTATTTTTAGACATGTCGATCATATTCTATGAGTTGCAGGATGCTATTTGTGGATGGTTGTTCAAGTTGGAAAAATAGATGGACTTCTATTTTTAGTCATATTGGGCGGAATCTATTTTTAGATTGCCAATCTAAAAATAGATATGTCGAATATTATTAGCTCTTAATAATATTTGGACTCTAAACATTATCTTATTCTCTTGGAGCACTTCAATTAAGTGCACAGATGTGGCACAAGAGCTGACAGAAGGAATTATGCTATTCCTTGAGGGTTTAGTGGAGATATTGCATGGAGGAATTCAATTAGAACTCATGTGATAGAGTTTGGTGGAGTTATTGAGGTATTTGGTGGAGTTGTGTTCAGTTTAACTCAGTTAGACACAGTTGAGCTAGTAGTATCTAGTCTAACTGATTGATACACTAGTGAGAGTGGTGTGAATTAATTATTAATTAATTCACTAAATATTAACTCATTAATCAACTGAATAATACATCAGTTAACTACAGTGCATGGACAGTTTCAGTGGAGACCAGTGGAGAGATAGGTGAAAGGGCAAGTTGACTATCAGTTCTGACTATAGTGTTGCATGATTTTTCACCACACATTGATGGAGATGCCAATGAGGATTGCGTGAGCAAGGCTGGATCAATTCGAGTTCATCCAAAGCCATTCTTCAGCAGGGATTGTGCAGTAGAGGCAGGCTAGCAGGTGGCAAAGATCAGTGCATGGATTTGCAAGATCGGGCCTGATTAGTGTGTAGCGATTGTATTGTATTAAGAGCTTGATATGAGAAGATTTGTATGAGGATTGTTACATGATATCTATGACATATATTATATACAGATAGTTGGGGTTTTTAGCTTCAGGCTTTCCCGTAAATCACTGTGTTAATGTGTGTGAATTTTTATGGTTTTAATGTGTGCATGCAATTGATTTAATTTTCGCATATGATGATCAATGGTGGAATAGATTCTGTATTGTGCATGAAGTCAAATAGTGTATGATCAGGAGAATCTTAGAAATATAACATATCAGTTATATAATTTCTACAGTCACCGAATTCATATGTTGGATCAGAGATGCTTATGACAAGCGTAGGGACGTATTCCTTTCGGCCCAGGGAAACAAGGTTTTTCGAATATCCCCTGAGCTCATTAAGAACGCCCTCTGTTTCCCACACAACCCATAATATGTCGAGTTCACCAAGTTGTCCTTGTCGCGTCAATTTTCTAAATTACCTTGGAAACAACAGAGCGAATTCCTCTCCTCTATCTCAGACTCCCGCCTCACGTCCATTCCGTCTTCGGACATGGTGCCTTTTACAGCATTTGCAGATGGCCTCCAGCCTGTTCTCGCTTTTATTTCTGGGTTACTAGGTCTTAGGGAGGTCGAGAGGGTGTCAAAAGAGTGCATAGCCCTCCTTTGGCTCATGTCTCAACCAAGTGTCATTCTGGATATCCCCACCTTTCTGGCTTCGGCCATTCAGACTCAGTTCCAAGAACTACCCTCTTTGGGGGCTTTCCGTTTCCGCTCGCTCTTCTTTTCCCTGTTTCTGTTCGAGCACACTGATAATTTAGAAGCTTTGGGCCTTGAAAAACTCTCAAGAATGAATGGCCAGCCAAGAACCGTCTTTGAGTGGAATGTCTCAGTACGTCAGCAACCTAATGAGAGGGGTTACTCAAGGTTTTTGAACGAGTTCATGACCATTACCTACACCATACTTCATGACAACCCTCCGCCCAGGATTTTTTCTGAGCAGAAATACTCGTTGCAGTTCAATGATGAGGAAATCACAGGGGATTGGTATTTGTTTGATGATTACACCGAGATCAGAGTCTATGGCGCTGATGTACCCCCTTACCGCCTATCGTTGTTCCCTGCCATGTGGGTTTTCACCCTTAAATACATTCGCCAAACCATGAAAGCAGACCAGTTCCACTTTGTTCCCGCTAATAAGGGTTATATCCTCAAGCTCCCTACCACCAATGGCCCTTTTACCGTAAACTCAAGACACGCCCTTTCCACCGTGGAGATGTTGCTTCAGGGAATGGATTTAGTGCTGGGGAAAGTCTGGCCCTATGACCCGAAAGGAATTATCTCAAATAGGAAGAGGAAGATTAGGTCCACTGCATATGTGCATGAGACTAGGCCCTTCATTGAATGGAGAGATAACCTTGACACATGGCCCTTGGCTTCGCAGATGGAGGTCGAATCTTCGATAGCGGAAGGAAGGGGTGACACCGCTTCAGCGGGCATAGGCAGGAAAGGGCAGACTGATGAGGCGGATTTTTCAGAGGAGCCGGGAGGATTGTATATAGGGGAGGGATCTCATCCCTCCAAAAAACATAAAAGTGATGAGGTGGAGATTGTCTGGGATGATCTAACTCAAGAGGATTTAATCAGATACAGGGATCCGGATAAGAGCAAGGTTGGTTTCAGAGTAAATTATGACAGTGCCTCCTCTTCGGAACCCTCTGGGATATCACAGGCCACTTTAGTAAACAGAGCCGAAGTAAGGGAAGAAATCAGAAACAGAAACAAGACAGTGAGGGAGAAGCTTCGAGTAGAATTGGTCGGTTTCATAGATAACTATCATACCCGGCTCACCACAGAGCTGGATATGGATAAAGAACAGCTGATAATAGCTATCATAGAGGTAGTGCTAGACCCTACTACTAATGAAATCACCTACAAGGCTCTAGAGGTCGCTGTCAATTTATCAAAGGTTCCATTAACCAACAAACTAGGCCTACATCAATGCATAGGGGACATGCTAAGGGATGAGGTGGTAAAGCTCGCGCTCGCGTTGAGGAAGATTTAGGAAAAATAAAAAGAGGTGGTAGAAAACCAGAAAAAAGAAAGGGCAAATTCCAGGGGGATTAGCAATAACCTGCACCATCTCAGAAGAATAATGAGCGAAAGAGGAAGTGATAAGGAAGGAATCCGGACAAAAACCATCAGGGATTTGGAGGTCGAGAACTCAGAATTAAGAAGAAGGCTCAACATTCCTCGTGGGTATTATGTACAACCTGAGGAATTAGCCCAGGGGGAAAAGAAAAATTGGCCCTCACAGATACCATTGCCCGAGAAAGGGATGAGAACACCAAAACAGTTGCAGAACTGGCTAGCTTCAGACAGAGATTTGTAGATTTGCAAGCCAAGTGGGATACCCATGTTTGCATGACCCCTACTTCCAATACAACAGGTGCTACCTTGACACAATTAACCAAGGCCCTCTCGGACTTACAAGTCTCAGAAAATCAAGTTCATATAGTGCAACAGAGAATTTAGGAGTTGATGGCTAGGTTGGAACAAAACGATAAAGTAATAGCGGCCCTGCAAACAGAAGTGGACTAAGCAAAGAGGGAGAAGCTGCTGCAGGAGAAGGTTATCAAAGACCTAAATAACCGGATGAAAGGGAACGCAACCCTCCTTGAATCTAGGCGTCTCATTTGGACTGACATCAGGACGGAGGTAAGGAAGTGTTGGGATTTTATTATGTTAATGAATGAGAAGAAATTGTCGTCCGATTATGCAAAGAGAAATTGCAGGAAGGACAGGTGGAAGCCGAGGAAAAAGTAGTCATGGCCAAGAAGTATATCACCTACCTAAATGGATTATTCTTTGAAGAGTTAGCTGTGCAAGGGATTGAAGACCGTTTTAGGGGAGTGATGGAAATTAGAAGGGTAATTGAGAAGGAGACTGTGTGTGTGAATGCATTGAGTGGTTTGGATCAGGTCGCCAAGGGAGTGGGGAAGTTTGAAGAAGAGTGGGATGAGCTAGTGAAAGCATGCCTCCCATCACGTTGGGATTCTACGACTGCCACTTTCTCAAGTCTAACTAATTACGAGGAGACGCTGGCAACGGTTATGAATCAGAAAAATCTTCCTTATGAGAAAAACACTCATATGAAAGCTGAGACTATAATTTCTACCCTAGGAAAAGAAATTTCCCTTCTCTGTCAGATCAGATAGCGCTTGATGGTACAGGTGGATTATTCGAAATTGATGGATATGCAAGCCTTAGTGGAGATTTTTGCCACTATGCCCCTACCAGGAGCAGCCATATGGCAGAAATACAGCAAATTTGTAAATATACCAATCGTCACACCGTCCCTCCAGTCCCCGCCACCTCAGAAGCATAAAACATGGCTCGTCCACGTCATCGGTGCTTCCAACTCAGTCGGCAGCTGCTACACCTCGCTCTTCTAAAAAATGATGATCATGTTCTGGCCCTACTGGCCTTTATTTTTATTTTCTTACTTTTAATATCGGGTGAAATTATCATTTCACCCTATGCATTTTTATTTTTTGTTTAAGTTGTTTTACTTTCGGTTGGCACTCATGCTAAGGTCACTACAGAGATGATGAGAGGCGTTCTTCCTCATCATCGGTTTTTTATTCTGATAGGGACAAGCAACAGAAAATATATTTCAATGAACAAATGTTGATCCAAAAATATCATATGCTAACGGTAGACAGAGGGGATTATAAAAGAAAGAACCTGAGTCTAAAAGAGGGTTCTTGATTTTTAGAACAGAGACTGTTTATTGTGAATCCCCCTTTTTGTAATGTTTTGAGGACTTCCTGTGTTTTATGTTGAAGAATCCCGATGGGAGACTATAATGAAATGATTTTTCTGTGAGAAGGATTCCTGGTGAGATCGGTCACAATTTGTATTCCTTTGTTATATTCTAATGCAAATGTTTTGGCACTTCATCGCTCTTTCTATATTATACGCTTCTAGAATGCGAGCGCTTGATTAACTAGAATGAATTTATCTGTTTCAGATACTCATGTCTATTAGTCCATTGTGCTTTAAATATGGCTCAGAGCTATAATATTATGTTCATATGTTTCACCTCACTTACTCATCTTTCTTCCTATGTTAACTGTTGATGGATTCTTATATGATAATAAGCCTATCTTTGGTTAATATTTTCCCCATTTGTTGTCGTTGTTACTACGCTTTCACCCTTTTATAACTGTGCACCGTGTTTCATGATCTAGCCCTTCTCATGGCTCATAAGTTTTAGATTCATCTTCAATAATTTCTTCATAAGACCCTTATCATTTACTATTGGGTATTGCTGCTTGTATATCTCTGTTCTTGAGATCTTGATCCCAATTTATGAAGTTTTTAAAAATCATTTATGAACAAGAATATTTATGCTACTGACCCTGGAAATCTTTCCTGAATCTTCTTGTCTTTAAGATGACCTAGGCACTGGTCCTTCACAACTCAGGATTGTCTCTAAGAGCTACAAAATCTTTTTGGTGCCGTTGCCGGGGGAAAAATTTTGTATATTATCCCTGGGTATGACAAAATCATATCCACCCTTCAAAACCAGGTGAGCATGAAGGGTTGAGAGTTGTATATCCCTCACCTTGGCGAATCCACAGTTCTTAAAAATTTCTAAATCTATTTGCAATCCTGGCTTATCAGAGGCCTCACCTAAGGTGAGATACTACTTAGCTGAGAACACCCTCTGTATCTGATCTAGAAAAAATTCTATTTAAGAGAATTTGGAAGGAAAAGCAGCCTGCACAGACTGACATACCCAAATCTTCCCTAGAAAATTCTCCATCTTCCTCCCAGCAAGCTCAGGTCCAAAGTCCTGGATCCACTACTAGAGTGCTTGAATACCCACCAGATAACCCCATTCTTGAACAATTGGAGGTAAAATACGAGGCAAAGTTTGTAGATACATCTAGATTTTTCCTACACCCTACCCCAAAAGCTGAAGAAATAAAGCAAGTAACTACTCCTCAATTCCTACTTGGCCTAGCCAATTTACCGACCATAGTTCAGCATATTCTCAGTGTCACTCAGCAAAACCCGCCTCTAGCCTCACCACCTCTCATGGAAATCCTTGGCTTCTTGTTAAATAAATATGCCCCTCTGGCATTACCGCGGATTCTGAATGATATGCCCCAAGACTACATGAAGCACTTGCCCCGGTTTACCGGGGAAGACATCAGTTCCGCACAGAAGCATTTGGAAGATTTATGTGCCTTTGTAAATAATTTCAATGTAGAACAGTTGGATGTAGTTCTGAGGTTATTCGTCCAATATTTGGATGGAGAAGCCAGGAAGTGGTTCAAAAATCTTGGGGATAATTTCATCACCAACTGGGAAGACATGGAAAAAAATTTCACTCGGAAGTGGCGAGAGAAAAGAGACCATGGTTATTGTCTCATAGAATTCAATATTTCCAAGACAAGACACAACGAGGATGTGGCAGAATTTATAAAGAGATTTAATAAGTTGTACACCAATCTACCAGCTGATATAAAGCCACCCCAAGCTGCCGCTAAAGTAATGTTCTTGGGAGCTTTTGAGTCCGAATTCAGCTTCACTCTGAGGGAGAGAAAATATGCTTCACTCGACCAAGCTCAAACCGACGCTTTAGAAGTAGAGGCTAACTTTGCTTCGACAGGAAAATCGAAAGGTAGATTGGACCATGATTTTAGGCAAAAGGGTAAGGAAGAAGCCTCTTCTTCGAGTCAAGAAAAGGAAGTATCAAATTACAAAATTGAGGAGATGAATAAAATGATTAAAAGTCTTTCCAGCAATTTGGTGAAACTGGAACTTGAAGCTAAGAATGCCTCCTCTCGGCCAGCTCAGCCTACTTTTAACAGAGGGTATAATCAACAGAATAGGAAACATCCTCTACAGATCCTGCAAAGGGACATAAAAGAGCAAGAAGATCACATTCAGCCCCCTTTATATTTGAAGGGAAAAATGGAAGGCCCTGCTGAAGATGTTCCAGACGGGAAATAGGATCAGTCCTTTGCTTATTTAGAAGGAGAGGAGGTAGGTCTTTCCCTACAAGAAGAAGAAGAAGAGGGGGAAAAGTTAAACCCCATTGAAGAACTTGACATAGATTATTACTGTAGGAAGTTTGTTCATTTTATGCAAGCCCAATTTCATAAGAAGTATGATCTCTGGTCTTCCAAGAAGCGAACTCGTACTCAAGATCAAGAGGAAGAATCACCTTCTAAGGAATCTGTCCTCCCAAAGACTGATAACAAAGGCAAGAAACCCCTCGAAGAACCTTCTGCATAGACAGGTGTTCCTACGTCATCATCCAAGTCCATACCCGACCCTCTTACTCATGCTAAAGGTATGTCCACTGTCGAAAAGCCTCCTATCTTCATTAAGGAACTAAAGGAGACCTATGTAGAAAAAGGGGGTATTGTGTTCAATCTCCAAAAAGAGTTAGAAAAGGTCAAAATCCATGTTCCTTTGGTTGAACTTCTGAAACAACCCTCCTATAAAGCTCAAGTCTCCTAGTTCATGCTCCCTCACAGAGTAACTTCACCCCCAGACTCCCTTAACCTTCAAGAAGAAAGACCCATGGTAGTTTTTGGCCCCCATGTAGAAGAGTTAGACTCTGCAACACCACCTTTTTTGTTTCTTTGGTCATCCATGATTTGTTGTTACATAACTGTATGTTGGATTCGAGAGCTTCACATAATCTATTACCACTTTCAGTCATGGAACAGCTAGGTCTATAGATCACCCAACCCTACAAAGATCTCTATTTATTTGACTCTAAACGGGTTAAATGTCTAGGGATGATTAAAGACCTAGTGGTAAATTTGGCTCATATCCCGGCCAAGAGTGTCGTCATGGATATATTTGTTGCAGATATCCCAGCCCGTTTCGGAATGCTTCTATCCAGATCATGGGGTACTAATATCGGAGGGTCGATCAAGCTAGATCTAACTTATGCCACCATTTCAGTGTTTGGAGGACAAGAAAGAAGGTTGTACAGGGAATTAAGATTTGTAAAGACGGTAACCAAAGCCGATGGCTCGGTAAACTCACCGGTGTATAGCAAGGAAGGAGAGTTTTCATGTCTGATGCTTGAGGAAGACCAGGAGTTTTTTCTAGAACCATCATTCAATCTGTCAAAACCTCAACATTCCTCATATGATGATGAGAAGGGAATGTGAACCTTACACTTTGATGGAGCTAACTCTAGAGAAGGAAATGGAGCCGGGGTTCTCCTGATTTCCCCTAAAGGACAATTAGTACTCTTCTCTTTAAAATTGGAGTATGAGGTCACTAATAATGTGGCGGAGTATGAAGCTTTACTCCTAGGTCTGCAAACCGCCAAGAATATGAACATTCAGAGCCTTAAAGTTTTTGGAGATTCAGAGTTGGTGGTAAGATAGATAAAGAACCAGTGTCAAGCTAAACATCCTCGGTTGAGGGCATACAGAAACGAAGTATGGGACCTAGTGGAGAATTTTTTCTTAGCTTTCAACATACAGTTTATGCCGAGATATCAGAACAAGATGGAAGATTCACTGGCTGTGGCAGCAAGAAATTTCCATCCACCTCAGAATCCACTTCTAAGATATGAAGTGGAGGTGCATTATCGGCCTTCCATCCTAGACAATGTCAAACATTGGCAAGTGTTTGAAGACGAGAAGAAAATGAAATGTTTCATGGAGACTGTTGGGGAATTCACTAACCTGGTTATTGATACCAGGAAGGAGGAGGAAACTGAAGAAAAACCCCAAAATAAGTGGAAAGAGATGGTGGCTGGTCATAAAGTGTTGCATTTGAAAGGAAACGTGATCCCCAGAGGGCTGGTACCCTTGGAGAGGTTGTTTGTTAAGAATGATGTTCCCATCAACCCCAATAAACTAACACCAGAAACACAGGTGGAAGATATTAATGTTGGGACGAAAGAAGAAACTAAGATAATCAAACTATCTAAAGGAGTCCCGGAAGGACACCGAGAAAGGTATGTGCAGCTGTTTCACTCCTATAAAGATGTTTTTTCTTGGTCTTACCAAGATCTCAAAAATTTTGATATAAGAATTATCTAGCATAAGATTCCACTGAGGGCTGAGGCTAAGCCCCATAAGCAGAAACTAAGGCAGATTAATCCTCTGCTGCTCCCCGCTATAGAGAAGGAAATTAAAAAGCTGCTAAAGGCTAAGATTATTGTACCTCTGAGGTATTCAGAATGGGTGGAAAATTTGGTACCAGTCTGAAAGAAAAATGAAGAAATCAAGTTGTGTGTAGACTTTCGGAACTTGAATAGGGCTTCCATTAAAGATAACTATCCCTCCCTAAAATGGACCACATACTGCAAAAAGTGGTGGGGTCTTCTCGAATGTCCATGATGGATGGATTCTGGGGGATAATAAGCCGACAGTCCTCCCAGAAGATCAGAAGAAGATAGTGTTCACCACACCATGGGGTACCTTCATGTATGCCCGTATGCCTTTCGGTCTGATAAATGCTAGGGCCACCTTTCAGAGAGCGATGGACATCACTTTTATGGGAGAGAAAGATAAGTTTGTAGTGGTGTATTTGGATGATATCACAGTCTTCTCAAAGGATGATGTCGAACATGTGGAACATTTACGACGGACTTTTGAAAAATGTCGCAGGTATGGTCTGTCCCTAAATCCCCAGAAATTTCTGTTTGCTTTAGAAGAAGGAAAATTACTGGGGCATATCGTTACCAAAGCAGAAGTAAATATTTACCCAAAAAAGGTGGAAGTGATAAATGGCATATCCTTACCTCGTAATAAGAAAGAAGTTTAGGTGTTTCTCGGGTGCATAAATTTCTTAAGAAGGTTCATCGCGAACTATGCAGAAATAGTTCGGCATATCATCGATATGCTTAGGAAAAACAATGAGGTGAAGTGGTCGAACGAATCGAGAGAATCATTCGATAGGATTAAGGGTGCTTTTGCAGAAGCTCTAGTATTAACAGGACCATATTACAATAAACCATTCATGATCTTCTCATTTGCTTCACCACATACTGTTGTCGCAGTACTTTTGCAGAAAAATGAGGAAGGGTATGAACAACCTATTGCCTTTTTTAGCCAGGTACTTCGAGATGCCGAGCTAAAATAAAATATCCTAGAAAAACAAGAATACACTTTGGTGAAGTCCTTGAAAGCTTTCCGGATGTATGTATTATAGTCAGCTATCACTGCTTTCGTACCCACGGCCGCAGTTAAAGATATTTTAATTCAGGGGGATAATGAAGGCAAAAGGGGAAAATGGATTGCTAAAATCCAAGAATATGAATTGGACATCTGTCCCACAAAGCTCATCAAGGGATAGGGTCTAGCCAAGATTTTGTCTGATTCTAACTATCAGGCCCTAGGAATAAACCTATCCATGGGAGTTGGGGAATTATCTGGAGACATAGAGGAACGACCCAAGATAGAAACAACTGTGCAAAAGACCCACATGAAATATCTGATCAGTCCTTGGTATAAGGAAATTGTGGAATATCTTTTAACTCTTAGGTGCCCACCAAACTTTGATAAGGATAAATATCGAACATTGAGGCTAAAGTCGCAGAAATATATCATTGCAAATGGTCGAGTATATTGGATTGATCCTTCGGGAATCTTGCTCCCGTGCCTAACAAAAATGGAAGTGGAGGAAGTTATGGCTGAATTCCATGAAGGCATTTGTGGAGGGCATTACAGCTGGAGGTCAATAGCCCATAAGATATTAAAGGCAGGCTTTTATTGGCCCAAATTGTTTGGGGATGTACATGCTCGAGTCAGGGCCTGTGAAAAATGTCAGAGGTTCGCTGAAAAGCAGAAGTTCGCTCCCCTCCCTATCATCCCCATACACATAGAAGAGCCCTTTTAGCAATGGGGGATAGATTTCATCGGGGAAATTCATCCCCAATCCAACGGCCAACATAAGTGGATATTAACTGCCACCGACTACTTCACTAAGTGGGTAGAGGCCATACCAGCAAGGAACGCAACTGATATAGTGGTGATCAAGTTCTTAGAGGAGAATATTATATCCAGGTTTGGCTGCCCGATTAATATTGTAACAGATAATGCACAAGTTTTTAAGTCTATGAAATTTACCAATTTCTGTCAGCAATACCATATCATCCTGGGGCATTCTACAACCTATTATCCTCAGGGAAATGGATTGGCTGAGTCTTCAAACAAAACACTGGTAAGGGAATTAAAGAAGGCTATAAATGAAAGCCAGAAAAACTGGGATTCCCAGTTAAAATTTGTGTTGTGGGCAAACAAAATCACAAATAAACGATCGACAGGTAAGTCTCCGTATGAACTAGTCTATGGTAGAGCAGCAGTTTTTCCAATACATCTTGCCTTGCCTGTGGCCAGGTTCCTTCAGGACAGTCAGGAAGAGCCCAACAACATGACTAGAAGAATAAATCAATTGGTCGAATTGGATGAGACTCGAAATCAAGTAAATGATCGTTTAGCAGAGTATCAAGAGAAAATGAAAAACATGTTTGACCAACATGCCAAAGACAAAGAATTGCTCACAGGAGATTTAGTACCAAGGTGGGACATCAGGAGAGTCGACAAAGGTAAACATGGAAAGTTTGACCCCCTGTGGTTCGGACCTTTCAAAATTGCCGAGGTTAAAGGTAATAACACCTTCATACTAGAGGACTTGGAAGGTGATGTGATCGAGATGCTCGTAAATGGGTAGTTTCTGAAGCCCTATTTCCAAAATTGATCCAGGTCCTGGAGACCTTTGTATTATAGTGTATGTATATAGTTGTTATTTCTGCTTTCATAGTTGATGTTTATTTCGCCATAATAATGCTTGAAAATTTTGACAAGACCTGAGTCTTTACAGAATGAATTACAAGTGGTCTGTGAAGTTCTCGACATGTTCAAGGATGAACGTGTCATCCCCAAGTGGAGCCAATTTTTTTATGATGGCCCTCATTTCACAAGGTTTGGAAAAAATATATCTTGAAATAAACTAAGGCATACTATTGGGAAATGTGAGCGGACAAATAAATATGAAGGAAATAAAAAGGGTATTAGAACTAAGCAGAAGGGTCGCCGGCCATACAATGAGATAGTACAAATAGCGATGCCACGTGGAGAGATTCTAGGGGCACCAAGGAAAGCACAAAGAGAATGGAGTTTCAACCCCCGGAACCCCATGACGTCATAGCTTGGTGGGATAGGTTTCGTTAATTCCATGGGTCAGTGGCGCAGCGCGAAGGGACTTCACAAGCCCCTGCCGAAACTCTGTGGTGGACCCCTCGAGATGGATAGGTGGCGCACACAAAGGAAAAGGTAAGATAAGTCAGGGAAGCTGGTACACGACCAGTACCAGTATTGACTCGACTCGTGGCACACACCTACCCAGCTCCTAACAGCCAATATCCAAATGCCACGTGCCTTAGTGTCAACATCCTTATGACGTCAACCCTCCTAGTTGTCACCCGAGCCTCGTTCTTTGTAAAATATGGCTTGTTTAACCTTGTTTGAGACCCATTTGGATAAATAACTTGTTTTTATGAACTCACCTAACAGTTAAAGCTTGGATTACAGCAGTAGGTCGCTTTCATCTCCCCTGCGTCACTTTCCCGCTTGGGTTTTCCATACTGTTCACAGGTATTTATCCATTCATGTTCCTTATAGTTTTCCTTCCTCTTTACTCTTTCAAAATGGCCGTCAGGAGAGTCAAGTCTAGAAACTCTGAACCAGAAACCCCCCAAGCCTGTGAAGTTAGGGCCATCCCTGGACCTAACCCCCTTACTGATACATAGGCCCGCATTCACGGCCCACATTACTCTTTCAATGTCTCCGGTGTCCGGACTGACCTGTCAGAAAGTCATGTGAAAGGCCAAGACCGGTTTAGAGTTGTTCGGTCTGGCCTATATTACCAAATTGCTCCGCCCACTTTCCCAGTCACTGAATTCATATGTTGGCTCAGAGACGCCTATGACGAGCGCAGGGACGTATTCCTTTCGGCCCAGGGAAACGAGGTTTTCCAAATATCCGCTGAGCTCATTAAGAATGCCCTCTATTTCCCACACAGCCTAGAATATGTTGAGTTCACCGAGTTGTCCTTGTCGCGTCAGTTTTCTCAATTACCCTGGAAACAACAGAGCGAATTCCTCTCCTCTATCTCAGACTCCCACCTCACGTCCATTCCGTCTTCGAACATGGTGCCCTTGACCACATTTTCAGATGGCCTCCAGCCTGTTCTCGCTTTCATTTCTGGGTTACTTGGTCTTAGGGAGGCCGAGAGGGTGTCAAAAGAGTGCATATCCCTCCTTTGGCTCATGTCTCAACCGAGCGTCATTCTAGATATCCCCACTTTGCTGGCTTCGGCCATCCAGACTCAGTTCCAAGAACTACTCTCTTCGGGGGCTTTCCATTTCTGCTCGCTGATATTTTAACTGTTTCTGTTCGAGCACACTGATAAGTTCAAAGCTTTGGGCCTTGAAAAACGCTCAAGAATGAACGGCCAGCCAAGAACCGTCTTTGAGTGGAACGTCTCAGTATGTCAACAGCCTAATGGAAGGGGTTACTCAAGGTTTTTTAATGATTTCATGACCATTGCCTATACCATACTTCATGACAACCCTCCACCCAGGGTTTTTCCCGAGCAGAAAGACTAGTTGCAGTTCGGTGATGAGGAAAGCACAAGGGATTGGTATTTTTTTGATGATTACACCGAGATCAGAGTCTATGGCGTTGACGTACCCCCTTATCACCTGCCGTTGTTCCCTGCCATGCGGGTTTTCACCCTTGAATACATTCACCAAACCATGAAAGCGGACCAGTTCCACTTTGTTCTCACTAAGAATGGTTATATCCTCAAGCTCCATACCACCATCAGCCCTTTTACCGTAAACTCAAGACATGCCCTTTCCACCATGGAGATGTTGCTTTGGGGAATGGATTTAGTGCTAGGAAATTCTGGCCCTATGACCCAAAAGCAATTATCTCAAATAGGAAGAGGAAGATTAGGTCCATTGCACATGTGCATGAGACTAGGCCCTTCATTGAATGGAGAGATAACCTTGACACATGGCCCTTGGCTTTACAGATGGAGTCCAAACCTTCGGCAACGGAAGGAAGGGGTGAAACCGCTTCAACGGGCACTGGCAGGAAAGGGCAGACTGATGAGGCAGATTTTTCAGAGGAGCCGGAAGGATTGTATACAGGGGAGGGATCTCATCCCTCCAAAAAACATAAAAGTGATGAGGTGGAGATTGTTTGGGATGATCTAACTCAAGAAGAGTTAATCAGATACGGGTGGCCGGATAAGAGAAAGGTTGGTTTCAAATTAAATTATGATGGTGCCTCCTCTTCAAAACCCTCTGGGATATCACAGGCCGCTTCGGTAAACAGAGCCGAAGTAAGGGAAGAAATCAAAAACAAAAACAAGATAGTGAGGGAGAAGCTTCGAGAAAAATCAGTCGGTTTCATAGATAAGTATCATACCCGGCTCACCACAGAGCTGGATATGGATAAAGAACAGCTGATAATAGCTATCACGGAGGCAGTGCTAGACCCTACTGCTAATGAAATTAGCTACAAGGCTCTAGAGGTCACTGTCAATTTATCAAAGGTTCCCTTAACTGACAAACTGGGCCTACATCAATGCATAGGGTACATGCTAAGGGATGAGGTGGTAAAGCTCACGCTCGCATTAAGGAAGCTTGAGGAAAAATACAAAGAGGTGGTAGAAAACCAAAAAAAAGAAATGGCAAATGCCAGGGGGATCAGCAATAACCTTCACCATCTCAAAAGAATAATGAGCGAAAAAAGAAGTGATAAGGAAGGAATCCGGACAAAAATCATCATGGATTTGGAGGTTGAGAACTCAGAATTAAGAAGAAGGCTCAACATTCCTCGTGGGGATTATGTACAACCTGAGGAATTAGCCCAGACGGAAAAGAAAAATCGGCCGTCACAGATACCATTGCCCAGAAAAGTGATAAGAACGCCAAAACAGTTGCAGAACTGGCTAGCTTCAAATAGAGATTGGCAGATTTTCAAGCCAAATGGGATACCCATGTCTGTGTGACCCCTACTTCCGATACAACAAGTTCTCCCTCAATACAGTTAACCAAGGCCCTCTCAGACTTACAAGTCTCAGAAAAGCAAGCTCATACAACGTAGCAAAGTATTCAAGAGCTGATGGCTAGGTTGGAACAAAACGATAAAGTAATAGCGGCCCTGCAAATAGAAGTGGATGAAGGGAAGAGGGAGAAGTTGCTTCAGGAGAAGGTTATCAAAGACCTAAATAACTGGATGAAAGGGAACACAACCCTCCTTGAAGCCAGGCGTCTCATTTGGATTGACATCAGGACGGAGGTAAGGAAGTGTTGGGATTTTATTATGTTAATGAATGAGAATAAAATTGCCGTCTGATTATGCAAAGAGAAATTGCAGGAAGGACGGGCAGAAGCCGAGGCAAAAGTAGTCATGGCCAAGAATTATATCACCTACCTAAATGGATTACGCTCTGAAGAGTTAGCTATGCAAGGTATTGAAGACCATTTCAGGGGAGTGATGAAAATTAGAAGGGTAATTGAGAAGGAGACTGCGCTCGTGAATGCATTTAGTGGTTTGGATCGGGTCGCCAAGGGAGTGGGGAAGTTTGAAGAAGAGTGGGATGAGCTGGTGAAAGCAGGCCTCCCATCATGCTGGGATTCTGTGACTGCCACTTTCTCAAGTCTAAATAATTACGAGGAGAAGCTGGCAGCGGTTATGAATCAGACAAATCTTCCTTATAAGAAAACCACTTGTTTGAAAGCTGAGACTATAATTGCTGCCCTAGGAAAAGAAATTTCCCTTCTTTGTCAAATCAAACAGCGCTTGACGGTATAGGTGTATTATTCGGAATTGACAGATATGCAAGCCTCAGTGGAGATTTTTGCCACTATTTCTCTACCAGGAGCATCCATATGGCAGAAATGCAGCAATTTCGTAAATATACCAGTCGTCACACCGTCCCTCCAGTCCCCGCCACCTCAGAAGCATAAAACTGGCTCGTCCGTGTCATCGGTGCTTCCAACTCAGTCGGCAGCTGCTACACCTCTCTCTTCTAAAAAATGATGATCATGTTCTGGCCCTAGTGGCCTTTATTTTTATTTTCTTACTTTTTTAATATCGGGTGAAATTATCATTTCACCCTATGCATTTTTATTTTCTGTTTAAGTTGTTTTACTTTCGGTTGGTGCTCATGCTAAGGCCACTACAGTGATGATGAGAGGTATTCTTCCTCATCATCGGTTTTTTATTCTGAGAGGGACAAGCAACAGAAAAGATATTTCAGTGAACAAATGTTGATCCAAAAACATCTTCTGCTAATGATAGAAAGAGGGGATTATAAAATAAAGAACCTGAGTCTAAAAGGGTTCCTGATTTTTAGAACATAGACTATTTATTGTAAATCCCCCTTTTTGTAAAGTTTTGAGGAATTCCTATGTTTTATGTTGAAGAATCCCGATGGGAGACTATAATGAAATGATTTTCATGTGAGAAGGATTCCTGGTGAGATCAGTCACAGTTTGTATTCCTTTGTTATATTCTAATACAAACGTTTTGGCACTTCATCACTCTTTCTATATTATACGCTTCTGGAATGCGAGCGCTTGATTAAATGGAATGAATTTATCTGTTTCAGATACTCACGTATATTATTCCATTGTGCTTTAAATATGGCTCAGAGCTATGATATAATGTTCATATGTTTCACCTCACCTACTCATATTTCTTCCTATGTTAACTGTTGATGGATTCTTATATGATAATAAGCCTATCTGTGGTTAATGTTTTCCCCATTTTCTGTCATTGTTACTACGCTTTGTTGAACCCTTAGTTAAACTGAGAGGGGGGGGTGAATCAGTTTAACACATACATGGACTTTTGAACTTTTCTCTTAAAACTTATTTACACCTTCACTTCATGACAAACTTAATATGTGAGCAATCTTTATTAGTGACCAACAAGTATCAACCAGATTTGTTAATGTAACAACATTCTTAATATGTGAGCAACAAGTATTAAGCATATTAGATAAATCACATCAACACATAGACATCATGCACAGAGACACCAGATATAAGTGGAAACCCATAAAGGGAGAAAACCACATTTTATTATTATTGTGATGCAAAGGCAAGCTCCAACTCCCTCTCACCACTGATTTTCTGTAGGCACCAACCTACAGGAGGCTCCTACCTCAATTCTTCAAGCTACAACTTGCAAGGAAGCTCCAACTCCCTTCAATTTTCTGCAGGCACCAACCTACAGGAGGCTCCAACATCAGTCAGCTACAACTGACAGCTATCAAGCTTCAACTTGATGGGGAAGCTCCAACTTCCTCAATTTATCAACCGGAATGTTTGTTGATTTACCTCAGATATCAGCTCTATTCTGTAGCATCTCTTTCTGCTCCTCTCTTCCTAATCTTTTCTGTCTTAATTTTCCAAACTCTGCATTATCTCTTCTTACTCTCTCTCACCTCTTGCAGCTTTCTTATTTTCTTCAATTCTCTTCAATTCTGCTGCACACTCTCTTCTTCTCTCATTCTATTTCCATCAACTTTCTCCCCTTGGATATTACCCTGTTTTATACAAAAATAGCTTCATGGTTGTTTGTATTCTACTGGGAATTCGAAATGAATAGCCATGTCTCTTTGCCTTCTGCCTTCTCATCTCTTTTCAGCTCACTCAGAAAAATGTAACTATAGGTGCTTATTTTAATATTACAGTGGGATATTTTCTCTCTTCCAGAGACTTGCCAATGCATCACAACAATATAAATTAGAATCGTTTACATTCAATTACAATGAGACCTCCAGCTCACTCATTCAGCCTCTTGGCTGGCTATGCATTTGTCTTTTCTTTGACTGTGTCTTTGTCCCTTTCGGCTCTGTTTGTTTCCTTATTCACTATCGCAGGGTAACGGCCATATGCCATACATTTGTAACTGTGCTTTTATATCAGCGCTTTAATATATATATATAATGTAATTTCAACTCTCGGCATACTTATATAGAGCTTTAGTAAAAAAACTGCCACGTCCACTATAACAATAAAGAATCATGTTAATACATAACAAATGCCCTTTCGGGCCCACTTTCCATGCTTTCCGATGCAATATATTACTCCTCGACTTCTTCCAATTGCGATTGATCGCAATCGCAATTTCCATTTGAATGTATCGACATTCCAGTGCTCCGATGCTCCGATTCCGATGATTCACTGTTTACCGGAACTCAGCCATATATGAATCATAGTTTATAAAGCCCATCGGGTCCGGTCTTTCATCGCAATCGCAATATTTTAATATATTTCTCTGATGTTCTGCTTTTGTCCGATGCGATTGATCACTGTTCATTGTATTTTGCAGATGCGATGAATTACTTTTCACTGTATTTTGCCAATGTGATGAATCACTGTTCTGCCGATGCGATGTACGAGTCCGGAACTCAAAAACAAATATGAATCATGACTTATTGATCCATCGGGTCCGCATTTCAATCAGAACTCTTGTCAACATGTTCCGCTGCCCTTAGATTCTCTGATGCGATGGCATACCTTTAAGCCGGACTTCAAACACACATGAGTCACCGTGTATAATAAATCGAGTCCGGAACTCAATCGCAATCGCCATATTTTGATAACAAGTTCCGCTGCCAGCTTTTCTCCGATGCGATTGGGTGAGGGTACCACAGCATAAGACTTTTGTTTGATTTAAATCCGAACAAACCTTTTGTATTCTTAATTTCGCATCCATAACTATAATATATATATTTTCCTTGTACTTTAACCATTAGCACGATATTTTATGATGTATTCAATTCACAGGCCCGCATATATTTGATAAACTTTACACCTTTAATTCATTCAAATGCCAGCGCCCTTTGAACATCTAAACCCGCATACAAATGCATTATATAAGATTTGATCTTTATATATATATCAATATATTATAGACCAACACATATATATATATACTCCGCATAGATCAAAAGTCAAACCATGTATTGGACCCTTTGTTTAAAAGACGCTACCCTTTGTTTGATATGTATGTATACTTTGCCAATGGTTTAAAACTAACATTTCTCGTCGGGCCCATGATGCATTGCACCCTGCGTTTATATATTGCGCACCATATAAATATATATGATTTGGACCTTTGCATATAAGGCGCAACGTAAATGAGGCGCTGCATATATATAAGCTTTATGTTTCAGCTTTAGTGTATCCTCTAGCGTGGGTTATGATTCTTGGAATAAGGTTTATATATATACTCTGCCGCTTGGGTTAAGATTCCCGGAATTGTGTTTATGTATCCTCCAGCTGTGGTAAGGATTATCGGAATTTATGTTTAGTGTAGCTACCAGCTAGGGTAGTGATTCTCAGAATAATGGCTTTGCCTCTACCTCTGCCTTTCTACGATAATGGCTCTGCCTCTGCCTCTGCCTTTCTGCGATAACAACTCTGCCTCTGCCTCTGCCTTTGCCTTTCTGCTTCTGCCTTCGCTGCTTCTACCTCTGCCTTCGTTGTACCTCTGCTACTCAACCTTTGCCTCTGCCTTTGCTGTACCTCTACTGCTCGACCTTTGCATCTCTCTGCATCTGCTGCCTTCTTTGCCATCAATGACAATATTTCCAACAGTCTCCCCCTTTGGCATTGATGGCAATACACTTTCTCTATGGAAATACACTTTCTTTGTTTGCCTGCTCTTCCTCCCCCTTTGACATCAATGGCAAGGGGTTGCACATCTTGTAGTGTAGATTCTATCCTTTTTCAACATTTCTTGCATTTCCTCTCTCTGAGATCTTCTGACTTTGTACCCTGCTGCTCCAAACTTTGGATTAGATCTAAAAAAATGACCATGAATCTCTTATGCTGGATGTATTCTTGCCATAATCCTTTTGATCCTGAGGATCTGTTTTATCCTTCCCTTGCTGGTTGATCTCCCCCTGGAATGATATTCTCGTCTCTGTTCTCCCCCTGAAACTGTGCTTTCTCTTCATATCAGAGAGTAGCATCTACATATACTACCCCTAGTCTATTTCTCAAATATTCAAATGGTTCTCTAGCAAGCGGTTGGTAAATATATCTGTTGTCTGTTCTTTTGTTGGTACATACTCCAATTTTACTATCTTCTGAGCCACTTGTTCTCAGAGAAAATGATACTTGATTGGGATATGTTTAGTTTTTGAGTGAAGCACAAGATTTTTAGATATACTTATAGCACTTGTATTATCACATTTGATTGAGATAGGTTCATCAATGCTTACCTTCATGTCTTGGAGGGTTTGCTTCATCCACATGACTTGTGTACAACATGCTGCTGTTGCTATATATTCTGCTTCTGCTGTAGACAGAGAGATAGATGTTTGTTTCTTGCTTAACCATGCCACCAGACTTTCTCCTAAATAGAATGCACCTCCACTTGTGCTTTTCCTGTCATCCACACAGCTGGCCCAATCTACATCTGTGTATGCTGTCAAAGTGAAGCTTTTGCCTTTAGGATACCAAATTCCATACTGTGTTGTTCCTTGTAGATATCTAAATATTCTTTTGACTGCCAGAAGGTGGTTTTGTTTAGGTGCTGCTTGATATCTAGCCAACAGGGCTACTGCTAGCATGATGTCTGGTCTTGATGCTGTCAGATACAACAGACTTCCTATCATGGATCTGTAGAGTTTTTGATCTATATCAGCAGATCCATCATCAACACATAGCTTGCAACCCATGATCATGGGAGTTGACACAGGTTTGCAGTCCTCCATTTTGAACTTTTTCAACATTTATTTTAAGTATTTTTCCTGTGAGATGGATGTACCTGTGTTCTTTTGCTGAATTTGAAGTCCTAAGTAGAAACTAAGCTCTCCAATCATAGACATCTCAAACTCTGTTTTCATCTCATCAACAAACCCTTTTGCTAGTTCTTCTCGTTGCTTCCAAACATAATGTCATCAACATATATTACAACAATCAGGAGTTCATTTTCACGGGCTTTTATGTATAGATTGCTGTCTACTCCACCTCTCTTAAAGCCTTGTTTTTGCAAATACTTATCCAGTCTTGAGTACCAAGCACGAGGAGCCTGTTTCAGCCCATATAGAGCCTTCTTCAGTCTGCACACATAGTCTTCTTTGTCTGTTAAAGAGAAACCTTCTGGTTGTTCCATGTAGACTTCTTCTTCTAGATCTCCATTCAGAAATGCAGATTTCACATCCATTTGGTATACCTTGAAGTCTTGGTAGCATGCAAAGGCCAGAAACATTCTGATGGCTTCCATTCTGGCTACAGGAGCAAATGTTTCATCATAATCAAGTCCTTCAATTTGTGAATATCCTTTGCAAACTAGTCTAGCTTTATTCCTGATTACTTGTCCTTGCTCATTCATTTTATTCTTGAATACCCATTTTGAGCCAATGATATTTTTCTCAATTGGTCTAGGAACTAGTTCCCATGTATTGTTCTTCTCAATTTGGTCCAATTCTTCATTCATTGTCTTCACCCAATACTTGTCCTTGTTGGCTTCTTCAAACTTCTTCGGCTCTATTTGTGATAACATGGCTATGTATACTTATTCTGTCTGTTCTGTTAGCTGCCTTCTAGTTTGAACCCCTACTTTCTTGTCTCCTATGATCTGATCTTCAGGATGATTCTTCTGAGTGTATCTTGAGGGGGCTTTCGAGCTCAGCTCTGCATCTTCTGTTGTCTTGTTTGTTTCATCATCATTTTGGTTTTCTTCTTCATGGTTGTCTGATGGACTGCAGCAATCTGTATCTCTTGTATTGTTTGGAAGTTCTTCATCAAATCTCACGTCAATACTTTCTACTGTTTTTCGAAGAGTCTTGTTGTAGCACCTGTACCCTTTAATTTTGGAAGCATATCCTAGAAAAATCCCTTCATCTGCTCTTGCATCAAATTTCCCAAAATTTTCATCATTATTCTTTATGTAACACTTTCTTCTAAAGATTCTAAAGTGTTTAATTGAAGCTGGTTTCCCATGCCATAGTTCATAGGGAGTCTTGTCACTGCTTGGCCTTAAGTGGGCTTTGTTTAGAATATGCACGGATGTGTGTATTGCTTCTGCCCAGAAGGTTTGAGGAATATTACTCTCTTGCATCATGGCTCTGGCTATTTGCTGTACAGACCTGTTTTGTCTCTCTGCTACTCCATTCTGTTGAGGTGACCATGCAATAGTAAATTGTTGCTTTATGCCATGTTCATTGCATAGGTCTGCAAAGTCATAATCAGTGAATTCACCTCCTCTGTCTGATCTGATGCATTTCAGCTTGCATCATGTCTGATTTTCTGCTAAAGCTTTGAATATTTTGAATTTTTCCAGAGCTTCCAATTTATTCTTGAGAAATGCAACCCATGTCATTCTGGAGAAATCATCTATTATCAGCATGAAGTAGGATTCTCCACTTGGTGTTTTAGTTCTTGCAGGTCCGCATAGGTCCATGTGCACAAGTTGTAGAGGTCTTCTTGTTGATAACTCATCTTTGGCCTTGAAGGATGTGCGATTCTGTTTGCCTAATTGACATGATTTGCATATGGTATTAGAAGGCCTCTTTATTTCTGGCATGTCTCTGACAACTTTCTTCTTGCTTAGTCTGATGATGTGATCGAAGCTGAGATGTCCCAATATTTTATGCCATAACCATGACTCCTCAAGTTTGCTAAGATAACATGCTTCATCTTCCTCTTTCACAATGTAAACATTACTCTCTGTTCGAACTCCTTTGAGCAGAGTCTTACCTGTGGTGCTTGATCTGACTTCACAATCTTGTGCTCTAAAAAGAACTTCACAGCCTTTGTCACACATTTGACTGACACTCAGCAAATTTTCTTTCAGCCCATCCACAAGTAGTGCCTCTTGGGCCTTTCCTTGGCCATTGTCTAGGCTGACTGAGCCTTTTCATTTTATTTTTCCTGATTTATCATTGCCAAAGGTAACATTGCCAGATTTCTTTTCATCAAGCATTATAAACTTGCTTCTGTCTCCAGTCATGTGTTTAGAGCAGCCACTATCTAAATACCATTGGCTTTTTAGATCTTGAGCAATTAGAGCCAGGTCACACTTATTCTCCTTCTTTTTCCACTGGAGGCATCCTTTTGTTTGGTTTCTTTTGTGAGATGATGAATCACATCCTTTCAGAGGACATTTGGAAGGCATATGTCCAAATTGATTGCATATACAACATTTGATCATAGTTTTTGCAGAATTTAGAGTATGAACAAAATTTCTTTGATTCATAAACCTCCTTGAGGTGTTGAACATCAATCTTTGTCCATAATTTCTACATTCAATAATTTTATGGCCAAATTCCTTACAATAAAAACAGTAACCATAAAAATTATTTGCATACCTGATGTAAGGTTGTTTTCTCCATTTGTTTGCTTGAGACAGTCTCTTCACTATTTGCATCTTTCGCTGGTTTGAATTACTCCTCCTTGTATGACAATATGCAGCAATGTGTCCCAGCTTGTGGCAGACATAACAGGCGGTATTCTTCATAGGAGGAAAGAATCTCCTTTGATGGTTTCCAAATTTGACATACTCAGGGGTCTTAGTATTTATTACATTCTTTGCTACTAGTGGTTTCTTCTGATCTCTGTCTTCCTTATTACAAGTTTCTTCTTTTGTAGGAATTGTTTGAGCTGCTTCATCATTCTTCTTTGCTTTTACAAAAATAATCTCTCTGTCAACCTTTTCTTTGCCTTTACTTGATTCTCCTTCATAGCCTATTCCAGTTTTTATCATAGGAGATCTTTGAGCACCAAGAATTTCGTTCAACTTACTAGAGCTTGTTGTTTGAGAAGAGTTTATAACCACTTTCCTTTGAGAATTTTCTAATTTCTTCCTGAGACATACTACTTCTTCTTCCAACTTTTCTTGTTCCTGAGTTTTTTCCTTGATTTGCTTAAGTAACATGTCCTCTATCTTCTTGGCTTCTTCAAGCTCTATCTTTAGTTGCATTAGGACTTATGAATTATGTTCTTCTCGTACATACTTGAGGAGAATGTCCTTTTGTTTTCTGCATTTCAGCTTGAGTCTATCAATCTCTTCCAGAGCACTTCTTAGCTCCCCCTCAAGGTCGACTTCACCTTCTTCTTCTTCATCTTCTAGCAGGAGACCTTCAAGTTCTTCTATAGCCATCAATAAAAATTCAGAGGTTCCATCTTCACTTGAGAGTTCATCTGGGTCTTCAGATGTACTGTTGTCTTGTTGAGCATAGAAGGATTTTCTGCTGAACTTCTTTCCTTTCTGCCAGTTCTTTGATGTATTTTTCTCTGATTCTTGAGCCTGATTTTTTACTTTCTTGTGAGGACACTTAGCAGCATAGTGTCCAACTCTTCCACAGTTAAAGCATTTGAAAGGAATTTTACCTTTGTATTTACCTGAACCTCTATCCAGTTTCTTGACAAAATTTTCCTCTTCTTGATCCGAGCAAGAGCATATGTCTTCCTCTTCTTCTTTCTTCTTTTCTGTTTTAAAGGCTGCCTCCCTCGTACTTGGCTTCTTCTGTGGGAGCCTCATCTCATATGTTGTTAAATTTCCAAGTAGCTCGTTCATGGTCAAGGTTTCCCAATCAGATGTTTCTTCTATTGCAGACACCTTGGGATTAAACCTGGATGGAAGAGATCTTAGAATCTTTTGCACAATTATACTTTCTAGCATGGTTTCTCCAAGAGCTTTCATATTGTTAACAATTTCTGCAACTTTTAGGAAGAAATTGTCAATGTCTTCATCATCATTCATTTTTAAGTTCTCAAATTGGGCTCTATAGACTTGAAGTTTGGCAGTCTTTACTTTCTTGTCTCCTTCATGGATGTTCTCCAGAGTATCCCACATCTCTTTGGCAGTGTCTTTGTGCATTACTTTGATAAACTCTGCTTCACACAATCCATTCAAGATGGCATTCATGGCTTTTGCATTAGCTACAAAATATTGTTTGGATTCTTTCTCTGAGTCAGTTGCCTTTGGGGCATATCCTAATTCCACAGCACCCCAAACTTCTATTCCTAGAGACATTATGTATGTCCTCATCCTGATTTTCCAGAAGGCATAATTTTCACTTGTAAAGAAAGGGGCTTTATTGGTTGAGCATCCTTCTTTACTAGCCATCCTAAGAACCTAGAATCTCCTTTCAGTTGTTAAATTGGTACAAAGGAACCCGCTTTGATACCAATTGTTGAACCCTTAGTTAAACTGAGAGGGGGGGGGGGGTGAATCAGTTTAACACATACATGCTCTTTTAAACTTTTCCCTTAAAACTTATTTACACCTTCACTTCATGACCAACTTATATGTGAGCAATATTTATTAGTGAGCAGCAAGTATCAAACAGATTTGTTAATGTAACAGCAGTCTTAATATGTGAGCAAAAAGTATTAAACAGATTAGATAAACCACATCAACACATAGACATCATGCACAGAGACACCAGATATAAGTGGAAACCCATAAAGGGAGAAAACCACATTTTATTATTGTTGTGCTGAAAAGGCAAGCTCCAACTCCCTCTCACCACTGATTTTCTATAGGCACCAACCTACAGGAGGCTCCTACCTCAATTCTGCAAGCTTAAACTTGCAAGGAAGCTCCAACTCCCTTCTATTTTCTGCAGGCACCAACCTATAGGAGGCTCCAACCTCAGTCAGCTACAACAAGCAGCTATCAAGCTTCAACTTGATAGGGAAGATCCAACTTCCTCAATTTATCAACCGGAATGTTTGCTGATTTACCTCAGATATCAACTCTGTTCTGTAGCATCTCTTTCTGCTCTTCTTTTCTTTATCTTCTCTTCCTAAATCTTCTATTCTCTACATTCTCTATATTTACTCTCTCTCTCACTTCTTGCAGCTTTCTTATTTTCTTCAACTCTTTTCAATTCTACTGCACACTCTCTTCTTCTCTCATTCTATTTCATCAACATCCTCCCCTTGGATATTACCCTGTTTTATACAAAGTAGCTTCATGGTTGTTTGTATTCTACTGGGAATTCGAAATGGATAGCCATGTCTCCTTGCCTTCTGCCTTCTCATCTCTTTTATCCGCTCATTCAGAAAATATAACTGTAGGTACCAATTTATCATTACAGTGGGATATTTGTTCTCTTCCGGAGACTCGCCAATGCATCACAACAATATAAATTAGAATTGTTTACATTCAATTACAATGAGAACTCCAGCTCACTCATTCAGCCTCTTGGAAATTTGTTTTACTTTTATTTAATCTTTCTTTATTTGTGTCTCTTTGTCCCTTTCGGCTTTGTTTGTTTCCTTATTCACTCGCGGGGTAACGGCCATATGCCATACATTTATGCTTCATGCTTTTATATCAACACTTTATATATATATATATATATATATATATATATATATATATATATATATATATATATATATATATATATATATATAATGTAATTTAAACTCTCGGCATACTTATACAGAGCTTTAGTAAAAAAACTGCCACGTCCACTATAACAATAAAGAATCATGTTAACACATAACAAATCCCCTTTCGGGCCCACTTGCCATGCTTTCCGATGCGATATATTACTCCTCGACTTCTTCCGATTGCGATTGATCGCAATCACAATTTCCATTTGAACGTATCGACATTCCAGTGCTCTGATGCTCTGATTCTGATGATTCACTGTTTACCGGAACTCAACCATATATGAATCATAGTTTATAAAGCCCATCGGGTCCAGCCTTTCATCGCAATCGCAATCTTTTAATATATTGCTCCGATGTTCTGCTTTTGTCTGATGCGATTCACCACTGTTCACTGTATTTTGCCGATGTGATGAATCATTGTTCACTGTATTTTGCCGATGCGATGAATCACTGTTCTGCCGATGCGATGTACGGGTCTGGAACTCAAACACACATATGAATCATGACTTATTGATCCATCGGGTCCACATTTCAATCGGAACTCTTGTCAACATGTTCCGTTGCCCTTAGATTCTCCGATGCGATGGCATACCTTTAAGCCGGACTTCAAACACACATGAGTCACCGTGTATAATGAATCGGGTCCAGAACTCAATCGCAATCGCAATATTTTGATAACAAGTTCAGCTGCCAGCTTTTCTCTGGTGCGATTGGGTGAGGGTCCCACAGCATAATACTTTTGTTTGATTTAAATCCAAACAAACCTTTTGTATTCTTAATTTCGCATCCATAACTATAATATATATATATATATATACGCCTTGTACTTTAACCATTAGCACGAGATTTTATGATGTACGGGCCCGCATATATTTGATAAAATTTACACCTTTAATTCATTCAAATTCCAGCGCCCTTTGAACATCTAAACCCGCATACAAATGCATTATATAAGATTTCATCTTTATATATATATCAATATATTATAGACCAACACATATATATATATACTCCGCATAGATCAAAATTCAGACCATGTATTGGACCCTTTGTTTAAAAGACGCTACCCTTTGTTTGATATATATGTATACTTTGCCAATGGTTTAAAACTAACATTGCTCGTCGGGCCCATGATGCATTGCACCCTGCCTTTATATATTGTGCACCATATAAATATATATGATTTGGACCTTTGCATATAAGGCACAACATAAATGAGGCGCTGCATATATATAAGCTTTATGTTTCAGCTTTAGTGTATCCTCCAGTGGGGGTTATGATTCTCGGAATAAGGTTTATATATATACTTTGCCGCTTGGGTTAAGATTCCCGGAATTGTGTTTATGTATCCTCCAATTGTGGTAAGGATTCTCAGAATTTATGTTTAGTGTATCTACCAGCTGGGGTAGTGATTCTCGGAATAACGGCTCTGCCTCTTCTCCTTTCCTTTGCCTTTCTACTTCTACCTTCGCTGCTTTTGCCTCTGCCTTTGCTGTACCTCTGCTACTCGACCTCTGCCTCTGCCTTCGTTGTACCTCTGCTGCTCGACCTCTGCCTCTCTCTGCATCTGCTGCCTTCTTTTCCATTAATGATAATATTTCCAACACGCATTCACCCTTTTATAACTGTGCACCATTTTTCATGATATGGCCCTTCTCATGGCTCATAAGTTTTAGATTCATCTTCAATAATATCTTCATAAGGCCCTTATCATTTACTATTGTGTATTGTTGGTTGTATATCTCTGTTCTTAAGGTCTTGATCCCAATTTATGAAGTTTTTAAAAATCGTTTATGAACAAGAAGATTTATGCCACTGACCCTAGAAATCTTTCCTAAATCTTCTTAGCTTTAAGATGACCTAGGCACTGGTCCTTCACAACACGGAATTGTCAAAGGAAATTTAGATCAACGATATATTCATAAAATTCTCCTGATCACACACTATTTTAACTTCATGCACAATATAAAATCTCTTCTACCATTGATCATTAATTGCGGAAATAAAAACAATCGCATGCGCACATTAAAACCATAAAATATCACACATATGAACACAGTATTTATGGGAAATATTAAAGCTGAAAACCCCCAACTATATGTATAATATATGTCATAGAGATCATGTAACAATCATTATACAAAGCTCCTCACAAGCTCTCAGTATAATCTCCAATTGCTACACACTAATCAAGCTAGATCTAGCAAATCACATGCTCCAATCTCTGCCACCTGATAGCCTGCCTCTACTGCGCAATCAATGCTGAAGAATGGCTCATAAATAACTTCGAACCACCTGGCTTGTACTACGCAATCCTCATTGGCATCTCCAATCATTGGTTGTTGCAAATCATGCAACAGTATAGTCACAATTGATAGTCACACTGCTCTTTCACCTATCTCTTCACTGGTCTCCACTGAAACTGTCCATGCACTGAAGTTAACTGATGTATTCTTTAGTTGATTAATGAGTTTATAATTAGTGAATTAATTAATAATTAATTCACACCACTCTCACTAGTGTATCAATCAGTTAGACTAGATACAACTAACTCAACTATGTTTAACTCAGTTAAACTGAACACAACTCCACCAACTACCTCAATAACTCCACCAAACTCTGTCACATGAGTTCTAACTGAAGTATCCATGCAATAGCTCCACTTAACCCTCAGGAATAGCGTAATTCCTTCTGTCAGCTCCTGTGCCACATTTGTGCACTTAACTGAAGTGCTCCAAGAGAATAGGATAATGTTTATAGTCCAAATATTATTAAGAGCTAATAATATTCGACATATCTATTTTTAGACTGGCAATCTAAAAATAGATTCCGCCTAATATGTCTAAAAATAGAAGTCCATCTATTTTTCCAACTTGACCAACCATCCACAAATAGCATCCTGCAACTCATAGAATATGATCGACATGTCTAAAAATAGACATAGTCTAAAAATAGACTTTGTGCCAAAAATAGCCTACGAGCCCACTTAGTGAAGGCGAATCTTTTCACTAAGCTCATCATCTTGTGCCGATCTCAGCAGGACTACTCTAGAACTCACAACGGATCACATGCTTGGTTCTGAGCACAATGGGATCAGTGTGGTATCTTGATAGTGGTGCGTCTTTCAATATGACAGGAGACAAGAAGTTGTTTAGTGACTTAGAGGAGAAGGACCTCCAGATGCATATAGAGATGGGCAAAGATGGTCGGTACAGTGTGACTAGAATTGGGACCATTACCTTTGAGAGGGAGTACGGTAATCCATTCTTGTTGAAGGATGTTATGCATGTTCTAGGTCTGAAGAAGAACTTGGTATCAGTCGCAATATTGGAAGACAATGGTTATGATGTTGTTTTCAGTGAGGGAAAATCCTTCCTTCGACATAAAAAAACGGGTCAAACCAAGAAGATAGGGGTTTGAATTAAGAATCTCTACAAGCTGGAGGTAGATTGCTGTGCTGCAATGATGGGCAAAGTAAAGTAATTGGTGATCCGAGATGAGGGTGAATTATGGCAGAGGAGATTAGGCTATCTTCACCATGGCTCTTTGAAGATTTTGCAGCAGATTTCTACTGGACTTCCCAAGGGTACTCTTGCACAGTCAGATCAATGCAAGGGATGTACTATGGGTAATTTTGTGAAGACCACCTTCCATGAGAAGGAGAATCATGCCTCGGTGATCCTTGAGAGAATTCACACAGACGTGTGTGGACCTTTCTCGGTTGCTTCAACAGAAAAACACAAGTATTATGTTATTTTTGTTGATGACTATTCTCGTAGATGTTGGATCTTCTTCATGCAGAAGAAGAGCGAAACATTCTCAAAGTTCTGTGAGTTTAAATCAATGGTGGAGAAGGAGTTGGGGAAGCAAGTGAAAGCTCTACAGAGTGATAATGGTGGTGAATATATCTTGGGCGAATTCAAAGAATTTTGTAGCAAAGAAGGAATTCGAAGAGAACTCATAGCGCCTCATAACCCACAGCAGAATGGGGTTGCGGAGAGGAAGAACAGAACAATCGTGGGTGCTGCACGAGCTATGCTGCATGACCAGGGCCTACCGATGCACTTGTGGGCGAAAGCATGCAACACTGCAGTTTATGCATTGTCCTCATAGAGTACTTGGAATGAGTACACCTGAAGAAGATTTTACTGGTAAGAAGCCTGATATTTATCATTTGAATATTTTTGGCTCATCTGTTTACATTCATGTGACTAAGGATGCCAGGAAGAAGCTGGAGTCGACTGCAGAAGTTGGGATATTTGTGGGGTACACAGAAACACCCCATAATTATCGTGTGTATTTTCCAAACAATCGAATAACTGTGGCTCAACGGGATATAAAATTAAATGAGGTGAAAGCCATGAAGTTGTCGCTTGAGAGGGAGCTACACTTGCATGCAGAGGAGGAACTTCTTGTTCCCAAAGATGAGCCTCTAGATGTGGATCAGCCACAGGAGGAGATTCATGGAGTGGAGGAGTCCACTCATCACGAGCAAAATCGAGACAAGGCCATTCACGTGCCCACGGCGAGGGGCGAAGCTTGATGCGGCACAGAATGTAGGAGTTCCTACATCACAACGCAGACAGAGACAGTCACCTGACCTATTTACTGGATAAATGGCTCTTATGAGCAAGTGTATCGTGACATAGCCATCTTCTTTTGAATAAGAAGTCCAGGAGCCCACATGGGTAGATGCCATGGTGGAGGAGTATGACTCCATTGTCAGAAACAGTGCTTGGGAGATTGTTCCAAGGCCGGTGGGTAAATCAGTTGTAGGATCAAGATGGATCTACAAGGTAAAGCAAGCTACTGATGGGAGTGTCAAGTAAAAATATTTGTTGCCCGAGTTTCTCACAAATCGGCGGATTGGTATGAAGAAACCTTTGCACAATAGCATGGTATTCTTCCATACGGACCATCCTTGCTCTCTCAGCGCAGATGGGTTGGCACATTCATCAGATGGATGTGAAGACTGCGTTCCTTAATGGGATCATTGAGGAAGAGGTGTACATTGAGCAACCTAAAGGATTTGAGATCTACAGCAGCGAGTCGCATGTGTGGAGGCTCAAAAGAGCGTTGTATGGGCTGAAACAAGCACCCCGTGTTTGGTACACACGGATCGATAGCTATTTCACTGGACTTGGCTTCACCAAGAGTGAGGCGGATGAAAACCTATACCAAATTGTGGTGGAGGGTAAGCTTTTAATCATAGTTCTTTATGTTGATGATTTAATACTAACAAGCGATGAGCAGTTGATACACTCATGCAAGGTAGATCTTGCAAAGGAGTTCGAGATGAAGGATTTGGGTCTCCTTCATTATTTCCTTGGATTGGAAATATGGCAGCAGGAAGGTGAACTGTTTGTGTCTCAAGGAAAGTATGCCCGAGAGATACTGGAGAAGTTTCACATGCAAGGTTGCAAGCCTATCGACACTCCTCTTCCTGGAAATTGGAGGAAAGAGGATGCTACATCGGCAAAGGTAGTGGATGCCACTGTTTATCGACAGTTGGTGGGTTCGCTCATGTATTTGGTTAATACAAGATCAGATAAATGCTATGTGGTGAACCAGCGTTCAAAAGCAATGGTTAAGCCTACAAAGCTATTTTTGAAGGCAGGAAAGCATGTCCTGAGATATCTCAGGGGCACATCTGAGTATAGCTTATGGTACAGACAGATGGATGAGGTGACGTTGCATAGCTTCACTGATGCAGATTAGGCAGGCAGCCCAACGGATAGAAAGAGCACATCGGGAGGGATTTTTAGTATCAGATATACAGCAGTTTCTTGGTACAACAGGAAACAAAGATCCGTGGCACTCAATTCAATGGAAGAAGAATACATGGCAGCAAGTCAAGCTGCATGTGAGGCTATATGGATGAGGAAGATTCTGGTCGGTTTGTTCGGTTTTCATTTAGATCCTACAGTGATACATTGTGATAATTAGAGTTGCATTAAACTCTCGATTAATCCTATGATTCATGATAGATCTAAACATATTGATATCTGGTATCATCATATCAAAGATTGTGTGCAGCGGAAGATCATGTTGCTTCAGCACATTCCTACGGAAGATCAGGATGCAGATATTCTGACGAAGGCGCTCACCAGGAGAAAATTCGAATACCATAGAGGCAGGATCGGGGTGAAGGATAATCCCTATCTTGTTGAGAGGGAGTATTGAGATTCAACAAGATGATGAGTTTAGTGAAAAGAGTCACCTTCACTAAGTGGGTCCGCAAGCTATTTTTGGCGCAAGTCTATTTTTAGACATGGTGATCATATTTTAGAAGTTGCAGGATGCTATTTGTGGATGGTTGGTCAAGTTGGAAAATAGATGAAATTCTATTTTTAAAATATTGGGCGAATTCTATTTATATATTGTCGATCTAAAAATATATTCATGTCGATTATTATTAGCTCTTAATAATAATCCGACAATAAACAACAACTTATTCTCTTGGAGCACTTAATTTCAGTATACAGATTTGACAAATCAGTGAGTTGAAGGAATTACGCAATTCCTAGTGTTTACTGGTGGTTCATGCATGGAGGACTCAGTTAAAACTAAAGTGGAAAAGTTATGACAGAGTTGGAAGAGTAGTTCATGGATTTGTATTCAGTTTAACTCAATTAAAGTGAGTTAGACTCAGTTGAGCTAGTTGTATCTAGTCTAACTGAATGAGACACTAGTGAGAGTGGAGTGAATTAATTATTTAATTAATTCACAAATAATAACTCATTAATCAACTGAACAAATATAACAGTTAACTACAGTGCATGGCAGTTCCAGTGGAGACCCAGTGGAGAGATAGGTGAAAGGGAAAGATGGAATATCCGTTGTGACTATAGGGATGCATTGATTGCACCACATACACATTGGAGTTGCCAATGAGGATTGCGCATTCAAGGAAAGGGTAATTTGAATTCATTCAGAGCTATTCTTCAGCAGGGATTGCGCAGTGGAGGTAGGCTATCAGGAGGGCAGAAATCAGTGCATGGATTTGCAGATTTCATCTTGTTAGTGTGTTACGATTGATTGTACTGAGAGCTTGATGTACTAAGCTTTGTATGAGATTGCTACATGATCTCCATGATACATAATATATGATATTTGGGTTTTTCAGCTTCAGGCTTTCATGTTAAACAACTGTGTTATGTAAGATTGTTTTTATTTATGCTTCACATGTGTTTGCAATTAATTTTTCGCAAAATATTAACAGTGGAATGATTCTGTATTTTGCAAGAAGTTAAATATTGTGAGATCAAGGGAATCTAGGACATATGCATTCTTAATGTATATAATTTCTACACGTACTCCCTCCAACATGATCCTCCTCACCCTTGCCACTTTCTTTTTCCATGCATCAATATTTGCAGCATCTGCAGCATCTGACTTAGGAACATATTTTTCAATGAATTCCTTCAAGCCATTGTCTTCGAGTACTTCCTCCATCCTGTCCTTCCAAGCAATGTAGTTCGAGCTGCCCTCGATTGCATACTCTAACCTCAAGCCATTGAAAGCCATTTCGATCTTGAATCAGCTGTAGCACCAAGAAAGTATTTCTGCAAGTTCGAATTCTTTCCAACCACAAACTCATCTCCTGCTTCACTTCTGCAATTTCCTGTGCTCTAATACCATGTAGAAATTATACAATATGCATATATATCTTGGATTCACGCGATCTAACAATATGCTAAAGTTAAATATTGAATCACTTCTACAAATATTTGCGGAATTAAAAAATGCAATCTCCAATTACAATATCATGAAGAAAGATCAATCACACATAACACAAATAATTTCTCGGGGAAATCTTATAGCTAAAAACCCCACTATATTCTATTGTATATTATATCATGGATCATGAAACAATTGCATACAAAACTCCAATCACAAGAGCTCTTAGTACATCAGCTAATTGTCTCACACTGTCATACAAAAATTGGCAAATCAGTTTCTCAATTTACTGTCTCCAGACAGCCTACCTCCACTGCACAATCCCTAATGGTAAAGAAACCTGAATAATGGATACCTTTCCTGCCTTGACTGTGTAAATATCATGGAATCGTCCAATGTGTGTGTTCTTACATGTGTGCAAGAGGATAATGTCACAATTGATAGTTATCTTCCCTTTCACCTAGAACTCAACTAGGTCTCCACTGGATCTGACATGCATGCAATTAATAATAGTAAAAAATCAGTTTCATGTGAGATCACTACATGTGAATTAATTAATATTTAATTCACTTGATCTCTCACTAGTGTATCTACAGTTACAACTAGCACAACTGACTTTAACTCACTTAACTGAGCTACACCGATTTACAACTTACACAACTCATGCACCACTTCACTTCCAACTCTGTTACAACTAGAATCACTCTATTACAACTCAAGTCAACCTGCATGTCCCACCAACCAACCACTTAACTCAAAATTCACTTAGCTAACTGATTTTCCACTTCAGTGAACTATTTTCAAGTCCACATTGAGAATAGATTATAGTTTAGGATCCATCTATATTAAGAGATAATAAAAATATACATGCATATATAAATAGACATGCACATACGTCTATAAATAGACATACATCTAAAAATTGCTTGTGTGGGCCCCACCCTAGTGTAGGTGCTTAATTTTCGCTAGGATCATGGATGTTGTTTCGAATGTCAATTTCATTATTTCTTGTTGAAAACTTCAACACTGTGATATGTTCGCTTCGGATGTCTCGGGAATGGCACTGATCTATCTCAAGAAGATCCTCACATTGGGGCTGCCTCAAAGAGTTTGGTTGCCTTCCACCAATAATTCTCGAGTACTTCAAGGACCTCGATTTGTTAGCTACAAGGCCTGATAATTTTCTGTAATTAATATTACGTAAAATTGCATCTAGTTAAATTATGTGTAGAACCCATAAAAACCAAGTTCTATACCAGAATTTCTAGATTATCAAGTCAACCTATCACCCCCAAAAATCCATACCAAATTTGAACCACAAAATTTATTTGGAAAAATGGAAATTTAATAACTTATATGGTTAATTGATACTAGCAATATCCATTTAACAAGCCCAAAATTGGAACAATGTGTCCTACACAGTTAGTTGAACCTTTTTCATGGTTTATAAGAATACCATACCTTACCATACTATTTAATTTAAAAAGATCTGAGCATTTATAAAAATACCATATTGTTTCATTTGAGCCTCAAGAACTTTCCTTGGTAAATTCATATCCATCTATTAGGGTTGCATTTTAGTAGACTGGTTACATTGGATTTTGTGAAAATATACAAGGTTACAATGTTCAGGTAACCAAAGAATTTTCTTTAAAATTCACTGGGGTAGAAGCCAAGGTAGGATATTTGAGGTTCCTAGTGATAGAGGTTACTATTTCAGATGCTACAAAGATCACTTTACATGGATAACAATGGTTCAAGGGAACGCCTTTAGATATAGCCAACTAAAAATATTTCCTAAATACAAAGTATAAAAACAAATAATATGGAGCTATTGTGTCGAGAGACTACCTTCTTGAACCCTATAGAAAATTACTCAAGGTCATTTGAAGATATTTCACTTATGAGGGCACATTTGGGAGTGTCTATCATTATCACTTTAGGTTGTTGATGCACTTTACAGTAAAATCCCTTTAAGTATACATTTTTACTTTGTTTAGGAGCATTGGTAAGATGGTAGATAAGTTTTAGGGTAAGCAAAGTCAAGTGGAGCCTAGTCTCTTTCATTTCTCATGATCAAATTATTAGTGGTGGAAGAGTTGAAGAAGAAAAATCAGCCATGGAAAGCATTTTTGGATTCATCCAAGTTGAAAAATGAACTTTTAGATAGCCCTTGGAGAAAGAAACATACACCCTTATCAATGGAAAAGGATTTTAAACCAGTAGTAGAAATCTCAGTCAAAAGGAAACATATTTCAGTTGATCCATCTGATAGGAAAAAGGGAAAAAAACATCATTTCTCTCTTGAGGTGGTGGAGGTTTCCAATAAATCACTCACAAGAGCTACTGCAAAGAGGTTACCCACTAAGAAAATAGTTAAAAAACATACTGAATTTCAAGGCACCATATGAGATAACATTGAATTAGATGACAAAGATAAATAGATTATGGATCTGCAGGAGCAGTTAAAAAAGGCCCATTCGGTCATTGCTTAACTTCAACATGATAATAGGGAATTGGAGAAGAACATTTTGGAGAAGACATATAAAAATGATGAATTAGAACCTGTGATGAAGACAAATTCACTTGCCACCAGATCTTAAGATAACAAAAAGGAAAAAACAAAGGACATCCAGGAGCTAGAGATTTCACAATCAAGGGTCCCTATGACTAGATCTTTAACTAGGAAATTGTAGCTATAGAAATAAAGTCTGATCAAAGGAGATTCAATGCAAGAATATAAGAAGAATGATTTAGATTAATGAAAAAAAACTTTTCATAGGCTATGGAAACAGTTGAATAAATCTCAAGATGAAATTATTAGGCTTAAAGAACAAGATGAAAGGGCTAAACAAAAGATACATGACCACCTGAATATATGTGAGCTAGCATTGTTTGAGGCTAAGTATATGATGAAGAGAACTCTACCCATACATAGACAACTCAAGAACATTTGCAGGAAAAATCTCACTTTGAAGAAGGAGTTGAGGGCTACAAAACAAAAGTTACAGGAGGCAGTGTAGGAAAAACATAAAGAAGAAATAGGAAATATGGACTTGTTAGCTGAGGCAGCTAAGGTTTGATTTTATACAAATAATCAAAATGAATTTTGTCTTTTGTACTTTTTTTGTCTAAGTGTATTGGTTTATATTAGTCATATCCTTTGCATTATTGGAAATTTTTGCAAAGAAGGCAAGTGACACAATAACACATCAAATTTTTTGCGCTACTGTCCAAGGCATGAAGATTTAGTTAAGTATTATGGTTTTGGCATTCCTCTTTGTGCATGGAGGTTCAAATAAGGTTTTTAAGGTTTTCAAACATCGTCTACCAACCTTTTTTCTTATTCAAATACTTTGACACTTGTTCAAATCTATGCAAATGAAGCTCGTTGCGCTTTTGTTGTAGGTGGTAATTCTCAAGAAGGGAGGTTTGCAATTTGGAAAAATGTTTTCTAATAGGTAATTGATTATTCACGGGTTGTCTTCCACTTGTTTGATACATTCCTGCCCTAAAGATTAGTTTGTGGTTACCTTTGGGTTCCTCTCCTTAGCCTAGAAGAATTACGAAGTGCTAACAAGCTACTAAACTAAATTATTCCATAAAGATTCTAAATGTGGGTTTAGGGAAAATCATCTTGTGGCTCCCAAATGTGGGTTTAGGGCACAAAATTGGGTCTCATGGGTCTCCGTGTGGTTGAATCTCTGCATTTTCTCCAACATTAAGGGCACTAAATATGGTGTTAGCCCTCCCATGTCTTAGTGAACGAGACAAACCTCATCTGGGACTCAGATTAGCTGCCACTCCATGTACATGTGCTAAGCAAACGGGGGGGAAATTGGTCCAAGTGCATTATCCCATAAAAAATATAGTTAAAATTGTAGAAGATATGGGTGTCGAAGATGCCCATGAATGCTCAAGATTCTCTATGAATGTCTTGGGACCCATGACTCTCAACACTTCAACTGTGGGTGTCAATATAATCCTCTAGTGCACTTGGGCCCCAGTTGAGTTTCCCAACCCATAGTGAAACCACCTTCCATTCACACACAATATCTAGTGCTACAACTTATGACATTAGGTACATATGATTTTACATCTAAGTGAACCAAACTTGCAAGTAATGGGCAATATGACAATTCATACAAGGCTGCTCTTCAAAAATTGGGGCCATAGTCACGTAAAAATGTTATCTCCCTAGGTAGGAGTGGTTAAAATACGACCCTACTATGAATTTCCAATCCCAAAAGGGAAAAAAACATGTCTTTAGTCCTCCCTTCAATCAAAAGGTTCCATGTGAATAATAATGGAACACAATGGGAGAAGGGTTCAGAAGGCCAATTTCCATGGTCAAAGGGGTAGCAATAGTGAGGAATTCCACATATTTGGCATACAGATGTGAGGAGTGAGCAATCATGAATTCATGAGTTACCTCGACCTTTGTTTTTACACCCCTCTTATTTCCTTTTTCTTTTTATTGAATTTTCTTCATATTACTTCTCGAAGCTCTAGGAAATGAGAGCATGCTTTGAATGATGTGCAGAAGTGATTACCCCTTTAATGGTGGGGCAGTTCATTGCCCACCAGGGGTTGGGACATGCGAGGGTTATTTTTTATGATGTAAAAGGGAAACATTGGCCCTAGGAACGAGGTGATGGCCATAATGATAAGGGGTATATCTCATGCTTGGATTTTTCCCACATGCTAATATTAATGTCTAGGCCATTATTTGCATTGTTATAAATTTATTTCTTTTGTTTCTTGATTTTGGACATTATATGCTCTCTTTTTTTTAGTTGCATCAATCTCCAGAGGCAACATTTCTAGGTCGGACACAAATATGTGGAAAAGTGGAGGGGGTGTGCTAGATCCCAGTATACCCAGAGAAGGGAAGTGGAATAATGGCTCATAATGTACATAGGAGAGTGATAAGTGTGGAGAAGGGATATATAGAACACATTATCTCAATCACAAATTCCCATGTAGTGCCCTTTCCTAAAGCGATATGCCATTAGAGGTAGTCCCACTAGACTAGGATAGAGAATTAACTCCCCATTTTAGGTGAGGGAACAAGATTATGACCAAAACCCTTATTTCTTCCAACTCACCCCAAAATCCATGCCAAATGCTCAAAATCCAATCAAGCCTAAACACCTAAATGAAAAATGAATAAAGTACCTTTTGAACAGAAGCCCACCTTCCAACATGTGATCTTGGGTGAGGTGAGGTATGAATGATGTAGGTGGCGGAGATATGAATGGAACATTACATAGGATAACATGTGCTTATTATGGTTTTCCAGTTGGATGAGATGATTAGGAGAAAAGCTTCTCCTAAGGGTCACCCACTTTTGGTGGGTAACACATATGTAATATGAAGACAATTCAAAGTTAAAAACAAATCATGCCAAGCTTGAAGTACTTCTTGGAGCAAATACTATCTTAATAAGAGCAACAGAAATGGGTCACAAAGATGTTGGGTTATGACTTTGAAAATATCCAAAATTCATAACTCTTATTTTTGTAGATAATTATCTACAAAAGTAGTTTTCTTCTTTTCCCTCTAAAATTGACTTAAAGTGGATTGTAATTATTAGTTTTCTATCATTTTTATGATACACAGATAATAACATATTACATCTCCCCAAGCCATTATTGCATCATCCTGGCCCCATATTGCATCTCCTCAGTACTACAATCTCTAAGTTGGTACATCTCCCTGATACTACAATCCTTTCGATGATTGGTTAAAATATTGATTAAACATTGAATAAAATGTTAATTAAAAGTATTAATAATTAATGTATGCATAACGTTCAAAGGATTTTTACGAAGTAAACATGTTATTTCCATATTTGGGTTATTTTATCGAAGCAATGGAACAATTAATAAGTTATTTTCAATTCCTTGTGCAACTTGTGATATGGCTCAACTTGTTCATAGGGTCGTCATTATCAATTAACTAAGCACAAACATACATGTTCTCATAACTATACAAGAAGATTTATTTTCCATCCATCACACATTGCAAATCCTATGAATAAGTTGAGCTACTATATTCATAAGCCATTGTTGTCAACTAAGATAGCATAAACACGATTTCTCATATCAATCATGAACTAAATATTGAACAACACAATATAGACATTTATTATAAACAGAAAAGATATCATACTAGTCATATAAGATAAGATAGATAAGATAATTATATTAATATCCAACGAATGACCACTAAAGTAGATCAATGGGACTGCATAGTACAATGATGTCAATATAAGGAGTACCAAAAGGTCTCCTATATAAAGAGCAAGAAATAAGAAATAAAGCAAGAAAACATAATGCCTGAAACCAAAATGAGGAAAGTCTTGGAATCCAAGTGCAAAGGACACAAGATAATGGTCCATTAAATCTCTCTCCTAACACTCTAAGTTGAATGCAAAAAACTCACAATGGAGTGTTGTCCTAAGGGAGGACTAGGGGAGGATCTGGAACCTTTGCATTAGGGGAATTTTGACGTTTAAAATTGGCCTCCTAAGGAAATAATAAAATAATATCTAAACCAATAAAATAATATTTATTAATTTGAAATTCACTTTTTGCACTACAATCCATGTAACCATAGTTAAATTCAATTCAAAAGTTGTACCAAAATAAAATTAATAAAAAAATTGTATTGATGTGACTATAAATAAGAATGAGTTTTTCAAGAAAAAGTCATTATAATTAAACAACTAATGCATTTGTCCTTTGTACTTCATTAACTTAAAATAAAAAATAAATATAAATTCATAAATTTTTAATTATTATATGCTATTAATTAAGATTTATATTATTTAAATTGTATAATAACATGTAATTAATATACTATATAAAAATAATATAATATAATAAATGTATAGGGATATGCATTGTTTCTTTCAAGAAATATGAAATGACAATAATATATTTTTATTCAAAAAGTGTGAAATGACATTTATTATGAGTGCTTTACTTTGAATTTAAAATTAATTAGAGCACTACCATGGCTAACAATGAGCTTTTATCCACCATTGAGAATGTGACAAGTAAGTACCTTTAACTCAATCAATGCCACCTCAACCATTAGGAATGATGTCATCCCCTAAAATGTGATTGGTTCTCATAAAGTGAATTTTGATTGTACATTTTCCTTAGGAGGCCCATTTTAGACCTCAAAATTCCCTTAATGTGACGCCACTGCCGATAAGAAGTGATATGTCATTAATGACTACGCGATCTCAACTGCCTGCTAGTAAGAGATTTGGTCTGGTAATGACTCAGGGGTCCCTGTGCTAGGGGGATGGCCCCTCTAGCCCGCACTAGTCTAGAGTCTGAGGCAACAATATTATTAACTTGTCGTTTCGTGCCTCTTGTTGACGGGAGCACTGTAAAAAATAAATATCATTGAACATAATCGTTCATGATTCAAATATACACATGTAACATATGTATTTGTGTGTCTTAATTTTGATAGCAAATGAAGGAGGGAATTCCACTGTCCACCCAACCATAAGTAGACTACATCGTATTTTTCTTACAACTAACCACCCCATAATTAAATCTAATGTCTGAAGAATTTTTTCTCAGGGAATTCACACCAAAAGCTTGGTTTAACACTCAAAATATAAAATACACTATGGGGTGCCTTGCTTGGTGCTTGTAGGTTCTATTTCAACATGGATCTTGGAAGATATGCTGCAGAACAACTCATTGATCTAAAGGCATAGAATGCGGGAGCATATGTTGTACTTGCCAACATTTATGCAGCAATTGGTGTGTGGGATGATGCAACAAAGGTGAGAAAAATGATGAAAGATAGGGGAATTAAAAAGGAGCCTGGGTGCAGCTGGATTGAGATCAAGAAAAAGGTACATGCCTTTGTGGTGGGAGATAAATCATACCCTCAAATCGAGGAGATTGAGGCAACCTTGGAGGCATTAACTGTGCAGGTGAATGAGGCAGGGTATGTGCCCAATACAAACCTTGTTTTGCATGATGTGGATGAGGAGCAGAAGGAACACATTATTGGTCAACACAGTGAGAAGTTAGCCATTGCATTTGGGCTTATTAGCACACCCCCTGGGACACTTCTTCTAATTGTCAAAAATCTTTGTGTCTGTCTTGACTGCCACACTGCCATGAAGTTCATTTCCAAGATTGTGAAACGAGAGATTAATCTGAGGGATGCAGCTCGCTTCCACCATTTGAAGGAAGGACTATGTTCTTGTGGTGATTATTGGTGATTATTAGAGTATGGGTTTGCACAAGCTTCATTTAAGCTTTGTCTTGCTAATTTGGCATTCACACATGCATATTGTTATAAGAAGTGAAATGTAGCAACCTTTTCAGCCTGCTGACCACAAGTTAGGAAACAATTTTGTAGATTGTATAATGAAGTATAATTGGTATGTTTTTTCCTATGAAGGTGTCACTAAGAAGGAAACCTTGCTTTTGGTCTAATGGGCTGTGGGATGATGTAATATCCTAGGAGAATTTTTTCCCCAGGATTTCAAATAACTAAGGTTTTTACCAATAAAATTATTTTTCTCATTCAGGGGTGAAACAACAAGTCATTCAGTAGTACATTGTAATACTATCACTGCTCATTTAATAACAGCAAAATCACTATTCATTCAACAATAATGCCACAGTTCATAGTCCATCCAACTATATTGAAATTCAATATCAACAACTAGTTCCAGATTCAACAAAATATAACCACTGAAGAATTATGCACCTATCTGAACTTTCTGCAAACTAAAGTAGTACACATCCAATATTCCCTTGTGAATTCTGATCAGAAGGCTCGATGGGGCTACCCTTAGCCTGAACCTCAGGGCCTGTCTTCTATTCAAGAGCTTCTGATCTGCCACAAACCTAGCCAATCCACCCAAACAGACCTTAGAAAGATACAACTCCTAAAGGAACGATTTCTATTATGCTTAGAATTTTCGGATTGCTTTAGAAGAAGGGGACTAATCCATCACAAGAAGGTTCTCGCACAAGGTCTCAAGAAATTCGATCTATCATAGATAATTCTTGGATGCCTCAGGAACTATGTGTAGAAATTATACAATATGCATTTATATCTTGGATTCACCCGATCTAACAATATGCTAAAATTAAATATTGAATCACTTCTACAAATCTTTGTGGAATTAAAAAACATAGTTGTCAATTACAATATCATGAAGAAAAATCAATCACACACAACACAGATAATTTCCTGGGGAAAGCTTCCAGCTAAAAACCCCATTATCTTCTATTGTATATTATATCATGGATCATGAAAGAATTACATACAAAACTCCAATCACAGGAACTATCAGTACATCAGCTAATTGTCTCACACTATCATACAAAATTTGGCAAATCACTTGCTCAATTTTACTGTCTCCAGACATCCTACCTCCACTACGCAATCCCTGATGGTAAAGAACCCTGAATAATGGATACCTTGCCTGCCTTGACTGCGTAAATATCATGGGCTCATCCAATGTGTGTGTTCAAGTGGATAATGTCACAACTAACAGTGATCTTCCCTTTCACCTAGAACTCAACTAGGTCTCCATTAGATCTAACATGCATGCAGTTAATAATAGTAAAAAACATCAGTTGCATGTGAGATCACTATATGTGAATTAATTAATATTTAACTCACTTGATCTCTCACTAGTGTATCTGGAGTTACAACTAGCACAACTGACTTTAACTCACTTAACTGAGCTAAACTGATTTACAACTTGCACAACTCATGCACCACTGCACTTTCAACTCTGTTACAACTAGAATCACTCTATTACAACTCAAGTCAACCTGCATGTCCCACCAACCAACCACTTAACTCAAAATTCACTTAGCTAATTGATTTTCCACTTCAGTGAACTATTTTCAAATCCACATTGAGAATAGATTATAGTTTAGTGTCCATCTATAGTAAGGGATAATAAAAATAGACATGCATCAATAAATAGACATGCACATACATCTATAAATAGACATACACCTAAAAATAGCCTGTGTGGGCCCCACCCTAGTGTAGGTGCTTAATTTTCACTAGGATCATGGATGTTGTTTCCAGATGCCAATTTCACTATTTCTTGTTGCAAACTTCAACAATCCCTCTCAACAAGAAAGGAATGTCCTTGCATGTGACATGCAACTCCATGCATGCGACATGCAACATGCAACTCATGCATGCAACACTTCTCTAGTGTTTCTTGCACATGCAACCTTTGCATGCAACATTTCTCCAGTGTTTCTCACACATGCAACACTTTCGAAACTAAATAGCCTCCAAACAACTAAATCAGTATAATGCATTTGTCATCAAAGTCTTCTACCTTGCTGCTAGCTACTGCACATGTCTACTGGATCCTCTACGTTGCTGACACCTGCATCCAACACTCTGCACTTGCTGCCAACTCTGATCTGCACTCTAGTATCTGACACTATCACTTTGATTTCATGTCCTCATGACATCTTACTACATCAATCCAACTGATCCTACTACTGCTGCTCTGTGAGCTCCTAGTAGCCAAGTTCGATTCATGAGATCCACACCATCTCATTGAATCCTGCCCAAAATTTCTTCTTGGGATTATTCATGCATGTCGCCCCACCTCTCACCTGGTGGTATAGCTGCATGCACTCCCTCTCCCCATCTGGCTCGAAATTTCTCTGCATGAGTGGTTGCTCCCACTCCATGATCCTCCGTATGTGGCTGCTCCACATCTTGAGGTTCACTCTTACCTACATGCAAATCCAACTCCCTCTCAAGGGTCAATTGCATGACTTTCTCACACTTCCCAATCGTAGGAAGCTCTATAGAAATCACATCTACGTCAAGTCTATAGAGATTCTTAACTCGAATCTCAATCTTCTTGGCTTGCCCTGTTGCTTTGTGTCGTAGGAAAACTTTTCCTTCACCGAGAACAACATCATAGCCTCTATCCTCTAACATTGCAACTGGAGATAAATTTTTCTTCAAACCTGGTACATGCATTACATTTTTTAATTGAAAGAGTTTACTTGATGCCCTCTGAAAGGTAATGGTACCAATCTCGGTAGCATTGTACTGTCTATCGTCACCCATTTCAATATGCATCTGGAGATCCTTCTCCTCCAAGTCACTGAAAAATTTATTGTCTCCCATCATGTGAAAAGAAATACCACTATCCAAGTACCACCCTGATCCCAATGCACTTGACACCATACATGCGATCAATGAGAATTCAAGCTCAAATTGCGAGGCAAGGGCCTCACCAACTATAGCTCCAATAGCCTTCTTGTTCTTCTTTTTTTGTGGACAAATTGTGGCAATATGTCCATGCTCGTGACAATTGAAAACACTTCACTTTGGACATGTTGTGCTCCTTGCCATCTTCTCCAACCTCATATCTAGAATGGAATTTCTTTTCCTTATTTTTCTTCACCTTGGTAGCCAAAGCACACTCCTCTTCGTCATCATGCTTTGATAAAGAGCCATCGAGTTTCTACAGTGTTTCGCCTAAACAATTCCTGCCTGGAATCCAGGCCACAATGGTTCCCCGATCATTTTTACGTCAATTCGCAGAGTCTTCATAACTGTGCCAACTCTTGGGAAGTCATAGGAGATCAAAGTCACAATATCATCATCGTGACGGTTTTGAAACCTCCCTAGTTCATCCAGACATTGGACAAACATTGTTAAGTATCTTGGGAATAATTAATGGATTTCTACCAATGTTGATCTTCACAGGCTTTCACATGAGCGCCAATTTCCTATAATCGTTGCTGCTTTGGAATAGATCCGTAAAGCTTCCACATAGCATATGGTGTGGCACCCATGGATGCTTGAGACACTGTGGTCTCATACTCCCTCCAACAGGATCCTCCTCGCCCTTGCCACTTTCTTTTGGCATGCATCAAGATTTGGAGCATCTGCAACATATGGCTTAGGAACATATTTTTCAATGAATTCCTTCAAGACATTGTCTTCGAGTACTACCTCCATCCTGTCCTTCCAAGAAATGTAGTTCGAAATGCCCTCGAGTGCATACTCTAACCTCAAGCCATTGAAAGCCATTTCGATCTTGAATCAGCTGCAGCACCAAGAAAGTATTTCCGCAAGTTCAAATTATTTCCAAACACAAACTCAGCTCCTGCTTCACTTCTGCAATTTCATGTGCTCTAATACCATGTAGAAATTATACAATATGCATGTATATCTTGGATTCACCCGATCTAATAATATGCGAAAGTTAAATACTAAATCTCTTCTACAAATCTTTACGGAATTAGAAAACACAATTGCCAATTACAATATCATGAAGTAAGATCAATCACACACAACACAGATAATTTCTCAGGGAAATCTTATAGCTAAAAACCCCACTATCTTCTATTGTATATTATATCATGGATCATGAAACAATTGCATACAAAACTCCAATCACAAGAGCTCTCAGTACATCATCTAATTTTCTCACACTGTCATACAGAAATTGGCAAATTAGTTTCTCAATTTACTGTCTCCAGACAGCCTGCCTCCACTACACAATCCCTAATGGTAAAGAACCCTGAATAATGGATACCTTTCCTACCTTGACTGTGTAAATATCATGGGCTTGTCCAATGTGTGTGTGCTTACATGTGTGCAAGCGGATAATGTCACAATTGATAGTTATCTTCCCTTTCACCTAGAACTCAACTAGGTCTCCACTGGATCTGACATGCATGCAGTTAATAATAGTAAAACATCAGTTGCATGTGAGATCACTACATGTAATTAATTAATATTTAATTCACTTGATCTCTCACTAGTGTATCTACAGTTACAACTAGCACAACTGACTTTAACTCACTTAACTGAGTTAAACTGATTTACAACTTGCACACCATGTACCATTGCACTTCCAACTCTGTTACAACTAAAATCACTCTGTTACAACTCAAGTCAACCTGCATGTCCCACCAACCAACCACATTGAGAATAGATTATAGTTTAGTGTCCATCTATATAAAGGATAATAAAAATAGACATGCACATATGAAGCGAACAAATTTCCTTCTCAAGCTTAAATACTCCAGAACACTTGGAATACAAAGATATCCATGAGGATACAAATATTATATTATAAAATATATGAGATGATAAGATGATAAAATGTTACAATGAGGCCTTGCTTATATACCTAATGCTAGGACCCTTTCATGACTGGGCATTTCTCTTAGACATGCCCTTTCACTTACTTAATGAATACTTACATAATCCTTAATTGACTATTTAATAATTATATTTTTTATATTCGTTATGAATTATATTCATAATATTTCCCCTTCCTTCAAAAGCTTTGTCCTCAAAGCTTATAGTTGACACTTTTCTTCAGTTCAATCACCCATCGTTTTCTTCATTTGCTTTCATCCTTTGCTTTCGTCACAATTTAATATATCAACTTTTATTTATTTATTTGTTATGAATTGGCCCTTCCTATAGAACTTTGTCCTCAAAGTTTTATGGATAATAATTTCTTCATCTTGTATTTGTTAAAATACTATAATTTTCAGGAAAACTTCCTTCTTTCCTTTCCGAATTGGATTAATTTCCTTTTCATCAATGATTGATTTCATTTTGTCTGTTGAATTGAGTTTTTAGGGTTCTTAAGGTAACCCTTCCTAACTTTCTCTTCTTCTTTTTAATGAGGTTATTATTCCTTCAATTTTTTTTTTTATAATTTAATTAGTTAAATAATTTTAATTAATTTTATATATATATATATATATATATAATTTTAACAATTGATTTTTTTTAGCTCTTTTTTTTGTTGAAAGGTTACAACCCTAGTGAAACGTGGTTATTCACATATATTCACCTATAAAATATATGTCCACTTTTGTTTATTTGACTCGGTTAATGTTCTCGACGTAAAAGTAAACTTACCATTCACACAGAGATTTTTTATTCCTTTACTTCTTATTTTACCTTGCAAATACCATGGGCAATTACCATGGGCTTCCAAAACCACGAGCTTGTAAACCACTGAAAGAATAATCAAAATAACCTTACCTACTCTTCCTTATTTCTTTTTCCTTTTTAATTTTAATTTGTCTTGGTATGTACGTATATGTACTTCTTTATATATATCTCTTTTTTTTTTCTTTTTTTTTTCTTTTGGAAATATTTTCTTTTAAATATTTTTTTTTTTCCTTTTAATTGATTTCCCCCTTTATGTTAACTTTCCTTCTCTCTTTTATTTTATATATATATATATTTCTTCTTCTTCTTTTTAATTTTTTATTATGGCCAAAGGCCTTAGACAAACTCAACAATGGAGAAACTCCAAAATTTGAAGCGAAATGCTTCGACGACAACAAGGTTGACGATTTTTATGGATAAAGACCTGGATCGGAGAGTGTGGCTTTGTGCAGCGTTTAAACGGCCGAAGGCTCGAACTCCTCTGATACCAAATGAAGCGAACAAAGTTCATTTTCAAGCTTAAATACTCCATAACACTTGGAATACAAAGATATCCATGAGAATACAAAGATATCCATGAGGATACAAATATTATATTATAAAAGATATGATATAGATAGATGATAAAATGTTACAATGAGGCCCTGCTTATATACCTACGCAGGTGACCTTTCATGACTGGACCTGTCTCTTAGACATGCCCTTTCACTAACTTAATGACTACTTACATAATCCTTAATTGACTATTTATTAATTATATTTGTTATATTCGTTATGAATTATATTCATAACAACATACATCTATAAATAGACATACACCTAAAAATAGCTTGTGTGGGCCCCACCCTAGTGTAGGTGTTTAATTTTCACTTGGATCATGGATGTTGTTTCTGGCTGCCAATTTCATTATTTCTTTTTGCAAACTTCAACACTGTGATATGCTCGCTTCAAATGTCTCGGTAATGGCATTGATCTGTCTCAAGAAGATCCTCACATTGGGGTTGCATCAAAGAGTTTGGTTGCCTTCCACTGATAATTCTCAGGTACTTCAGGGACCTCAATTTGTTAGCTACATGACCTGATAATTTTATGTAATTAGTGTTACGGAAAATTTCATCTAGTTAAATTATGTGTAGAACCCATAAAAACCAAGTTCTATACCAGAAGTTTTGTATTATCAAGTCAACCTATCACCCCAAAAAATCCGTACCAAATTTGAACCAGAAAATTTATTTGGAAAAATGGAAATTTACTAACTTATATGGTTAATTGATACTAGAAATATCCATTTAACAAGCCCAAAATTGGAACAGTGTGTCCTACACAGTTAGTTGAACCTTTGTCATGGTTTATAAGAATACCATACCTTACCCTACTATTTAATTTAAAAACATCTGAGCATTTATAAAAATACCACATTGTTTCATTGATGCCTTAAGTTTAAAAACATTAGAGCATTTGAGTTGGCTCAGAAATATTGAAAATCCTTGGGACGGAGATCGAATCTTTGGTGGAGTTCTCGAAAAAATGATTGAGTGCCAATTTTCCTACAGACCAAAACTCATCCAATGGATGCTTTTTGAGATGACGACAACTAAGTTTGACAACTAACTTGTGCACTCCGATTGTTCAGTTTTCGTTAGATCGAGCTCGTTCATGTTGCTAGGGTCTTATAATTTCTAGGATCACAAAGTGATTGGATATTTTATCTCATTTATTTGACATTGTAAATAATATTTCGATTTGCAAATTATTTCCAAAAAAATATAATAAATAAAATGAAAAGAGGGCATTTGAAAAAATAGAATAAAGAGAAAAAACAAAAAAAGGGAAATTAGAGAAAGAATAAGAATAAAGATGAATATTTGAACTGATAGTATATCGAAGAAGCAAAGAAAGGATTGGTATCCTTGGATTAGAAGCTCCTAAACACAAGGATTTGTGTCCTTGGAGAAGATAAGGTCGAAGCCTTAGAGGTTAGAGCCTCATTAAGTCCAAGTTGGTGCTTGGCAATCATTGTATTCATTCATTTGTAAAAGGATCAGTGTCCTTCATTCTATAATAAAATTGTCATTTCTCTATTTTTTGTATAGAATATAACTGGTTATAATAAAAATTGAAAAGAAATATTGATTCACCCCCCTCTCAGTATTTCCAACAACAAATTTTCTGGTTCGGAAAATTAGCTTACTGCATTGTTTTGTAGTGATCAAAGACATGGAGATAGGCAGTGCTACCTCCAGTATCATGATGTTGAGCCGCTAAGATGACCACTTTTTAATACCTATTTCATCCATTTCTACTCTTCTTTATCATGTAATTTATCATATAAATCCATTTTATAGTTATTTATGCTCTTATGGATAAATATTATTTCTTCTCCCTTATTTTTAATAAATTGATGATTATTATGCATAATTTTATCAATGATGGTTTATTAATATATTTTGTAACAGCACTCACCATTTTAGCCTCCAAGATATTTGCTAGATTGCAGATTTGATCTCCAGCACATCATTCAATATTCCAACTCAAAAAATCGCTGGAATAAGAAGTGACAGTTTTGCGGTTGATATTCTGGGCAAATGGAGAAAAATATGGAAAATCCAGAACATGGGTTTTGTCTAGAACGGACCAAATTAACTTTATCAATAAATACTTTGCCCAAATTTGGCATGTATTGATAGAAACGGAAGGTTCTTTGAGCACGATTTTCTTAGATTTATTGTTGCGGTCGTCTTCCAAATTATCTCAACTGCAAAACCAAATTCGACTTGTTCTTGTTGAATGATTGATGGAAATATATTTTCTTGTTGATCAAGTTGTTGGGAACAGTCCAATTTTGGTATGAGAGATCACATTTACTATTTACTTTCTCCTCTTTCTGATTATAAAATGAGAGCATGTATTACCATGAGGGGGAGATTTCCTGTTGTAATTTTCAGAATTGTTCATCGACTCTTGTTAATTAAAATAGAGTACGACTATTGTAAACGTTATTTATGTTTGATTAATACAAGAGCTCGTTGTCGTTCCATTTCTTAATTCTGCAGTAGCCCAATAGTGCTCCACCAGCGGCAAAGGGCCCGGCCCTGGTGGATCTATTTGTTGTTTGTATCCTTATCTTTTAATTATTGTGTGTGACAGTTTGTATTTGTTTTCATTACGGTTTGCAAGTTAACTGGTTTATTGTTCATTACTTATTTCGGTGTGTTATATTAACGAATCGCGTTGCTGTTCTTTTATTATTCAACAAGAATCTTAATTCTGTATAATTTATCTTGTTATATCTTAACAAAGCTTCGTTGTTCTATTTCCATTATGTTTTCATTCCACTTGTTGTTCCGTTTGACTGATATTCATTATAGTTTGCTATTCAATAGGATTTGTTATTTGATTCCATTAGTTAAGAGCTTGCTGTTCGGATTTATTAAATAGGATTTGTTGTTCAATTCCTTTGATTACAATTTGTTGTTCATTTACATTTTTGTTCAATTCTAGAGTTGTTGTTCATTTCAGTTAATTAATTGCAAAGAGTTTGGTTTTAAAGATTTTTCCTAGTTTAATTTTATTAGCAGCTTTAGTTAAATTTCTATTTCCTTTTAATTTCTTTAAAGCAGGATCATCAACTGTAGATCTTTAAAGCAAGATCATCAACTATAGAGAATACTGGTTATTGCTCCCACTTTCCCAGGTTGATTATCTTGTTCTTAGATTGGTTTCAATTGCATCAATTTCTAGAGGAATGAATTATCGCTACTGTATCCTTGATTGATGTTTGCCGAGTGAATGATTGGATTTCAGAGCATTTGATTTTATGTTATTGTAGTTAGATTTCTTTTCCAAGCATCCATTTACTCTTGTATTTAGAATATTATACTACATATTACAAGGCATTACTCTTAGATTGAATTGCATCCTCAGACAGAGTACACTATTGAAATAAAAATTCGTTCCTCGATTGATAATTAATGTAGGATAAATAGGTGTTAAAAAGATACCTTTTATACCTCAACATTTTGGCACCGTTGCCAGGGAGAGTGTATGCCATTTAGAAATAGCGATGCATATTTAATTTTTTCTGCTTGGGAAGAATTGGGTATTAAAGATGGAAGGTAAGAACCTACGCACCGAGCAAGGAACACACTTGTTCATTGGCTCGCTTCACAACAGAATTGAGTGAAAGCTTAAGGTAGGAATGAATGCTTGCTTTTTTTGAATTTTAGAGGTAGAATTTTTTTTAAAATCTTGTAATTCCACTCGAGTGGTGATGTAAGCACCACCCATTTCACTAACCAATTGAGAGGAACATTTTAAGGAGGATCCTCAAAGAAACACATGAAGAACATCTTCTATTATGGTAAGAAATGGCTCACATTGCAACTTTTGAATTCCCTATCAATGATCTAGGAGGAGTGACACAAATGCACATAATTCCCCCACCGTCTCTACCAAATTTTCATGGTTTGACAAATGAAGATCCAGATACATTCTTATTTGAGTTTGAAATACTTTGTAGAGGATATGATTATTGTACTAATAATCAAAGGTTGAAAGTGTTTCCTCTTACTCTAAAAGGAGCAGCTCTCCGATGGCTCATGAGCCTAGGAGGGAATTGCATCCAAACATGGGAGGACATGAAGAACATATTCTTGAAGAAGTACCAAGACTACTACAAATCCAATGAAGATATTTTCGGTATGATACAAGGGGAAAATGAAAGTTTGGAGGACTATGTAGAGCGATTTCAATATAACCTTCAAAAATAAAAGCATAAACATTTGTAAAAAGAGATCTTGAAAACACTCATTCTCAAAGGAATCAAAGATTAATTTTTAGAACTCTTAAATCTGATAGGAAAAGGTGATTTTTTCAGTTATCATATAATGATGTTTGTGAGTTGTGCATAAGGTATTCAAGACGAATTTCCAAGGCTGGTAAGAATTCTAGAGAAGTTTCTTCTTTCTTTTCCAAATTTACTACAATAACAAGAGACATAAGAGTTGAAATCAAGGTTTTATTTGAAACTTTTAAATATTATTTTATTAGCTCTCTAAATTCACAGTTGAATGTTTTGCAGGTTCAGAAAAATCAAAAATTTGATGAAGTGTTTTGCCCTCATAATCGAAAGGAGCATCCCATAGATAGTTGTTATATAGGATGGAAGTAACATATCAAAGAGATGGGAAAGTGGCAACAAGGTCAAAACCATGGAAATCATGGCCTACAGGTATGGTTCAAAACACTTCCTCTCCATTCTCTTACTTGCATAATTCGTTATGGAATACTCATATGTTAGGGCATCCATGTCAATCTCAATACAACCACTACCAATCTTGTTTACAAGTTTGGCATGGTTCATCTTATGATTGTATCACTACTCTCCCTCATCTTTTAGCACAAACACATCTTCCAGCTCTTCCACAACACCTTTCTTGTCTATCAAAATCATCCACTCAACCTAATCAACTACATTATCAAGAGGCTCCATTCCCTACACAATCTCCTGCTCAACTCATCCACACCCTCACCATAATAAACCAGTACAACATGCTTACAGTGTTGAACTGCAAAATTCACCAACCCATCCCACCCATTTTATCTCACATGCACCATTGGAGAAAACTTACACTGAGACTCAGAATGTATCAAATCCAAAAATTGTAGAAGTTATGAAAGAAAATGAGGTTTCTTCTAGTTTGCACCAACAAACCATTTTAAAAGCTCAAGAACTTCATGATACGATGACTATGGGAAATCAAGAAAGTAAGGGATACAATGAAAATTGGTTTCACTCCATTTGTTTACGGCATTACTCCATGCTTCAACAATTTTTGGCACCATCTTTTCAAGGGAAGTTGGCTTCTCATACCCTAATTTTTATTAACATGCATTTTTAAAATTTGGGTATGTACATACTTGAAGCCTTATTTCAAAAATGGTTACACTGAAAATACTCTTATGCGTAATCATATTCATTTTCCAAATCATAGTAGGCTAGTGAAAAAATAAAATAAATAAGAAAATAAAATAAACACATTTTTTTATTTTTGTAAAAATAGTTGTTTTTGTTGCAACACGCTATGGAAATCAACATCGGTGATAAATATTTTAATTTATTTATATATATAAATACATTATATTGAAAATAAAAATTCTACAAATACTCATATTTATTTTTATCACCAATATGGAAAAATTGCTTGAATATCATTTTTTTGGCTTGCGGACTTGATCAAATTTCTGAAAACACAGTTGGGACGGTCATGTTTTGAGGGACCAAAAGTGAATATTTTTAAAAAATATTTCTATCCTAAGTATCCCTTGATTTCTTTTCCAACCCAATTTGAATCACTCCATTTGGATTTGAAACGAAAAAGTTAGAACCAAAACATTGATAGGGATTCTAGTAGGCAGCTCAAAAACAGAGTTGGGACAGCCAGTTTTTAGAGGCCTAAATGACTATATTTTTAAAATATGTTTCTATGGTATATTCCACTATGAATATAATTTAAAATTCAATTTTAATCACTCGATTTCAATATTGTACGAGGAATTTATGACCAAAATACTGACTGCTTATCATAAATCAGCACTCTTGAAACATTGTTTTCTCGGCTGTTCACTAGCATATTTGACCCATCAATTATTCTTATCTTCAAAAATTGTTTATATTGAAGATCAATAAATGAATCTAATTTAATCTCCAATTTGAATCAGTTCAATCCGCCATCAAACGAAAAATTTATGCTTGAAATATCAACTGTTGGTCTGAGCTGGAAAATCAAAAATGACTCTATTATGCAAGTTGTTCTAAGCAAATTTAACATACCATTACATGGAATTTTTAAAACATGTTTCTATGGGAGATATATCTCTGAATTCACTTTTATTTGGCTTTGGAATCACTCAAATCAGACGGAAAAAAAAAAAAAAAATTATAATTGAAACACTGCTGGTTAGCATGATTGGCCATTGCTCTCCCGCAGGTAATAAATTAATTTTACTTTGTCCGTGGATTTGTTATACAGAGTAACTACTTGTTAGTTTTTTTGCATAATTATTGGATTAGGGGAGCCATGCACCTCTCTTTCTCCATGATTTAATGTTTTATTGCAAGTAGACACTCGTTTTTTACAGGTCTTAGCAGAACAAAGAAGGTCAATTTATGGACGAGCGATTCTTGAAAGAAATTTTAGTGAAACAAGGGCATTTCATCCAGTTCATTACCTAACAGATTCATAACAAGAAGAAATAAAGAATTGGTTTCCATTTGAAGATTCATGTCACTGCTGCCAAAACATTTTCCAAAAAGATCATTTTTTTTTCATTAACAGATTGATATTCCCTTAGGAAATAACATCATAGTTGTTGTACCTTAATAAAGTGTTGTTTCTTTTCTGATTTCTTTTATGTTTTTGTGTTTCAGGTGTTGATCCCTTCAAATTGTAGTTTCTACTCCATTGGCAATTGAACAATAAGGACCCCACCATGCAAGTTTCAAGAGGCAATTCTTCGGCAGCACAAACTCTGTAAAAATTTACTTTTTCTTTAGACATGTACATAAATTTTCCTTTCTAAGTTGATTGGATTTGCTTGACAATAGATTTATTCTTTCCTCTATTTTTTTCCTTTGTTGTTCCCTACAGTAATTTCTACGTACATTTTCTTTGTTGTTCCCTAAAGGGAACATCACTTTTTATGTGTCTTTATTTTTCATGTTGTTCTTCTTAAGGAACAGCTGATGTTCCTCTCAAGGAACAGCAGCCGTTCCTCTTAAAGAACAGTTCGTTTGTGTGTTTATTTTTGTTGTTCCTTTAAAAAGGAACAACATTTTCGTTGATTGTTTTTTTGTTCCTTTCAAAAGGAACAACACTTTTGCCGCTTGTTTTTGCTATTCCTTTCCAAAGGAACAACATTTTTCCCGCTTGTTTTCGTTGTTCCTTTCAAAAGGAACAGCATTTTTTGCCGGTTGTTTTTGTTGTTCATTTCCAAAGAAACAACATTTCCGCTTATTGTTTTTGTTGTTCCTTTTGAAAGGAAAAAAATTTTTGTTGATTGTTTTTGTTGTTCCTTTCGAAATGAACAACATTTTCGCAGATTGTTTTTGTTGTTCCTTTCCAAAGGAAAAACACTTTTTGAGTTAATTTTTCTTGTTTGTGAACAACTTTTTGAGGATTTTTTTGAATTATTCATGACTCTTTGAAAGGAAAACATACAATTGATAGAAGGTGTTAGTGTCAGTCTTTGAAGCCTTTCTCCAGTGATCAAACATGCTCTTACAAAATGATTTTAAGGTGTCAAGGTAAAATTTTGTCATTTCAAAGAGTCTTCAAGCAAAATTTGGTCACTAGGCATTAGGTCTAGGGTTTGTTTTCACTCTTTTCAAAGTTGTCCAAATGTCGGTTCATGTCACCATTCAGATGAGTGTACCATCATTCAGAGGGTTGTCATCATCATGTCAAGTTCCATTGGGTCATTTTACAGCTTGTTCATGCTTCAGTTGTGCCTAGGTAAGGTCCATTTCCCTCTCCTAGGGTTTTGGAGGTAATTTCTCTTGGATGGTCAAATCATCGAAAAGACTTGTATCCTGATGTTCACACACCTTCCCCTATCATTAATGTACCTTATTAAACACTTCCCATCACTGAGATTCCCCAAATTCCTCATTTTTGCACAAACCCTAGTTTCTTGCCACAACTTGGCAATTTTCTAGGCTAGGCCTGTGTTTTTCCCTTTTGGACCCCTTCCCCTCACTCAATCTCTGAGATTAAAATTTCCCTTGCTTCCTAACATCCCTCCATACTTCCAAAAATTTCCCCAAGAATTTATAAGCCCCTTATCCCCTTCATTTCGCTTCATTTCGACAAAATCCCTTGTTTCACACATCGGGATAGGTTTCACTCAAATGCGGTTTCAGAGCAATAAAAGATTAATTTTGGCAAACTGAGAGAGTTTTTTGTCAAAAACATTCCAAGGAAGAAAAACCTCCTTCACTTTTTACACAGGTATAATGGTTTTGGAGAAATGTCAAGAATACCGTTGCCTCAGGAGAATTGATGCACCTGCAGGAAGTAGTGTTGGGAGATTTGATTTTTGAAAGGGTAAATGAACTCCAAATTGCAAAATTCCACTTGGGTTGGAAATTAGACTCTAAGATCTTTCCAAGAAGCTATCACACGCTCAATTTGAACACCGGGAAGGCCTTCAAAAGCCTCCTGCACAATGCACTATGTAGCGCGCTACGCATATAAAAGTGCGCGCTACTCATTGGGCCAGAACACAAAAAAAATTTGCCATTTCTCTCCAACATCAAATTTGCTTGGTTTTTCCATGTTTGGACATCAGCAGAGGCCAAGACACATCAAGGAAGTGAAAAAATGAGTTTTGAAGCCAAATTGTGTGTTGGGCTGGTGCGCTACGCGTTGGGTGACGCGCTACGCGTATAGCGAAATTTTTCAGTGTAAAATTACACTGGCGCTACGCGTATAATCTCAGAGCCAAAAAATTTTGCTCCTTCGTCCAGATTCATGCCAAATTGCCTCCAACTGCTTGCAAGTAGGTTCTTTACGTTTGCTCAGTGAATTTTGGACATGATTATGGTGTTTTGAAAGTGGAGAAACAAATGTTTAATGTGGAGAAATGTAAACCTTATGTTTATTTCCAAATTCACTTCTTGGGGTTTTGAGGCAAATAATAGTGACTGTGTGGGGGTTTCCAAGCTTATGTTGTTGATATATATGCCTGTGTCATCTATTTTCAGTGGTGTCTCTGCTTCCACGCCCTCTCTTTGCCATTACATCACTGCTGTCATTATTATTGTCATTGTCATTTTAACACTGCTCATCATTCATGTTATGACATAGTCTCATTTTCACTTGTCCATATCCTCCATTGACATTGTCAAACACTACAAGGGCTATTTCTATTGACCTACACTACACTACATTCATTCCTATTCACATGTCAAATCCCCATGTAGTCAATGAGTGGCTATTTTCCATTCAAACTCCTTGTGACAGTCCTTTTCCCATTGTGATATTTCCTATAGCACCTTGACATATATGTGACACATCTGACATTGGAGCATATACCAGACTCTTGTTTTCATCATAACCATATCATCATACTTTTCATACACATTGTGACACCATGACAGAGACCGACACATCACTACAGAGACAGTGTTTTCACTACTGAAACTACATGCACCAGGAGGATATTGAAACGAGGTGAAACACATGATCCACTCTGGATTTTGGCCGAGGCTTCGTTGGCTGGGCATGATACATGATGGAGGGTCTTCACTCCGAATTTGAGCAAATTCGGAGAAGTTTTTGTCATTTTGAAATATTTTGGTCTCAAAACAGATTTTTCAGCCATACGAGTAGCGCGTCGACGCGCTCGCTTATGATTGGGACACTTGCTGGAGGAAAAATTTATATTTTTGGGTTTTTCATGGTAAGTTATGCATGCTCCAGTATGGCCAAAGCATTTCACCAAGTTCTGGATGATCAAAAGGGCCAAAAAACACCATGAAAACTACCTTTCTGCCACCTTTTGCACCAGCAGGAAGTACTTTTGGGAGAATGAATTTTTGGAGGGGAAAATGAGCTCCAAATTGGTAAATTCCACTTGGGTTGGATAGCCAACATCTAGGGCTTTCCAACGAGCTATCATGAGCTCAATTTGGATGCCGGGAAGTGGCTCAAAAGCAGGCTGAAAGGCGCGCTACGCATATGGCTCAGGCGCGCTACGCATATAGATTTTTGGTCAATTTTTCACCTTCCAGCTCAGAATTTCGGCCAGTTGGACCAGTTTTGCTTGTGTATGTAATTTTTTGAGTTATCTTGATGTAATATTATGGTTGGAATGTAACTTGGACTCATTTTTACCTATTCTAGATGATTCACTCCTAAAAAAGTAAAAATCAAGTGTAAGAATCAGTTTCCTCCCTTTTAGAGGCAAGTTGTTTGGATGCCTATATTCTAGCTCCTTGTTTAGAATTAGTTGGAACTGCTCCTAGAAGGAGGAATTCGACCCCTAGAGGTGTGGGAAGGGGTTAGGATGGTCTATATGATGTAATTTCTCAATCATTTTCAGAGGTTGAACAGGTTGGACTCTTGGGAAAACTTTGGCACACTATTGTACATATTTTTCATAATTTGGCTAAGGAAAGATCAGAGGTTTTGCAGCACCTGTTGGGATTCTTGTGGCTTTCAGTTCTTGATGGTGTTATCTCTCAGTTTATTGTAAGTTCTTTCATGTTTAATGTATGCCATTCCCTTCTTATGCTTCTGAAACTAAATGAATGAGTAAATGAGGTTGAATCCATTGTTTACAGTGCTCTGCCTTTAAATTTGTTTAGTTTTACATGTTTTTGCCAGTTTGGAGAGGATCCATGTTCTCCCTTGCCCTCTTCAGCTCCTTGTCGTTCTGATCCATCCATACACCTGATCAAAAGCATCAAGACTACTGCCTACCTCGCCCCAACTCGAATTCTGCAAAGATCTGGCCTTATCCCCGGACCCAAAATTGTTTTTCCCATCTTTTCAACAAAAACCAAAAAAATCAAAATCAAACTTTCCTATCTCTTTACTAGCCTAAAATCAGTTCCCTTTTGAAGTCATCTCACACCCTATTGCTCAATTTATCGAGATAGACCCGGAGAGAGCCCTCTCCTGTCCTCGTAGGGCTAGCTACGAGGCTGAGCGTGGTTTGATGTAGCCTTGAGTTTTACCTTATTTCAGCCTAAGGTAGATTTGAGCGCTAACAGAAGGATACACAAATTAGAGGTTACTGAAATCAGAAAATAAAGAGAAATTATCATTTTTAAGAAATTGTTTTGTAGTGATAAGAAAAAGGAAATGACACAACCGTCTATATCACTTTGCTATCTTTATTTTCACTAAAATTAATATGATCGATTATTTTTATCATGTTGGTTCTTCCCTAAATTCTCATAACTCTCTTTTATTTTTATTTATTGAATAAGAATAAGGACATATTTTCTCTATTGAGATGTTCAGACTTCTTCCACCATCCCTACTCTTAAGGAGTGTTGAGCCACCTTTTATATATAAATAGGGAAGTGATATATGTAAATAAAAAGAAAAAGAAAAATCTCTATATGATTACTAACAATTCTATGATATGGCAGATGGAGGATAGGGGGTCTCATCAAGAGCCAACCTACCATGATCATAAGAGAGCAGTGAAGAGGCATTCCCACTATGGCCACCACACCAGGGATATGATCCAATGGACAACTCAGAAAAATAAAAATTCCTTGGAACAGCAGGGCTCATCACGAGCCGGCCTGCCCACCTTTCACTCCTTCCTGGTGAATGGCATTGTGATTCATCTGGTTCCCAAGCCAGCATAGTGGCTTCCATCATGACATCACACATCACTTCCTTAGGCATAAATAAAGGATAATGGTTTCAAGGGTGAGAAAGCAACTTTGTCAATGTTATAGACACCTGTGAACAACAGAGCTCTGTTGATGGTATTGAAGTCATATTTTTCACAAATCAATAGTAATAATAAACTCTTTTCTTATATCTTTATCTAAAATCAAATGAGAGTATGCTCCTAAACCCTTTGTTCGGAACCTCTTATGAATGAAATTTATTTATAAATCAATCATAATAGTTTATGTGGATAATGACCGCATAAGTATTTTTTTTCACATCAGCTGTCATTTTCCCTTATTTTTGAATCATTACATAAACATTTCCATATCTACTCACGATTTCAAAATATGTATTGATTTCAGTAATGTGATAATTTGTTGATCATATCATAAGTATGTATGTCTTTCCATGCTGTACAATTGTTGTGCAGTACACTGCTCTTCTATTTTGCTGATTTGCCACAATATTCATACTGCATTTATACAAGCATTTTTCTGATTAAAATGTTTGCATGCATCTTATCTGTTGACATTCAAAACTAAAACTGTGGATTCAAGAACTTTGCATGCAAAATAGTGACTTGTTACAGGAGAACAATAAGTATGGGGAGAATTATATTCGCATCAAGGCCACACTATTGCAACTAACAGCAAAGGCTCGCGCAACTCGTGAAGGCGCACAATTCTTCAGACATGATGTGCTTGCATGGCTTCCACCTTTTGCATCACTTTCAATATCCACTCAACCTACATCAACTTCAACAAATGCCAGTCGCTACATGTCATTCCATATTTTTTTTCAGAGGTAACACTTGAGGTAAAATAACATAATTTTCTGATTTATTACGAATTTAGGAGAATTTCATGAAAATCCATTGAACATTATTTATCATCATTCATTCCACATCTTTACCACTTCCCATTTTTCAGAGACATGTCATTCTTCAGTTTGGGGGAGTGTTGTTTTCCTTCATTTCTTTCTTATGACCATGTCAGTAATATTCTTTATCATCCATTGATATTCTTATTCATTCTCAACACCTCCCTTATTCCATGTTGTTTTACACCAAGCATCGATTTCAACAGATTGTAGCAACCACCTCTCTTTGTTTTATAGCATTGCATGAGGACATGCTAATTCTTCAGTTTGGGGGAGGAATTGCTACACATGATGGATGTTTTCTACTTTCTTTCTCGTTTAAGGCATACAATTTCATTTTTATACAGTGCAGAAATTGATTTGCATATATTTTTAAAACCATGAACTGAATTCTTGTGATTTCTGGATAACAAAGAGGTATCATTAAAATACACAAACCCAGATAATTTCATGCTAAATTAATTCATAAAATTTCGAAAATTATGCACTATCACCTACAACCATTTTGTTTATATCTCATAATCTGTGCATCAAAACGATCTGATTTTTGAAAAAATGGTTAATGAAGTTTGTTGTTACTTATGTCGCATTTTTCTGCAACTTCATATACATATAGTTGAACGTCAACTGTAAAAATTGTTACGCCTTCATCAAGATTGCTAAAATTGAATATTCATTATTTGAGGAAAAATTCATTTGTTCCATCCATTTCATGAGTTGGAATGAACAATTTTTTTTCTTGGTTAACACATGGGTTTTTTTTCTTTAGGTTGCATGAGGACATGCAATATATTCAGTTCTGGATTGCATGAGGGCATGCAATATATTTAGTTTGGGGGTATGTTGAGCTGCTAATATGACCACTTTTTAACACCTATTTCATCCATTTCTACTCTTCTTTATCATGTAATTTATCATAATTTATCATATAAATCCATTTTATAGTTATTTATGCTCTTATGGATAAATATTATTTCTTCTCCTTTATTTTTAATAAATTGATGATTATTATGCATAATTTTATTAATGATGGTTTATTAATATATTTTGTAACAACACTCACCATTTTAGCCTCCAAGATATTTGCTAGATTGCAGATTTGTCTCCAGCACATCATTCAATATTCCAACTCAAAAATTCGCTGGAATAAGAAGTGACAGTTTTTTGGTTGATATTCTAGGCAAATGGAGAAGAATCTAGAAAATCTGGAACATGGGTTTTGTCCATAACGGACCGAATTAACTTTATTTAATGAACGGTTTGCCCAAATTCGGCCTTTATTGAGAGAAACGGAAGGACCTTTGAGCACGATTTTCTCAGATTTACTGTTGCAGCCGTCTTCCAAGTTATCTCAGCTGCAAATCCAAATTCGACTTGTTCTTGTTGAATGATTGATGGAAATATATTTTCTTGTTGATCAAGTTGTTGGGAACAATCCAATTTTGGTATGAGAGATCACATTTACTATTTACTTTCTCCTCTTTCTGATTATAAAATGAGAGCATGTATTGCCATGAGGGGGTAGATTTCCCTGTTGTAATTTTCAGAATTGTTCATCGGCTCTTGTTAATTAAAACAGAGTACGACTGCTGTAAACGTTATTTATGGTTGATTAATACAAGAGCTCGTTGTCGTTCCATTTCTTAATTCTATAGTAGCCCAGCGGTGCTCCACCAGCGGCAAAGGGCCCAGCCCTAGTGGATCTATCTGTTGTTTGTATCCTTATCTTTTAATTATTGTGTGTGACAGTTTGTATTTGTTTTCATTACAGTTTGCAAGTTAACTAGTTTATTGTTCATTACTTATTTCGGTGTGTTGTATTAACGAATCGCGTTGCTGTTCTTTTATTATTCAACAAGAATCTTAATTTTGTATAATTTATCTTTTTATATCTTGACAGAGCTTCGTTGTTCTATTTCCATTATGGTTTCATTCCACTTGTTGTTCCGTTTGACTGATATTCATTACAGTTTTCTATTCAATAGGATTCGTTATTTGATTCCATTAGTTAAGAGTTTTTTGTTCGGATTTATTAAATAGGATTTGTTGTTCAATTCCTTTGATTACAGTTTGTTGTTCATTTACATTTCTGTTCAATTCTAGAGCTGTTGTTCATTTCAGTTGATTAATTGCAAAGAGTTTGGTTTTAAAGAGTTTTCCTAGTTTACTTTTATTAGCAGCTTTAGTTCAATTTTTATTTCATTTTAATTGCTTTAAAGCAGGATCATCAACTGTAGAGCTTTAAAGCATAATCATCAACTGTAGAGAATACTGGTTATTTCTCCCACGTTCCCAGATTGATTATCTTGTTCTTAGATTGGTTTCAATTGCATCAATTTTTAGAGGAATGAGTTATCACTACTGTATCCTTGATTGATGTTTGCCAAGTGAATGATTGGATTTCAGAGCATTTGAGTTTATGTTATTGTAGTTAGATTTCTTTTCCAAGCATCCATTTACTCTTGTATTTAGAACACTGTACTACATATTACAAGGCATTACTCTTAGATTGAATTGCAGCCTCAGACAGAGTACACTCTTGAAATAAAAAGTCGTTCCTCGATTGATAATTAATGTAGGATAAATAGGTGTTAAAAAGATACCTTTTATACCTCAACACATGTACATCTTATTACCCAAAGTAACAATAACAAAGCAAGGCCGAGACTCATACATAGCATGTCGCTTCCACAAGTATGCTTGGCCTAATAATACATCGCAAACTTCAAGAGGAGAAACATCACATAATACCTCATCCATGAAGGGCTTGATGTTATAGGGAAGGCGGCACTACTGGTTGACACAAAGATCCCGTCCTTGGTGAAGCCACCCGATGGTGTACATTTGTAGGTGTGTTGTGATCGGCAGGCCCAGCCACTTCACGACCTCTGCTGAAATGAGGTTATTTTGTCTCCCGTTGTCGACAATGAATTGTAGTGGGGAACCCTTCACCCACATCTGGAAATGGAAGAGGTGCTCCCCCTCCTCTTTATCTTTGAGTTCTTCCTTCTAGACTTTAGTGGTGTAAATGGTGGCACTAGGCTTCGCATCTATAATCTACTTCCCTTTATCATTCCTCTCATTGGGTTATGACTCAAAGTCGAAACATGCATCTGATTCAAAAGCCTTCAACTCAACCACGAGTGGCTGCTTGGCTCGACACTCACTTGTGTTGTGAGTGGAGATCTTATGGAACTGACACCACTCTCTCGTGTCCTTCTTTAGCTTCGCGGTGTTGTTCTTCGCTTGGGGCTTCAGTGGGTTTTCCTAGGTTGCCCTACCTTGGCCTTTTCCTTTGTTCTGTGGTTTTGGGGCACCATTCCCTTGATTTTGATTCACAGGACCAAAGTCTCACTTCATTTGTTTGAATTTTTGCTTAATCTTGGTAGAATCCTGGTATGTTTCACCGAGCAAGGAGATGTTGAGAACTCAATTTACTCCTAGGTGTATCTATGCAGACAACTGCGGTACTTAAGCACTAATTGCTTCTCTGAATCTTTGATACCCAATTTTTTGCATGGGGTATGGAACAGATTCGTCATTTCAAGCATATCTTGATCCCTTTTTTTTCGTAACGTAGTCCATTGTATGTACTTTTCCTCATATGATCAGAGGCTCAGTATTTAGCTAAAAAATGAAAGTGCTCAGAAATGCTTCAAACTAGAACAACTCGATAGAGCTCGTCACCAAGATTCCAACGCAACTTGTTTCATCAAAATCTGAATTCATATGAGTGAGTTATGGTTTGCTGTTTATTTTCTCAAACAAATAAATATTGTGCAAAACAGTGACAGACTGATCACTTGGCAATCCAGTCAGCACCTCATGAATCTTCAGGGAATATTCTCCAGTTTTCAGCTAGTGACACTGTGACAAGTGTCGGAATCAGATTCGCCAATGTTACTTGGGGAAGTTGAATTTTTCCTCCTAATCCTAAGTTGGAAATTTCTACTATGGTGGATTATTATTATTATGGTGAAATTTTTGGGCCAATGAGGAAGGGCCACATGGCGCAACCAGAGGCTGCTACATGCCCCACCCCTCCCATGGCAGATTGGATGAGCGCATATTTAGTTTAATGGAGATCTGAATCAAAGGTTGGTCACATATATATTTATCAAAGGTGTGAGCCATAGTCATGGGCGCAATACATATTATTCAACATATACATTATATCCAAATTTTTTAAACTATGGATTAGGAATTACATATTACACAAAAAATTTTATGGTGGGGTCAGGGTCAAACTATTGAGATTCAACAAGAAGATGAGCTTAGTGAAAAGATTCGCCTTCACTAAGTGGGCCCGCAGGCTATTTTTTGCGAAAGTCTATTTTTAGACTATGTCTATTTTTAGACATGGTGATCATATTTCAGAAGTTGTAGGATGCTATTTGTGGATGGTTGATCAAGTTGGAAAAATATATGAAATTCTATGTTTAGAATTTTGGGCGAAGTCTATTTTTAGAAGTGTCGATTATTATTAGCTCTTAATAATAATACGACAATAAACAACAACTTATTCTCTTAGAGCACTTAGTTTCAGTGCATAGATTTGGAAAATCAGTGGGCTGAAGAAATTACTCAATTCCTAGGGTTTACTAGTGGTTCATGCATGGAGAACTCAGTTAGAACTGAAGTGGAAAAGTTATGACAGAGTTGGAAGAGTAGTTCATGGAGTTGTTATTTAGTTTAACTCAATTAATGGAGTTAAACTCAGTTAAGCTATTTGTATCTAGTATAACTGAATGATACACTAGTGAGATTGGAGTGAATCAATTAGTTAATTAATTCCCAAATAATAACTCATTAATCAACTAAACAATACAGCAGTTAACTACAGTGCATGGCAGTTCCAGTGGAGACCCAGTGGAGAGATAGGTGAAGGGGCAAGATGGACTATCTGTTGTGACTATAGTGATGCATTGATTGCACCACACACATTGGAGTTGCCAATTAGGATTGCGTAGTCAAGGAAAAGGTAATTCGAATTCATTCAGAGCAATTCTTCAGCTGGGATTGCGCAATGGAGGCAAGCTAGTAGGTGGCAAGAAATCGGTGCATGGATTTGCAGATTTCTTCTGATTAGTGTGTGACGATTGTATTGTACTGAGAGCCTGATGTACTAAGCTTAGTATAAGGTTTTTACATGATCTCCATGATACATAATATATTATAGTTGGGGTTTTCAGCTTCAAGCTTTCCCGTTAAACAACTGTGTTATGTGCGATTGTTTTTATTTGCTTCATGTGTTTGCAATTGAATGTTTAATATACGCAAAATATTAACAGTGGAAGGATATTGTATTTAGCAAGAAGATAAATATTGTTAGATCGGGAGAATTTGGATATATACATGCATCTTGTATATAATTTCTACACGGTATCAGAGCCGTGTTAATTCTTGAAGATTTCAATTGTGAAGAATTGTTGAATCTGTGCGGGTGGACAATTCGAATTTGCTACAGAAAATTTTTGGTGCAGAAGTTGAGTATACATTGAAATGTCTTTCAATGGGTTGCGATTGGAGTATGCCCTTGATGGGAGCTCGAATTACATAGCCTGGAAGGATAGGATGGAGGCGGTGCTGGAGGATAATGGACTGAAGGAGTTCATCGATAGCAATGTTCCTAAGCCAAGATGTAGCGATGCTGCATTACTTGACGCATGGAAAAAGAAGATAGCAAAGACAAGAAGAATTATGTTGGAAGGTGTGAAGGACCATATTATGTCCATCCTTCATAGGAAATCCACTCCATTCTTAATGTGGAAGGCTTTGACAGATTTGTTCCAAAGCAGCAGCGACCAGAGGAAGTTGGCACTGAATGACAAACTCAGAAAAATAAAAATGGAGAAGGGCAACAGTATTCCAAAATATCTCACGAAGTTTCTCCACTGTGGGGATGAACTGGGAAGTGTGGGTATTACTCTTGATGATGAATATTTAGTGAGCTTGGCTCTCCATGGGCTTTCGAAGATTTGGCATAGCTACGAAGACTCTGTCAATGGATGGGAGAAACTGTCGGGATGGGAGCGACTTTGGTCGGATCTTGTGCAGGAGGAGATAAGGTGGGGTACCAGGGATGGCTCTTCATCGAAGAATTAAGAGGAAGATAATTGCGCTTTGGCTGCCAAAGCAAGGAAAGGTAAGGGGAATAAATTTCCTTCGAAATCTGATGCTAAAGGCAAGAAGTAGGATTTGTCCAAAGTGAAGTGTTTTCACTGTCACGAACATGGGCATTTCACCACTAACTGCCCATGGAAGAAGAAGAACAAGAAGGTTGTTGGAGCTGCAGATGGAGAGGCCTTAGCCTCGCAATTTGAACTTGATTTCTCTTTGATCGCATGCTTGGTTTCAAGCTATATGGGATAAGTGTGGTATCTTGATAGTGGTGCATCTTTCCATATGACGGGAGACAAAGAGTTGTTTAGTGACTTGGAGGAGAAGGACCTCCAGATGCATATAGAGATGGGAGACGATGGTCAATACAGTGCGATTGGAATTGGGACCATTACCTTTGAGAGGGATTCTGGTAATCCATTCTTGTTGAAATATGTTATGCATGTTCCAGGTCTGAAGAAGAACTTGGTCTTGGTCGCAATGTTGGAAGACAAAGGTTATGACGTTGTTTTTAGTGATGGAAAAGCTTTCCTGCAACACAAAACAACGGGTCAAACCAAGAGGATAGGGATTCGAGTTAAGAATCTCTACAAGCTGGAGGTAGATGGCTACGTTGCAATGGTGGGCAAAGCAGAAGAAATGGTGAGCCGGGATGAGGGCGAATTATGGCACAGGAGATTGGGCCATCTTCACCATGGCACTTTGAAGATTTTGCAGCAGATTTATACTGGACTTCCCAAGGGTACTCTTGCGCAGTCAGATCAGTGCAAGGGATGTACTATGGGTAAGCTTGTGAATACCACCTTTCATGAGAAGTAGAACTGTGCTTCGGTGATCCTGGAGAGAATTCACACAGACATATGTGGACCTTTCTCGGTTGCTTCAACAGCAAAAAACACAGGTATTATGTAATATTTGTTGATGACTATTCTCATAGATGTTGGATCTTATTCATGCAGAAGAAGAGCTAAACATTCTCAAAGTTATGTGAGTTTAAAGCATTGGTGGAGAAGGAGTCATGGAAGCAAGTGAAAGCTCTACGGAGCGATAATGGTGGTGAATACATCTCGGGCGAATTCAAAGACTTCTGTAGCAAAGAAGGAATTCGAAGAGAACTCATAGCGCCTCATAACCCACAGCAGAATGGGGTCGTGGAGAGGAAGAATAGAATGATTGTAGGTGTTGCATGAGCGATGCTGCATGACCAGGGCCTACCGATGCACTTGTGGGCGGAAGCATGAAGCACTGCAGTTTATGTGCAAAACCGTTGTCCTCATAGAGTACTTGGCTTGAGTACACCTGAAGAAGCTTTTACTGGTAAGAAGCTTGATATTTCTCATTTGAAGATTTTTGGCTCATCTGTTTACATTCATGTGAAAACGACGCCAGGAAGAAGTTGGAGCCGACTGCAGAAGTTGGGATATTTGTGGGGTACACAGAAACACCCCATAATTATCGTGTGTATTTTCCAGATAGTCAAATGACTGTGGTGCGATGGGATATAAAATTCCATGAGGTGAAAGCCATGAAGTTGTCGCTTGAGAGGGAGCTACACTTGCATGCAGAGGAGGAACTTCTTGTTCCCAAAGATGAGCATCTAGATGTGGATCAGCCATAGGAGGAGATTCATGGAGTGGAGGAGTCCACTCATGCAAAACCAAACATCAGACAAGGCAGAAAGCGTACCACAGAAGCTGAGAGATTGAAGCTTGATGCGGCACAGAATGTAGGAGTTCCTACATCACAACGCAGACAGAGACAGTCACCTGACCGATTTACTGGATACATGGCTCTGATGAGCAAGTGTATCATGACAGAGCCATCATATTTTGAAGAAGAAGTGCAGGAGACCACATGGGTAGATGCCATGGTGGAGGAGTATGACTCCATTTTCAGAAACAGTGCATGGGAGATTGTTCCAAGGCTGGTTGGTAAATCAGTTGTAGGGTCAAGATGGATCTACAAGGTAAAGCAAGCTGCTGATGGGAGCATCGAGAAGTATAAGGCAAGATTTTTTTCCCTGGGCTTCTCACAGATCGAGGGGATTGATTATGAAGAAACCTTTGCACCTGTCACACAATATTCTTCCATAAGGACCATCCTTGCTCTCTCAGCGCAGATGGGTTGGCACATTCATCAGATGGATGTGAAGACTGCGTTCCTTAATGGGATCACTGAGGAAGAAGTGTACATTGAGAAGCCTCAAGGATTTTAGATCTATAGCAGCGAGTCACATGTGTGCAGAATCAAAAGAGCGTTGTATGGGCTGAAGCAAGCACCATGTGCTTGGTACACTCGAATCGACAGCTATTTCAATGGAATTGGCTTCACCAAGAGTGAGGCGGATGCAAACCTGTACCAAATTGTGGTGGAGGGTAAGCTTTTAATCATTGTTCTTTATGTTGATGATTTAATACTAACGGGTGATGAGCAGTTGATACACTCATGCAAGGAAGATCTTGCAAAGGAGTTTGAGATGAAGGATTTGGGCCTCCTTCATTATTTCCATGGATGAAATATGGCAGCGGGAAGGTGAACTGTTTGTGTCTCAAGGCAAGTATGCTCGAGAGATACTTGAGAATTTTCACATGCAAGGCTGCAAGCCTATTGATACTCCTCTTCCAAGAAATTAGAGGAAAGAGGATGCTACATCGGCAAAGGTAGTGGATGCCACTGTTTATCGACAGTTGGTGGGTTCGCTCATGTATTTAGTTAATACAAGACCAGACATATACTATGCGGTGAACTAGCTTTCACAAGTGATGGTTAAGCCTACCAAGCTCTTTTGGAAGACAGGCAAGCATGTCTTGAGGTATCTCAGGGGCACATCTGAGTATGGCTTATGGTACAGACAGACGGATGAAGTGAATTTGCATGGCTTCACGGATGCAGATTGGGTAGGCAGCCCAACAGGCAGAAAGAGCACATCAGGAGGGGTTTTCAGTATCGAATCTATAGAATTTTATTGGTATAGCAGGAAACAAATATCTATGGCACTCAGTTTAGCGGAAGCAGAATACATGGCAACAAGTTAAGCTACATGTGAGGCTATATGGACGAGGAAGATCCTGGTCGGTTTGTTCAGTTCACATTTAGATCCTATAGTGATACATTGTGATAATAAAAGTTTCATTAAAATCTCGATTAATCCTGTGTTTCATGATAGATCTAAACACATTGATATTTGGTATCATCATATCAGAGATTGTGTGCAGCGGAAGATCATGTTGCTTCAGTACATTCCTACGGAAGATTAAGATGCAGATATTCTGACGAAGGCGCTCACCAGGAGAAAATTTGAATACCATAGAGGCAGGATCGGGGTGAAGGATAATCCCTATCTTGTTGAGAGGGAGTGTTGAGATTCAACAAGATGATGGCTCAAGTGAAAAGTCGCGTTCACTGCAACATAGTTGAGCTATTTTTGGCACAAGTCTATTTTTAGACTATGTCTATTTTTAGACATGGTGATCATATTTTAGAAGTTGCAGGATGCTATTTGTGGATGGTTGATCAAGTTGGAAAAATAGATAAAATTATATTTTTAGAATATTGAGCAAAGTCTATTTATAGATCGTCGATCTAAAAATAGAAGTGTTGATTATTATTAGCTCTTAATAATAATCTGGCAATAAACATCAACTTATTCTCTTGGAGCACTTAGTTTCAGTGCACAGATTTTGAAAATCAGTGGGATGAAGGAATTATGCAATTCCTAGGGTTTACTGGTGGTTCATGCATGGAGAACTCAGTTAGAACTGAAGTGGCAAAGTTATGACAGAGTTGGAAGAGTAGTTCATGGAGTTGTTATTCAATTTAACTCAGTTAATGGAGTTAAACTCAGGTGAGCTAGTTGTATCTAATCTAACTAAATGATACACTAGTGAGAGTGGAGTGAATTAATTAGTTAATTAATTCCCAAATAATAACTCATTAATCAACTAAACAATACAGTAGTTAACTACAGTGCATGGCAGTTCCAGTGGAGACCCAGTGGAGAGATAGGTGAAAGGGCAAGATGGACTATTTGTTGTGACGATAGTGATACATTGATTGCACCACACACATATTGAAGTTGCCAATGAGGATTGCGAAGTCAAGACAAGGGTAATTCGAATTCATTCAGAGCTATTCTTCAGTAGGGATTGTGCAATGGAGGCAGGCTAGCAGGTGGCAAGAAATCGGTGCATGGATTTGCAGATTTCTTTTGATTAGTGTGTGAAGATTGTATTGTACTGAGAGCTTGATGTACTAAGTTTGTATGAGATTGTTACATGATCTCCATGATACATAATATATGATAGTTGGGGTTTTCAGCTTCATGCTTTCCCGTTAAACAACTATGTTATGTGTGATTGTTTTTATTTGCTTCATGCATTTGCAATTGAATGTTTAATTTCCGCAAAAGATTAACAGTGGAAGGATTATGTATTTAGAAAGAAGATAAATATTGTTAAATCAGGAGAATCTGGATATATACAAGAATCTTGTATATAATTTCTACATAAACCCACGACCACCTACCTACAGCGCCAACGACTTACCACTATACCAACCACTGCAGTCCTTACCCCAATAGGACTTCACTGCCATTTCAATTAACACGCGGCAGAATTTGGGGGTTCGAAGAGGGCTAGCCCCCTCCCAAATGTCCATGCGCTCGAAACCAGTGGCTAAGACAAAAATCCGGCAGAGATTTAAATGGTATTAGTACGTATTTGATTACGTTAAACTGTGGTTATACCACGATAATCTGAGATTTGCGGTTAAGTGTGGGTTAGCACTAAACGCACCTTAACCCCACTTAACTACATGATTATCACTTAATTAAGTATGGATTATGTTGGTGTAATGTTTATCGGACCCACCAAATGTGGAGCAACTCCACATTTAGTGGAGTTAACTGACGAACTTCTAGAATTAGTGGAGAAAAACTGGGAAAATTTGGTTTTTCCATAACTGAGGCAATTTTCGACCAATTTTGGCTTAGGAAGAGTCATTCCTGGTATATTTTGATGTTTTGGAGCCATTGAAGTAGGTTGCAGAGGAAACAGGATACTGTAAACAATACTTTTGCACAATTGAAGCTAATACAAAGGCCAACACTATGAAGCTGGACCAAGGAGATGTAGCCCAGGAGGGGTGAACTCCTTCATCAAAAAATTGTTTATTTGTCTCTGTTATTTGTGCTTGCTGTGTTTTTATATGTTGATGTTCAACATTGAGTTTCCATGCTTTTAATTTCATAAAATACACTTAATCTCATCAAATTTAATGATTTTTCAATCATAAGCACATGTATAAACCCTTGTATGATAAGCAAACCAAAGCACTTTCATGTTAATTCTGAAATTGATATTAGCACAACATTAACTAACAATCAATTTCATATCAAGTTGGTATCAGAGCACAAGGTTGCTAAAGGTTATTTTCTTGCTTTTCTTGAGATTATGCAAGAAGGGTTTTAATAGTTGAAATTTTGTGATGCTTACAAGGTTGAAGTTGTTGAGAGGAGAAGGGAAGATATTGGTTGTTAGTACTAATATTAGGACAAGAAGGAAGAGAGTTGAGAAAGCATCATCTTCACCCAAAGTTCCATTCAAAGCTTCACTTGAAGCACCTCAAGTTCCATCTCCAGCAGTTGAGATTGAAGAGGTACAAATTTCACAAGAAGCTGAAGTGATTGAAGAGGTACAAGCATCAGAGGTTGAGTTTGAATCCTTAGCCATTATGTTAGGAGTTGGAGAGACTCATGGACATTCAGAAGAAGAGGATGCCCAGAGAGACTTCAAAGACATACAAAGAATGGTTAAAATCATGTTTGATGCATTCACTACAGAAAGAGTAGGAGAAGGTTCTAAGCATCCACATGGAGAATGATCTTTAGATGGTAAGGAGGATGAAGAGAAGAGTTTGAAAGGCAAAACTTTAGGCAACTCAAAGGAAAAATTGTTCAAGAGTACACCTAGGAGTTTAGAAAGAGGGATTTATTGTTAGGAGTAAACTTGAATTCACAATACACACTCTTGAAATATATTGGGGGTTTACATTCCTACTTGAAACATATTATTCTTATGTTTAACCCAAACAACTTAGATGAAGTATGTGTGCAAGCCACGCATCTTGAAGCAAAGGGAAAGAACATTCAGGAAGAGGGTAGTAAGAAGAAGCCAATCAAGGGTAAGAGAAAAGAGAAGGGAAAGAAGAATGCAAGCATCAAGAAAGAAAGGGAGAAAACTACATGCAAACATTGTTTCAAAGAGGGCCATGATGAAGCCCACTGTTGGAAACTACATCCCGAACTAAGGCCAAATAAACCAAAAACAAAGGGAAACAAAAGATTACTGCCACCACACAACAAGATCTTGGATATGATTAAGGAGATGAGACCAAGATTGTAGCCATGGTTTAAAAATGAAAGGAAGCCATAGCAAGTACTAGTTCCTCAACTCCGGATGCGGATGCCACCAATTCTTGATGGGACGCCCGTCCCATGCCGCCTCCCGAGGACGTCGATATGGGTTGGCCATCTAGCCTCCCACAAGCACATTAACGAGGGCATTCAATATGCCACCCTGCGAGCCATTAACGCAGTTATCTGGAACCGTCGACGCTCAGTGCATTTCACCTGGTTCACTTCGGCTCCTGATATGGATTTCGGTCTCTTGTATGGTGATTGCTTTGTTTGCACCATCACTGCTCAGCGTCGAAGTTCTTTCCCGCCCGCCTGCACTGAGCCTAGCACTCGAACGCAGACTGGTAGGCGTTGTGAGCTTCTCTGCTACTTGGAGATTGTTCCTGAGTTTCATTTTACGCATAGCAAGTTCTGCTGCTCGAATTCTTTGTCCATTTCTTCCAACCCCCCGTCGTCGCTTCTACTCTGCCCTTTCCATCAGCCTCTCCCCTTCACTATGCCTAGATTGCGCCATCGCATGCGATTTCGTCGCGGATCTAGCCGTGGTCGCGCCATTCAATCTCGGTCCTCTCCCAGTTCGGACTCCTCCTCTGAGGATTTCCCCTGTGACCACATTCCGGAAATTAGGAGTCGCAGAGGCCGACTTCGCTCCACTGAAGTTGCTCACCCCGTTCCATGTTCTTTGCCTCCTCATGTGCTCTCCTCTACGCCTCAAGCTTTCCATTACGATGCTCCTCCCGCTCCCCCTCCGTTTTCCTCCACTCCCCTACGTCAAACTTCTCAACGAGCGGAGTTCAGATTTGATTTTTCTTTTAATAGGCCGGTCATCACAGCGTATGTCACAGTCACCATTCGTGAAGAGTCTGCTCGTCCTGCCCCTGGTCCCTCTGTTGTTTTCCCTGGCCCCAGTGCTGCTCCTGACTGCGCATCTGCCGAAAATGCCAAGGTATCCTTGGCCCAGTTGAACATTGCCCACGACGTCTCAATGCAGGATCAGAAAAAGGATGGTGAGGACAAATACAAGGTGCTTCCCTCAACTGATGAAGGCGGAAGCAACGATGAGTACAGATGCATAATCGTGGAGGAACCGCCTTCTCCAGCCAATGATCAGTAGTCTGGAAGTCCCTCAGAGGTTTTTGTTTTTCTGCTTGTAGAGTGGTTAGTATTATTACCTGTATTTTTGATAAACTACTTGGTTCAAGGGTCAGTTTCCCCTATGAGGGCGGCAAATCTTAACTTTCAGGGACTGGTTTCCCCTCTGTGGGTAGTCTAAACTCATGTTTTTCGTAGCAGTCAAACCCTGCGCTCAGGCTTTCTCAACTGAGGCAGCGGCAGTTTTGTACTTATATGTTATATATTAATAGATTTAGCATTACTCAAAAGAAAAAAAAAAAGTACTAGTTCCTCAAATAGTCACAACAACACTCCAAATAAAGACACAAGGATAGAATTGTTCCATGTTAGAGTGATTTCAAATCATACAAAGATTGATGCATTGTTTGATAGTAGGTCACAAGCAAACTTGATTTCAGAAGACTTGGTCAAAAATCTTAACCTTGAAACCATACCACATCATAAACCATACCATTTGGGTTGGATAGTCAATAATGCCAGTTTACAGGTTACAAGGAAATGCATATTTAGATTTTCTATTACTGCAAACTTTGTTGATGAAGTCGAGTTAGATGTGGTTCCACTTGACATTTCCAAGATTATCATGGGGAGTCCATATTTGTATGACAGGAAAGCGGTGTTTTATCATCATGAGAACAAATATCATTTGCTTAAGGATGAGGTGGAGTATATTGTGAGAGATCATCGCAAAAAAATGAACATTTCTTTAGTTAATGAGGGAAAATGAAGAGGCTAGTTAATGCAAGTAAAAATTTTGTGCTTCTCATGATTAAGAATAAGGATGATGTTGACTATGAATATTTTGAAGGATCTGATGACAAATTAAAATCTGATTTGTTTGATGTGGTAAGTCAACATGGAGAGATGTTTCAAGAACCAACTGGGTTACCTCCCAAGAGGGAATTCAACATGAGATTCAGTTGTAGCAGGATGTTCCACTTACAAATATTGGTATCTATTGTATGTCAATTATGGAGAGTTTGGAAATCAAGAAGACAATTCAAGAATTTCTGAACAAAGGTATCATACGCTCATCTACTTTGCCATGAGGTTCACCAATTTTTTTGGTACCAAAGAAGGACGGGACTTGGCGTATGTGCATCGATTTCTGTGGACTGAATAAAATCATAGTAAAGAATCGCTACCCACTACCACGCATTGATGATTTTCTATATCAGTTAAAGTATGCAAGATATTTCACTAAGTTAGACTTGCGAAGTGGTTATTATCAAGTTAGAATAGTTGAAGAGGAGATTTGGAAAATTGTTTTAAAACTATACAAGGATTGTTTGAGTGGTTAGTTATGCCATTTGGTCTAACAAATGCTCCAGCTACTTTCAAGAGAGTCATGAATGATGTACTTAGACCATTTCTAGATGACTTCGTCATTGTTTACTTAGATGACATACTTATATTCATCAAATCAAGAGAAGAACATGTCATGCATGTGAACAAGGTACTTGATGTCTTGAAAAAAGAGCAATTATTTTTAAAGATATCGAAGTGCGAGTTTGATAAGACTTCTTTATTGTATTTGGGACACATTGTTGTAGGAGGTGAGTGGAAGATAGACCCTTCCAAAGTACAGTTCATTCTAAATTTTCCCAAGCCCAATACAGTTATAGAGGTAAGAAGCTTTCTTGGGGCAGCACAGTATTGGAGGAAATTCATTGCTAATTTTTCTTCCATTGCAGCTTCGTTACATGCATTGACAAGTGTTAAGAAAGTCTTCCATTGGGGAGATATGTAGCAAAAATCATTCGATGCTTTAAAGCAGAAGATAAGTTCAACATTGGTATTGGCTCTTTCGGATCTTAGACCCCCAAAAAGGCAGAAGATAAGTTCAACATTGGTATTGGCTCTTTCGGATCTTAGACCCCCAAACAGATGCAAGTGATTATGCTATGGGAGCAGTTCTCATGCAACATGGTAAGCCTATTTTGTTTCATTCTGAAATTTTTAATGGAGTTGTGACTAATTATCCCACCTATGATAAAGATTTATATGCATTGGTACAAAGTGAAAATAAATGGAAGCACTATTTGATGGGGAAAGAGATCATTATCCATACCAACCATCAACCATTGCAGTACTTACAATCACAGTCAAAGTTGCAGCAATCAAGAAATTTCATATGGATGGGATTTCTACAACAATTTCATTTGGTTATCAGGTACAAAAAGGGAATCTACAATAAGGTAGCTGATATTCTCTCTAGGCCTATTGTAAATTCATCTATTATACTCAAGAACAATTCAATTATGCATGAAAGTTACATTGAACAATATGTATATGATAGTGATTTTCAAGATGTGTATGAAAGCTTGAGTCAAGGAAACCAAAATGAAGAGTTAGATTATCATGTGCAAAACAATTTTTTGTATCACTTGGGAAAGTTATGTATACCACAGGGAGAAAGAAATAGTATCATAAGGGAGGCGCACACATCATTGATTGTTGGACATTTTGGTGTAGGAGAGACAGTAGCGAATCTTCAAAGGAATTGTTATTGGCCACGCATGATTGATAGTGTATCTCGTTTTATTAGAGGATGTTCTTTATGTGAAATAAGTAAGCCTAGTAATAGGAAACTTGGATTGTACACTCCACTTCTGGTTCCTTCACATCCTTGGGAGAGTATCTCAATGGATTTTGTAGATGGTCTTCCTATGTCAAGGAAAGGTCATGGTTACTTGTATGCTGTGGTAGATAGGTTCAGAAAAATGTGTCTTTTGAGGCCATGTAAGAAAACAATTACAGGTGAACAAACTGCTAATATTTTCTTTCAAAATGTATGGGTTCATTTTGGTCTTCCTACTTCTATTGTAAATGACCGGGATTCCCGGTTCGTTGGGAATTTTTGGTCAAAATTATGGGACACAATAGACACAAAGTTGAAGAAGAGTACAACATTTCATCCGCAAACAGATGGTCAGAACGAGATGGTAAACATGACAATTATTGATCTTCTTAGAGGTTATTGCAACAAGCATCCCAAGTTGTGGGATGAACAGTTGCATTACGTTCAACATGCATACAACAGGGCAAAGCATTTTTCCACAAACACATCACCATTTGATGCATGTCTTGGGTACTTGCCAATATCGCCTTTGGACTTCATCTTTGAGAAATATGTCGCTATAGATGGTCATAGTGACAAAGATAAGGCAAGGAAGTTCATTGAACAAATTCAGTTGATAAATCACAAACATAGTTACCAATGAAATAGGTAACTGAACTGGTACCTACTTTTTTGAGGTAGCAAAAAAAGCATCCGATTTTGAAAAGTGATGATGCAGAATCACCCCCTTTTTTTGGCATATTTTTGGCACTTTAATTTTTTTATTTATGAAGTATGAACATTTGTTTTAAAATGTTAGTGGTTTTCATTATAATTTTGAGAAGTGTTGATGCATCATCAACCATTTTTTTTTAGAGTGGTGATTTTCATGCTAATTTAGAAAAGCGTTGATGCAGCATCAACTATTTTTTTTAGAGTGGTAATTTTCATGTTGGTAATAAAACATAAAAATAAAATAAGAAAAACATGACAAAAAAAACTCGAAAAAAAAAAAAAAGAAGAAGAAGAAGAAGAAGAAAGATATATATATATATATATATATATATATATATATATATATATATATATATATATAACTAACCATTAAAAATGTAAAAACAAAAAAAAAAACAACAAAATTAACTTGTAAAAATAAAATTTTTAAAAAATAAATAAATATATAAATAAAACAAAAACAAAAAACAAAAAATTTCGAAAATTAAATTAAAAAATGGGGAAAAAATTCAAAAAACACATAATTTAAAGAAAAAAAAACAAAAATAAATAAAAAAAACATCAAAAACATTTTTTTCTAAGTTTATATATATATATATATATATATATATATATATATATATATATATATATATAATTCAAAAAAAAAAATTAAAATTAGAAAATTAAAATACAAAATTAAAAAATAATTTAAATATAAAAAAAAATTAATAAGAAAATAAACAAAAATAAAATAAAGTAATAAAACATTAAATTAAAAAATAAATAAAATTCAATAAATAAATAAAATTTAAAAAAAATTAATTAAAATAAAAAATTAATTAATTAATTAATTAAAAAAAATAAAAAATAAAAATAAAAATTGAGATTAAGAAAATAAAAAAAACATTTTCAAATAATTAAAAAAAAAAACAAAAAACAAAAATCTAATTGTTTTTAAAACTCAAACCATTTTAAAAATTTAAAAATGAAAAAAATAAAAGTAAAAAATAAAAACAAATTTAAATTTTCAAATTTAAAAAATAAAAATAAAAAATAAAAAAAATTAATAAATAAATTTATATATATATATATATATATATATATATATATATATATATATATATATATATATATATATTAAATCTAGTAATAATATTTAAAAAAATTAAAATATTAGATTAAAATATTAAATTAAAAAAACAAATATGAAATATAATAAAAATTAAAAAATTATTAAAATTTCATAAATAAATAAATAAATCGAATTAAAAATATATATATATATTTAATTGCACCACCCAGGTGGCGGCGGGAGGTCAATTTCTGGGAATCGACCTCCCCTCGACCTTGGGAGGTCAATTCCTGGAATCGACCTGGGAGGCTGATTCCCATAATCGACCTGGGGAGGCCGATTCCCGGAATCAACCTTGGCAGGTTGATTCTGGGAATCGACCTGGGGAGGTCAATTCTTGGAATTGACATGGGGAGGTTGATTTCGGGAATCAACCTTGCGAGGTCAATTCTGGTAATCGACCTAGGGAGGTCGATTCCTGGAATCGACCTCGTCAGGTTGATTCCCAGAATCGACCTCCCCGCCCAAGTGGTGGCAGGGGCTGGCTGTTGGGTGGGCGGGGAGGCTTCAAGTAGCCCCCCGCCCGCCCAGCGACTGGCCCCCGTTGCAACCTCAGCGGCACAATTAAATAATTGTTTTTAATTCGATTTTTTTAAATTTTTTATTAAATTTTAATAATTTTTTTTTCGTTTTTTATATTCTTTTTTAACTTTTATTGCTATTTATTATATTTCATATTTGTTTTTTAATTTAATTTTGTTAAATTTAATATTAATTTTTGAAATTAGTTTAATAAAATTTAATAAATTTTGTTAATTTTGTTTTTAAATTTATTTAAATTTCATATTTATTTTTTTATTTTTTGTTTTTTTTTAATTACATAAAATTTAATATTTTTTATTTAAATTAAATTTTATATTTTTAATTAATTTAAAAAAAAAAATTTAATTTCACTTAATATTTTTTTTTTTTTTTATTTGTTTCCATTTTCCTTTTTTTTTTTTTTTTTTCATTTTAAAAGAATTTTTTTTTTTTTAGATTGACATTTTTACGCCCAAGGCGTTTTCTTTGCGGGCTTGGGGTGAGCAAACACTGTTCACCCTAGCCAATGAGAAAAAGTTTTCATCGCCCTTGCAGCCAATGAAATTTTGACATGTGGCAGCTCCTCAACCAATAAAATTGTTCGATTTGGCGACCAGGTGTTGATTTGAAATTTCAAACTCTAAAATTTAGATTTGCAGAGTGAAATCTACACGGCACTAGAGTTTGATTTTGCTGAATGACTGAAATTTACACGGCAGATTGATATTTATTACGTTTGATATTTACACGGCAGTAGAGGTTGATTTTGCTGAGTCACTGAAAAATTTACACGGTAGATTGAAATTTATTACGTTTGAAAATCTTCAATCACTGAAATTTATATAGCTCTAAAATTGAATGTGATTGACATATTTGATCGCTGGTGGATAAGAAGTGACCGGACCTCCGCTCCCTGCAATTGTTTGTGTCTTTTCATAAGATCCGATATTAATTCCTGGAATCATGGTTTATCAACTCCAGCCACAGAACGATTTAATACATAGAAAACAAGAAATGGAACCATTTAATCCATTAAATGCATAGAAGACTACAATATTGCCAACTTGCAACTTGCAGCCGACTTTGATGTGCTGCTTCAATAGACTTCGATCTGACTAAACAAAGTAGTGCCGAATTCCGACTTCCAGCTTGCAGCTCCAGCCTGAAGAACTTGCAGTTGCAGCCGAGTTCCACCTTGAAGAACTTCGCATCTACAAATTGTTGGTAAGCTTCCGTTACCTGCAATTAGGAAGAATATCATTGCATTATGTACCTGCAATTAGGAAGAATATCAGTGCATTATGAATTTAGGAACAATATCAATGAGATGTTTTTTAATGTTTTCATCGGACAGTGAAAAGGCTTACAATATTAGATGAGGTTGAACTGAAAACAATATTACAACTTTGTGAACAAACTGTTTGATTCAAACAGCATTACAAATTTCAAAAACAGTCAACAATGTCCTCTAAGTTACCTTCTTATAGCATAACTGAAGATGGCAGCTCTGATTAAGCCGTCCTTCTCCTCCATGTCATGTTAGATTGCTAAAGTGTTGAAATTGAATGAGTGAGGATGAAAAAGCTAAGATTGAATGGCAGGAATTTGCCAAACTAGATATATGATTTTCATGCCCTTAAATTCAGTTGGAACCCTAGCTTTTAAAACTATAACGCTCTTTCAAATACTGGAAGTACTTCAAAGGCAATAAAATCATGCAGTTAATGATACAAGAGGAAAGGAGGAGTGAAGGATGGAAATCTGCTGGAACAACTAGAATTTTCTTTTCTGTTAGAAGTGAACAAAAAGATTTTGTTCTGAACATGTGAGATAATACTTACAGAAAAAAACACAGTCCTTTCTCTTTAAGAACAACTAGAATTTTCCTTTCATTTAGAAATAAACCAAAAGTTCGTGTTCCGAACATGCAAGATAATACTTACAGAAAAAAACACAACTCTTTCTCTTTAAGATCGCATCGAATATATAAATCCCGCAGTTATTTTTTCATAAAACAGTTGCCCCTACGATCTTGGAAACTTCTTGTAGTCTTATCCTCGTTATACCATAACAAGTTTATTATGGGTATTTTTAAAACCTCTTGTTATTCAAGCCTCTGCAATCAGCTGCTTTGCTATGTTAGTCAGATGTGAAACCGCTTTCTTTGTCTCCTCTAATGCTGCATCCCTCTCAATTAATTTTCCTTTTAGATCAACAAGCTCTGAGATTAACCCTTCTTGTAAACTCTCTTCTGGTTCACGAGATCTCATGTTAGTCTCATTATGACAATTAACTCCTGTAGAATGATTGTCAAAGGATACCTCCAAAGATACTTTATTCTCTCTTACAAGCTTATTGCTAAGATTCATAATATTTCTTATTGCATGCATTCCCGCTTCAACATCTAATTTAGCAGCCTCTAGCTCCAACTTGTCTACTGCCAATTCCCCCAAAGTTTTATTCCCTATTCTATTTTGTATAGTTGCATGTAAAGTATTCAAACCATTTGCTTCCTCAATCACCTCTTCACGCATCTTCATGATTTCTATCTCTCTGTCTTCCCCTCTGCTGAGAAGAAATTTTAGTGCTTCATCTTTCACAGCCAGAGCTCTACGGGCATCCAAGATTTCTTTTTCTCTCTTTAAGAAACTCTTTTAAAGCTTCAACATCAGCCTCTCTTTGTTGGTACCTCTTCATATCCTCAGCTTAATTTTCCCGAAAATGCTCAAGTTCCAATTCCCTTTCTAGCAATGCACGTTTAGCAGCAAATAGCTCATAATTGGTTTTGATTAACAAAGAATCTTCATCCATACCACCTTTACCTTCTCTTTCTGAACCCGCCAAAGTTGCTGTAAGATCGGCAATATTCTTCATTAACAAGTTAGCTTGAGAGAGTTTCATCTCGTTATTGTCCAAGTCAAGTTGGATCATGTTCATCTTCTCTTTCTTTTCCTCCAGCAAATGGGTTGCTTTGACAAGCTTATCTTCGTTAGACCCCATAAGGGCTTTTAACTGAGACATTTCTTCATGCAATTCTTCCATATAGATGTGGGCAGAATTAAGAACATCCATAATAGTGTGCTGCAAATGGGTTTTGTCCCTTTGCAGCTCAGCCTTCAGTTCATCCACAGTTTTTCTTTCACAAAACAAATCATATTCAAGCCTCTTTTGTTGTTGCTCTGCAAGCCTGAACTTTTCCCTCTCATTCTCAACTTCTAATTGGGCATCTTTCAGCCTTGCTTCGTATGATTCTATTGCGCTTTTCTCTGTAAACAGCTCGTTCAGTTGCTGTTCAAATTGGTTTTCTTGAGCCCTAAGATTGCTGCTAGATGTCTCAATTGACCTCTGAAAACTCCTGTTAGAACAAGAAACAGGACTGTGTATCCTGTTAAAACACAACGCATTTGAACAAATTTTAAGAATTAAACAAGATAAAACTAAAAATTGTGAACAATGCCGTGAAATGGAGTAGAATGCAACCAAAAACTCGGCCTTACCCTTTACTTCTTTACAGAGTTGAGCTTCACCGCAAGAAATACAAGTGGGCGCAAGCGCAAATTCTTCACCCTCTGCTTTCACGTGATCGTCCTGTAGGAAACAGAGCTCTTTCATGTAAAAATCCAACATGTAAACCCAGCAGGAGCAACATTACCGTTTTTCTTTTGCGAGAAGGAGATGGTGAATCGAGAGCAATGAAAATTAGAAACGCGTAAACAAAAAATCGCACAGTTACAGCACCGCGGGTGATAAGCGGACAATTGAGTTAGCTGGCGAGATAGTGTGAAAGAGAGATAAACTCTCATGCAGCAGAACATGTGGCCACATTATTCTCTAACAGACGCGATCTGCCGTATTCTAGGTGTCAATATTCTAAATTGCCATGAGCAAGGTCTGACCTGAAGTAATAAAATTATGGTTAGCGCTATAGTATAGGTTTGAAACCACTGACCAAGACGAACCTTGCTAATGGGAAATACAATATATCATTTACGAGGTGTGTTGTAGTCCACCAACTGTGTTAAAAACCAAATTTGATAAATCTGCTGCCAGAAAAAGCGTTTAATTAGAAAAAAAATTACATGGTATTATGACTAGTGTAGTGTCAACTCTATTGTTACTGTCCCACAGCCATTTTGATCGTACTTGGGCCCGTAAGGATAGAGTTTATTTAAACGCGTTTTTTTAGTTAGACTGAAAACTAATAATACGGGTGAACAGTATTTCATTTTTAGGAATTGTGGGCTTTTTTGTCTGGACTCAAACTAATAATACGGTGGTGAAGTATTTCATTTTTAAGAACAGAATAGTGTGCTTTGATGTGTTTCATTTTTACGAACTGTGAGCCTTTCTATGTGTATTGAAACTAATAATATGGTGAAGTATTTCATTTTTAAGACCAGTCTACTCCCGATGAATCACAATCGTATTATTATTTTTATAAATGTTTTGTTGTAAACAATGCAATGATAACCAGTTCGGTAGGCAACGTCATTAATATTAACATGTTTGCCATTATTCTAAAGAATGTAAATAATAGAAGGTCAGAGTAGCGATATTGTTTTCTATTAATATTTTAAAAGGTGGGTTACGTTGATTTCGGATACAATGTCAAGGCTGTGTTTTTAATAATTGTTTTCGGAAACCATTTCAAGGTAGATACTGTTATGTTTGAATTTCACTAGAGTTATTTTCATATTTGCAACGTAGTTTTTATCTTCAATTTTTTTATGTCAAATCTTTTTATGTTTTGATATTTCCATGGTAGTTTTTATCTTCAATTCTTTTATGTCAAACTGAATGCTTAGAAAAATTATTTTGATATTTCGAAAATAGCTTTTATTTTCAATTTTTAAGTTTAATGTAAAACTTGAATTAAATATTAAGTAAACACCACACAAACTCATAGATTTCAATTTATAGAATTGAAATCTAATATTTATAGAATTGAAATCTGATATCAGATTTACAATGGATTTTATAAAATTATCTACAAATTTAATATTAAATTTTGTAAAATTTTATTAATATATAGAATTATCTAAAATTCTAATTTAAAATGAATGAGTTATACATTTATAGAATTTTTAATTTAAATGTTATATTTAGATATTTTATAAAATATTTATATTGTTTATGATACATTTCATATCTTTAAAAAATTTAACTAGACTATAATTTTATTTTATAATATAATAGATTATTATTAACTATAAAAAATTAATATATGAATTAAATACATATATATTAAAAAAATTAACAAGATTCTTAATTAGGGTAATTCACTCTCACATTATTATAGAGATTATTAATATGTCAATAAGCTTTTTTATAATACCATGGACTATTATCATAATTTACTTACCATAAGTCCAAAAACCCATAACTCATGTTCATATGATATATTTTTTTAATTAATCAATTTAATTAAAAAGGGAGATCATATAATTATTTTTAAAATAAATCTCAATTTTTAATATGTGACTACTATTATGAATATTCTAGAATATTCTCAGTGACTGGTAAATCCCTACCATGTACCTAATAATTATTCATAAATAAATTAAAATTCTGAAAACCTTAATTGATAATTAAATTACAACTTTGCAAACCCTATTACAAAATAGACACACTTACAGACATAATTAAAATTCTAGAAACCTTATTTGAAAATAGACATTTCTCTTGCCTAATTACTTATAAATATAGACCTTTTAACTAAAATGTCATGTTGAAGTATAAAAAACATGTCTACATTATTTATATATTTATACAATTGTATAGACAATTATAGAGAACATTATAAAATGTAGCAACATTTAGAACTATATCTATACATAAGCATTACTATGATGCTCAAACTCAATACTAATTACCTAGCTCAATATTAACTATCCACTACTATAAATATAACTTAAAAAAAGATAAATTGAAATCTTCAACGAGATATCTACATACTGCAATTCAATATATAATAGTGTAACAACATATTAAAATAAATTAATATAAAAATCAGTTATGCATAAATATAAATCCCTAACCCAAACATCAAATATAATCTTTAAAAATATATATATATAGATTAAAGTATTCAACAAGATATCTACCTATTGCAATTCAATATATAATATTGTAAAAATATATTAATATTAAAAAAATATATATATAAAAATCAATTATGCATAAATATAAACCCCTAACCCAAACACCAAATAATATCTGAATTGTAACAATGCCTATAAGAATCTAACTCAAAATGAAATCCTTGTATAAATCTCTTATGATAAATTAATAATAAAATACCACATCATTGATAATAAAAAAACAATTTGCAATATTCAAAGAAACTCTTTCTGATTAACACTTTATCAATTTATATTTAAAAATACAATTGCAAACTTTTTGGTGACATCATCCCATGAAGCTATAACCTGAAGTAGAAACTTTACATTTGTCCAACTTCAAAATGTTAACCTTTTTAAACTTTGCATTTGTCCAACTTCAAATTGTTCCTAGTTTTAAGATCTTCTCTTCCATACTCTTGAAATGGGATAAAATCTTAAACACAAATCAAGATGACTGGTTCAGAAAATTAAAAATTAAATGATTAACAATGGAGGCATACTGAAAATTTATCTAAAATCAACATTATTAGTTCATAAAAATAAATTATTAACAATGGAGATATATTCACAATTTCTCTCCATAAATATTATTTGAAAATAATGTTAATGTTATACAAATTTATTTAACCTAATTAGTTTCAATACATCTTAGAAAATTTACACCCCACAATCTATGATTTATTATCTTCAACTATATCATTGAACTATTTAGTTAAATTTCAATTAAGAAACACAAATATTAATTTTCAACCACCAACCACTAATTTTCAACATGAATTTTGCATTATTTGTATTTTAGACAACTTTTCTTCTTTTATAGAAATCAAATTTGTGATCATCAAGACATCAAAGGTATTAAATTCTTGTTATTTATAGAAGGCATAAAAATTTTAAAAATTCCAAGGACTATGGATTTATCATTGTATAATATTTCCCGTTATATTGGGCCATTCAAGGCACAATGGATTTATGATTCAAGGTGAGCAGCTAAAAAATTTAATAGATAGTTTTTATGAATCTTGTCAATTATTGTTTATTTCCTTCAACTCTCTTAAATTGCGAAGTTAGAAGTTTTCGTTCCTTTATGTACACATCCTCTTCTTCAGTTTCTTTACCTTCATATTTATATTCGCTAGCAACACCTTGTTTTACGAAACTAGCTGCATCGCCATGGAAACATCCTTGACCCGCAATGGGCTCTCGTCTCTCCTTGTTGGTGCTATCGACCTGCAACCAACCCTACAGATCATTGCACTTGAACAGATAAATTCTGCTCGAGCTACAACACCTCGCTACCGTGTATCACTGTCCAATGGTGCTCACAAGCACACCGTTCTACTTCCTTCTTCACATACAGAGTTTCCGCAGAATGAGGAGTTGAAAATAGGCTCGATAATTCGCCTCAAAATAAGCTCGTGCACATATGCACATCATTCCATGTAAGCTACTCACATGCCACCTCCCTGCTTCCTCCCCTTTACTGATTCTCCTTTTATGTCCCTTCTTTATCTCAATTCTCATTCCTAACATTTTACTTCCCCTCTTTGCTAATAAATATCTCATTCTTGCAGGTCACTTTGTCTCATCGATCTTGACATACTGCAGCGTGTTGCACCATTGGTTGGTGACCTAGCCCCTATTATTCTCTCCACTGAACAGATGATCCAAGCCACCTCGTCCTCGTCTTCTTCATCTCCCTTTTCACCGCCACCCTCCCTTGACATTCACTCCTTGTCCTCCCAAAACTCCACCCTAGCATCTACAACTGTTCTCCCTTTTAAAGCACTCTCCCCTACCCGAAAATCTTGGTCCATCCAGGGCAGAGTCCTTTCAAAGACACCCTTTCCTGAATTTAGTAATGCACGGGACACTAGAAAATCATTGGAGTTTGACCTTGTCGATCACGACAGCGATCAAATCCATGTTTCTGCCTTCAATGAGTTGGCAGAATCCCTGCATGCTCTCATTAAAATTGGCCACATTTACAATGTTGCAAATGGGACCATAAAGATCCCCAACCCTTCATATAACCATCTCAAACGGCCATTTGAAATCCTCCTCTTCTCTTCATCAACAGTGTCACAAGTCTTCGATGATGACCTTACAATTCCTTCCCATACCTATGAATTTGTGTCTATAAGTTCCCTCAAACATTCACCTCATAATTCAATCGTTGATGTCATAGGTATTATCGCCTCCCTCTCTCCTGCATCTATCATTCGCAAACGCGATCGCTCTAAGACTCCCAAGAAAACTATAACTCTTCGTGATATGTCTGGGAGCAGCATTGATGTCACTTTGTGGGGTGAACACTGCCATGCTGAAGGTCGTGCACTCTCCGAAATGTGCATGGCTCATGAAATTTTTGTGCTTGCAATTAAAGGGGGAAGGATCGTCGAGTTCAATGGCCAAACTATCAGCACAATCCCATCGACTTCGCTACTTATAAATCCAAATGTCCCTGAAGCACAACAATTGAAAGAATGGTGTGACGGAGAAGGAAATAAAGCACCCTCACCGTCGCTCAGCCGCAAATACAAAAGTACAAGCAAGAGGCCTTTGAGTTCGAAAACAATTGCCGACATTTTGTCAATGCAACCTGACGAAAATTTCCCATGGATTTCGCTCTGTGCTACTGCTACCTCTATTAACATGGAAGATTTCTACTTCCTCTCATGTCTCTTTATCATTGATGGAATCCAATGCATGAGAAAGGCTTTACGACAAGATGACAACACCTACCGATGCTCGAAATGTGAAGGCTCATTCAATGAGTGCGACTATCGCTACATTCTTCGACTCCATTTGCAAGACCACACTGGCCACCTCGAAAATGTTGTCGCTTTCGACGAAGCCGCAACTGCCCTTCTTGGTGTCTCCGCAAAGGACCTCTGCCTCCTCTCAACCAATCCTGAAAATGTTTTCGACATATACAACAAAATCAAAGGACGCCATTTCCTCTTCACACTATCTCTAAAGTGGAATAGATTCAACGGTGTTGAACGACTACGCCCAACTCTTATGCACGCAGAAGAACTTGTGTACGATCAGGCATCGACTACCCTCCTAGAGGCCCTGCAATCAGGCCCTCCCCCCCCCCCCACCAACCCATTCTAACACAAACTCTACCCGTTTGTTTCTTGCTCTCACTCATCTCTCCCCCACCTCTTATTCGATACATACTTTCCCCATAATAGCTTCCTGCTAAAATGTCCACCTTTCGCCACACATTTTCAATTCCTTCCCATCGTTCCCCTTTCAGTATTCTTAAACCTTCATTTCCATTCCTCATCCATTTTCCATACATGTTTTGTAATCGTAACTATATATTTTCATTCCCCTTCTACTTTCTACTAGTTCTCCTAAATGCTTCAACGCCCACTCCTTTCTTCATGACATTTTGTATATATGTCATTCCACTATGCTTTAATGGATCTTTCTAATATATGAACATTTAGTCACATGGTTTTTCCTTTCCTCCTTCATTGTTTGATCTTCTTTACAACACACACATTTTCTAAATGTAAATATCGATATGCTATGCTTACTATAAAAAATAATACATAAATTGCTTCTTCTCTTTTTGTAAAATACAAAATATGTCTTCACTTTACTCTAACCAATATATGCAACATGTGGTTGATTTCAAAATAAATGTTTTACACTTTGAAATATCCAACACACATTTCTAATCAACCCATACTCAATACATTTTCGCTTTAATAATCACTCGCAATATACTTCATGCATTTGATATACCTTTCCTTACTTGCAACAGCTATGCCAACCCCACCAGAAAACAATGTGGGAAGGGAACAACAATAACGCCACTACGCACTTAATAAATACATCATCAATGCACGTCATCGCCTCCTCTATTCAAATCATCGAACAAACCTTCACTCTCAAACCAACAATACTCTCATTCCTTCACAAAATTTCGTCCTCCCCATACATTCCACCCAAACTTTCCAACTTCCCCTTCCATCTCCACTTCCTAACCGACCCTTTCCAAATGCTTCAACTCGTTCAAATCTTGCCTACCCTTTACATATGCCACCCCATGTTCCTCCCTTTCCACTTGCCCAACAATTTCTCCCCATCCTTCTCCAACATGCACATTATCGCTTTCGTCAATGGATCGATGCACTTTGTCCCATCCAAGTTTGCTCAATTTGTCATGAAGCTTACCCATCCATGAAAACAAAAACAAGTCATAGAATAACTTGTTGTACCCGTTGTGCTTCCGAACGCTCAACGCATCGTTTCTCCTCTACAAATAATATGGACCCAGGTATCCAACCACATGTCCTATCCTGCCTAACTCAAGTTGAAGAGATGCTCATTGCTCGTGTCAATCCCGTCCTTCAAGTCACCCATGCACGTGGTGGCCAATTAAAATATTATGGTCATACTATTAGCTTTCCACAAGATATCAAAAATATTGTCACCTCTCTTCCTCGCATGTTGTCAGAACTAGACATCCTTGTTGTAAAGAAAACTAGCTATGATGAAAAAAACTATGCATTTTTTGTTAGTCGAACACATGTCCATGCAGCTTTGCAATTCAAACTACAAAACGACCCATACTACAAAGATGTCCATATTAACCAACTTTCCCTCTCTGCTTTTGATATTTCACCTACCAACATTTCCAACATGCTACACCATATCAACACAACTTCCATCGCACTCCATGAAGCCATTCCAGAAATTCCTAATTTTGAACTTCCCCACTCATGCCCGTCTGACTTGCACCCATACTCCTTTGTTTCAACTCTACCAAACTATCATTCTGAACTTGATGAAATACTTACCTACATAGATTCGTCCAATTCAAAAACCACCCATTCACTTCAATGGCCGAACATTGGCCTCTCCCCAATCAATGAATACAACACAGAGGGCCTATTCTCCATGGCCTTCCCCACCCTCTTCCCCACAGGATCTCCCATGATTAACCAACCAAGAATTGCAAAAGTCGATATGCAAGAATACGCTTTGCATCTAATGCGCTACAATGACAATCGTTTTGCACAGCATCCTCGCTTCCGATATTACTTGTACAACCTTATCATGCGCCATCGCAGCCAAGAAACTGCCTCTATCTTCATTAAAAGGGACCTTTCAAACAACCTTCCAGCAACAGTCGCTGACCTTTGCCACCAACTCCAGCAAACACCACCTTGCACCATTCTAGACCAAATTATGCGTTTCGGGTCATCCTTGCGTGGAAGCCGTTCTTTCTGGACCAGGGCTAGAGGGGAACTTACGGACATGATCACTCAAATTGGCACCCCTACCATATTCTTCACACTAACTGCAGCTGATACAAAATGGCCTGACTTGCATAATTTGATGCCTTCCAACCCTCCATCCAATTCAAATGAGCACACTCTATGGAGAATCCAAAACATTGTTAGAAACCCGCATCGTGCATCTCAATATATCCATTACAGATTCACAATATTCCTGGAAGAGGTGCTACTTAAAGGATTCCTTGTAAAGGATTACTGGTGCAGGTATGCATACTATTCCTTCCTTCTCTTATCTTTCATTCCTTTCACTTCCACGCATCCAATCTTACTATATGTCCCCTTCCTTTATAAGGTATGAATGGCAACATCGCAGCTCCGCACATATCCATGGGTTTTTGTGGCTTCCAAATGCACCTGCTATGGACAATCTCGATTGAACCAATCCCATAGATGTTCACGCGGCTACAGAATATTTTGATACGTACTGCACTGCTTGGAATCCTCGCCCGCTTCACAGTTGAGCTCCTGTAATAAATCATTCATCTCTACAATATCCATGCCTCCTCAGAACACATGAAATATTTACAGGCAACCAATTACAAGACTATGAAAAAGTCCTCAATTATATTCAAAGACACACAAATTGCCACTCCTCTACATGTTTACGCAAAATAAATAACACATCAACTTGCCGCTATGGAGCCCCATGGGAGGTTCGCAACACGTCATCTCTTCACATTGATGATTCTGGAAAAAAAGTCTACTCCCCTGCTAGAAATGATCACAAACTCAATGTGCACAACGCTCAACTACTTGCAATATGGAGGGCCAACATTGATTTTCAACCAGTTCTCTCATGCCATGCTATGTTGAACTACATTTCAAAGTATGCAGCAAAATCAGAGGCAAAGTCTGAAAGCTACTACCAAATGCTCTCATGCCTCTCACAGTGTTCCCCCCCGGATGCTCCTACTATCACTATCGTCCGCAAAGTCCTCACCGAAATTGTTGTTGATCGAGACATTGGTGCACAAGAAACATGCTACATGCTACAAAAACTCCCACTAACAAAGTCTAGTCACTCTTTTGTCTCCCTCAATGTAAAAAAACAAGTCTTCAAATGTGTTTCGCATGAACTAGATGGTCATCTTCCATCAACACCTTTCATCACCTCCTACATGCAAAGACCAGCTGCACTTGAAAGCTTGTCTCTTATTGAAGTTGCACGCTCCTGGTCCTTCTCCGCCCATCGAAAAACATCACCATGGAAACAAATATTCCCTCCCATGGTTGTCCGCGTTCTTCCTCGTTACACCTCCATTCCATTGAAAGAATCACCAGCCTATGTAGACTTCTGCTGGAGCGAACTCCTTCTATACTTCCCTTTCCGTAGCCTCCCTAACGATATTGGCATATCCGACGCAGAAATTGTTGCACACTGGGAAGAAATTAGACACACATATCAACCTTGGCATGTTCACTGCAAACCATTCACCCCGAACCTTTCCAACTCTATATGTTCATCCCCAGACAACCCTCCCCATGCCCCCACACTTGACATGCATGAATGGCAATTCTCTCTCAACTCCACCCAAGTAACAACCTCCTCCTCGATGAGCTTGAAATGCTTGGCCATCGTGAGTTTGACACAAACCATAATTGGGCATACTCTACAATCCCTCCACACTTACAACAAACAGCCATCCGCTTCATCGACTCCACTCGCTCCTCCACAACATCCCACCAACTCCTAACTCCATCTACACATTCCCTTTCCTCCTTGTCCCCAAGCCAAACCATTGCATTCAATATCATTTTCTCCCACTTCTGCAACAACATTGCCAAAAAAACACTCAAAATGATAATCCAAGGCACTGGTAGTACCGGCAAGTCGTTCCTAATTGAGTTCTTAAAAAATGCATTCCTTGAAAGCTCCACCATTGAAAAATGCCTCCTGCTACTACTTGCTCCTACTGGTGTTGCAGCATTCCACATTAATGCTTTGACGATCCACTCTGCTCTTCGCATCCCTATATCCTATATGGAGCCTTTAGAGGGTCAATCCCTCCTAAACCTTCAAGAAAAACTTCAACATATCAAGTACATTCTAATTGACGAAATGAGCTTCATTGGTCCTAAATTGCTTTCTCAAATTGATGATCGCTTGCGCGAGGCGTTCCCTTCAAATAGAAACAACCCATTTGGTGGATGCTCTATAATCCTTGTGGGTGACCTTGGCCAACTACCACCTGTAAAAGACACACCAATGTATGTAGGAACTTCTCATGGCACTGCACTTTGGCAAAGTTTGAATATTTTGGTTACGCTTGCAACAGTGTTTCGACAACGAGGAACAAGTCCTGCACAGGTTTCCTTCCGCAAAATCCTCTCCAACCTTCGCAGTGCAACCCCCACTGTTACTGATTGGAATCTTCTTATGACATGTTCAAAAAAAAATCTTCCTGAAGCCGAAGTCCAATCATTCTCCAATTCAATGCATCTTTATTCAAAAAATGACGATGTTGACCTGCACAATAAATCGATGTTAAAACTATTAAATCAGCTAGTTGCACGCTGCCTTGCTGCTGAAAAGAGGCAACTTGAAACTACACAACCACAAAATGATCAATTATCAAATAAAATAATCCTCTGCATTGACCAACGTGTTATTCTCAAAAGCAATTTGTGGGTTGGTGCTGGTCTTGTTAACGGTTCGCTCGGCACCGTTCGCGGAATCGTATATGCACCAAGTTGTACACCACCAAAACTACCATCCTTTGTTGTAGTTTCCTTCCCTCACTACAACAGTCCACCATGGGATCCTTCAAATCCTACATTTGTGCCAATCCCCCCCATCACAAGGGGTTCGCGCACACTGATGCCTCTTGGCATGGCATGGGGCTTAACAATCCATAAATCGCAAGGCATGACACTAGATAAGGCAACAATCGACATCGGCAACATTGATCAGCAAGGGCTCACTTTCACAGCTATTTCAAGAGTTCGCTCGCTGAATGATCTCTGCATCTCCCCTGCCTTCTCCTTCTCACGCTATTCACGTATGCAGGAGAACCCTTTCGTCATGTGCAGGAAACAAGAAGAGGCATACCTTGCGTCCAAATCTATTACTCACACTCCTTGAAGAGCTCCTACTATTGGTACCTTCCCTTCGGTTGCATTCCACTTTTACTTCTTTCAACCTCTTCCTCATAATAACACCTTGCAAATTTCCTTCTTCATTTACATTTTCACTTTCCAATATCATTTCAATTCATATTTGTTCCTACTATTTCTTTCTTATTATGCTTCTCATTATTAATGTAAAATTTTTACATGTTCACTTACATGCTTTTCCTTTCCTTGCAGCAATTATGGATCGCAGCTACCTTTCTCAACTCAACAACTTCTACGAAGAAATCACTAAACAGGAGAATGCACTCCTCACTGTACAGGAACGCTTCTTAGTTCCACCTACTCTACTACTGTACCGATTGCGCCCAACATTGCAACTACTCCAAAAGCTCAAAAAATTCATGCGTCTGCTCATTCATGTACATGAAAGAGATGCACACAAGCATCTTCGAGCATACTATCTTAGTCGCGTCCCAACTTTGGACGTCAATTGGTGCTGCCGCTATCGGGCAACCCCTTGTATTTACGACTAGGAATACCCCCTCAGTCTACTATGCTATCACATGCTCCTCCTTTTTGTTCCAAATCGATTATGTTCTATATTTAACAATATCACTCTTACTCATTTTGCTTGTACCATGATGTAAAACTGCCTACTACTACGAGTTTCAATAACATGTACAACCTTTTTACCATTGCATTACTTCTATACAAGTCAATGATGCCATCGCAAAAAAAACTATACAATGGACAAGAAATCTATGGTCTACTATATTTTATACTATCTATTTTCATCATATCAGTTATACCTACATATCTAAATCTCACAAATTATTTCCTTTATACGCTCTCATTTTATACGATTATAAATCGATTCACAACCAAACCTACTTTTTATTTTCAATTAGTTTGCTTCTAATTTAAATTACATTCGTGCAAATAAGAGTAAATTACTTCTACTATTATTAAGACATAATGATTTAACATAATAACCACAAAGTTATAAAATTAAAGTCATGGAGATGAAATTACCTACCTTCTTTCCTCCTTCAAGTTTAGCAAACAACATATTTAATTTTCATAGTTTTAAATCTAAAAATTCATGTAATCAATCAATGGCAGATTTTACCCCTCATAAATTCACATTCATCATGTTCCCTAACTTGTACCACAAAATGATTCATGTCTCCTCCTTCCGGCGTTCCCTTGCACCCCCGGTGCAATTGCTAGTTTTAAATTTAATAAGATGTAGAATATATATTTTTTAATTTAATTTGATGATGATGATGATGATGGTTAACGTCCACTGAAACCAATCTTTGGTCTATCAGGCCTAAAGAAAAGAGTTATTTAATTTGATTTAAGATTTTATTCCTATGCTCAAAAAGCTTGGAGAGAAGCCTCCTGAGCTCACTATAATTTTGACATCTTAAAAAGCTAGGAAGGTCAGTATTGCAACAAAGATTATGAAATTAAGCTCTAATGTGGTTGTACGCGAGGCACTCTAAGAGGAAGTGATTTTCATCCTCGATGTTCATATTCTCACAGAGATGGCAGATCCTTTCAACCCATGGTGTTTTAGGAACTGTCCAACGACCTGTTTCACTATGGAGCTCATGAGACTTCGTTTTAATCTTGGCTATATTAATTTTCTTCTTTGAGCTAGTTAAAACAGAGAGATACTTTTGATCTTCTAAGGTGGGGTTGATGACCTCCTTATAATACCTTAATTTATTTTTTTAACTTTATTTGTTTTTTTAATAATTTTTTTTAGTTTAATATTTTTATTTCATTTTACTTTTTCATTTTTATTTTTTTTATTTTTTTTTTTATTTTTTTTAATTTAAATATTTTTTTAATTTTAATTTTCAATTTTCAATTTATTAAAATTTAATATATATATATATATATATATATATATATATATATATATATATATATATATATATATATATATATATATATATATATATATATATTTTAATTTAATTTTTTATTTTCAAATTTAATTTTTTTTTTGTTTTTAATTGAATAAAAATTTAATTTTTATTTTTTAAATTTAATTTGTATATTTTAATTTTATTTTAGTTTTTTAAATTTTTTTGTTTTTTTTAATTTTTTTTAAATTTAATATTTTATTTTTTATTTTTTATTTTTTATTTTTTTCAACTTTTAATATATTTTTTAATTTTAATTTTTATAATGCTTTTTATTTTTTTTCTCTTAATTATTTTTTTAATTTTAAAATTTTAAAATTTTTTAAATTAAAAAAAATGTAATAATTTTTTTTTTTCAATTATTTTAAAAAGTTTTTTTTTTTTTTATTTTTAATATAAATTTTTATTTTTGGAATCTATGCTTCTGTGATCCATCGTATAAATTGCAAAAAAAAATTTCAGTAATAATCACATACAATGGAACATTGTTGACGCGTTTTGAACCAACCAGTGTGGTTCATCATCAAGTGAGAGATCAGATCAAGACATTAAGCTTAAATAGATGTAAAGATGGCTAACTAGCCGTTAGGAAAACGACTAGTTTGACTTTTTTTTTTAATTATTTATTTATTTATCTATTTTTAATTATATATTATATTTTTTTAATTAATAATGGCTAGTTTTATTTTTATTATTAAAATATTTGATTAATTTATTCAATTAATTAATGGATTCATTAACTTATTAATTAATTATTATTATTATTATTATTATTATTATATATATATATATATATATATATATATATATATATATATATATATATATATATATTTTTTTTATTTAGTTGACTTAATTATTTAATTACATTTTTTTTTTAATTTTATTTATTTATTAAAGTGCGAGGTCCAAATAAAAATCAACAATGACCAAAAAAAAAAGAAAAAAGAAAAAAAAAGAAGAAGAAGATAATAACAAAAAATAAATCAATCAATCAATAATAATAATAATGAAAAATAATAAGTAATATAAAAATAAAAAATATATAAGAGATAAAAATTTAAAAAAAATAAAAAAAAATTAAAGATAAATAGAAAAATAAAGGTGCAATAAGCAGGGTAGGAAAAAAAAAAAAATCAAGAATATAAGGCGGGTATCCAACACATGCTGATGATCTAGCTATCATCTCTATTCAGATTAATGGGTCTTTTTTCAATTCCTAAGGCCTCTCTTAACTTCCGATGATGGAAATGGTCGATCCTAGCAATGACCTTAGCCTCTTCGATGCACATATGATGGTTAGTCTTTTCTGCATGTTCATCTAGGGCAGACGAGCAGGATCTTCCATGATTAATGTCAGCAACATGCTCACAATTCCTTTGATTTATAGACCAACCCGTTTCACCAATGTAGGGAGTCCCACAAGAACAAGGAATGATGTAGACACCTTTCCCATCCCTAGGGTCAATCGAATCCTTAACTGATTTGAGAGTGCTATGAATCATGTTAAGGGGCTTGAACGACGAAGACACCTTATGCTTCCTAAGGGCCCTAGCAATTTTATCAGTGGTTCCCTGAATGAACGAAAGACGCACACTGCTGGACCAATGACTAGGGTCCTTATTATTTTTAATTAAATGACCTTTCTCTGCTTTGAGAAAAGCTTTAAGGCCTTGCGACCTACTATAACCATTTTTACAAAAGACACTCAATAGATGGGACTTTTCTCCCTCAAGGTGAGACTCATCAGATATCCTCAATGCCCTTGTGGCTAAGGTGTTTAGGACACCTAATTTTTGAGCAGGGAAATGGTGTGAACTAGCATGAAGATATTGCTCAGTATGGGTTTTCTTTCGAAAAACTTGATGGGAGAAAGTACCATCATCTTTTCTAGAGATAAGAACATCAAGGAACAGAAGACTACCATCCACCTCACTGCCCTAGTTGAACATGTAGAAAAGACTAACCATCATATCTGCATCGAAGAGGCTAAGGTCATTGCTAGGATTGACCATTTCCATCATCAGAAGCTAAGAGAGGCCTTAGAAATTGAAAAAATACCCATTAATCTCAATAGAGATGATGGCTGGATCATCAGCAGGTGTTAGATACCTGCCTTATATTCTTGATTTTTTTTATTTTTTTCCTACCCTCCCTTTATTTTTCTATTTATCTTTAATTTTTTATTTTTTATTTTTTATTTTATTTTATTTTTATTTTTATCTCTTATATTTTTTATTTTTATATTACTTATCATTTTTCATTATTATTATTATTATTATTATTATTATTATTTTTAAATTTATTTTTATTTGTTATTATCTTCTTCTTCTTTTTTCTTTTTCTTTTTTTGGGTCATTGTTGATTTTTATTTGGACCTTGTGCTTTAATAAATAAATAAAATTTTAAAAAAATTATAATTTAATAATTAAGTCAACTAAATAAAATATGAAATTTATATATTTATTTATTAAATAATTAATTAATAAGTTAATGAATCCATTAATTAATTGAATAAATTAATCAAATATTTAAATAATAAAAATAAAACTAGCCCTTATTAATTAAAAAATATAATATATAATTAAAAATAGATAAATAATTAATTAAAAAAAAAAAAGAGTCAAACTAGTCGTTTTCTAATGGCTAGTTAGCCATCTCTACATCTATTTAAGCTTAATGTCCTGATCTGATCTCTCACCTAGTCCTGATGATGAACCACACTGGTTGGTTAGAAACATGTTGACAACGTTCCATTGCATGTGATTATTACCGAAAGATTTTTTACAATAAATTTTTATTATTCTAAAATTTTTGTTTCAACACTTTTTGTTTTCAGGGTGCTTTTTGCCCAAAAAAAAAATTAACATCTATTTTTAAAAATGTTGAAAATTTACCCCGAAAAAAAGAGAGGTTATTCCACAATACAAATTTTCGTTTTCGAGGTGTTTTTTGCACAAAAAAAATGGCTTTTTCTTCCATTTTTAAAAAATGTTGAAAATTTACCCCCAAAAAAAGAAGGTTATTCTAGAATACAACTTTTCGTTTTCGGCTTTTTTTTCATGGTTTTTTGATGTTTTTTTTGTTAGAGTTCTCATTTTGAGGTAATAGTTCTCATTTGATCGGTAACTATGTTCACACAGTGCATAAGCAACTTGAAAAGAGTCAAAGCAGCTACAAGGCAAGGCATGAAAAACACTGTGTTGATCACAAATTCCAGGTTGGAGATGAAGTTTGGTTGTATATCAGCAAAGAAAGATTGCAAGGGGAAGGTAAAAATATTAAGCCAATCCATTATGGTCCATTTAAAATTCTGGAAACGATTGGTACTAGTGCATTTAAGCTAGAATTTCCTCCTTATATGCAAATATATTTTGTCGTTAATGTTGAGAATTTGAGATTGTTTGAGCATCCTTTGATTGATGATCAAGGAGAGCACATTAAAATGCCATCAATAGATGATTTCTTGCCAAAATATATTGATGAACTTCAACAAGATCTCATACTTGACAGAAGAATCAGAACTTCAAGTAGATGGAATGTCGAATACCTTAGAGTGGGACTCAAGGGACAAAATCCTTCAAGGGCCAAATGGACAAATGGATGGATAGTGATAGGGTGAGGGAGTTGTACCCTCACCTACTGAACAATTGATAGTATCTTTTGGGGTCCAAAAGGCTTCTAGTGGGGAGGAATGATCAGAGGCTCAGTATTTAGCTAAAAAATTAAAGTGCTCATGAATGCTTCAAACCAGAGCGACCGGATAAAGCTCATCACCAGGATTCCAACGTAACTTGTTTCATCAAAATCCGAGCTCGTATGAGTGAGTTATGGTCTATTGTTCGTTTTCCTAAACAGGTAAAAATTGTGCAAAACAGTGACAAACCGATGACTTGGCAGTCCAGTCAGGACCTCGGGAATATTTAGGGAATATTCTCTAGTTTTCAGTTAGTGACACTATGACAAGTTTCAAAATCGGATTCGCCAAAGTTGCTTGGGGAAGTTGAATTTTTCCTCCTAATCCTAAGTTGGAAATTTCTACTATGGTGGATTATTATTATTATGGTGAAATTTTTGAGCCAAGGGGGAAGGGCCACATGGCGCAATCGGAGGCTGCCACGTGCTGCCCCATCCCCACCCCCCCCCGCCATGGCAGGTTGGTTGGGCACATATTTAGTTTAACAAGGTCTGAATCAAAGGTTGGTCACATATATATTTATCAAAGGTGTGAACCATAATCACGGGCGCAAGACATATTATTCAACATATACATTATATCCAAAAATTTTAAACTATGGATTGGGCATTGCATATTACACCAAAAATTTTATGGCGGGGTTGGGGTCGAACCCATGATCGTCCGCCTACAATGCCAATGACTTACCATTATACCAACCACCGCAGTCCTTACCCCAATAGGACTTCACCGCCATTTCAATTAACACGCAGCGGGAGTTGGGGGTTCGTAGGGGGCCAACCCTGCGGGCCAGCCCCCTCCCACATGTCCATGCGCTCGGAACCAATGGCTAAGACAGAAATCTGGTGGAGATTTAAATGGGACTAGCATTTATTTAATTATGTTAAACTGTGGTTATACCATGATAATCCGAGATTTGTGGATAAGTACGGGTTAGCGCTAAACGTGCCTTAACCCCACTTAACTACATTTTTATCACTTAATTAATTGCGGATTATATTGGCGGAATGTTTAGCGGACCCACCATATGCGGAGCAGCTCCACATTTAGTGGAGTTAACTGGTGGACTTCCAGAATTAGTGGAGAAAAACTAGGAAAATTTGGTTTTGCCATAACTGAGGAAATTTTCGACCAATTTTGGCTCAGGAAGAGTCATTCTTGGTAGATTTTTATGTTTTGAAGCCAATGGAGCAGGTTGCGCAGGAAATAGGAGACTGTAAACAACACTTTTTCACGATTCAAGCTAATACAAAGGCCCACACTATGAAGCTGGACCAAGGAGATGTAGCCCAGGAGGGGTGAACTCCTTCATCAAAAAATTGTGTATTTGTCTATGTTATTTGTGTTTGACGTGTTTTTATGTGTTGTTGTTCAACATTGAGTTTCCATGCTTTTAAGTTCATAAAATACACTTAATCTCATCAAGTTTAATGAATTTTCAATCATAAGCACATGTATAAAACCTTGTATGATAAGCAAACCAAAGCACTTTCATGCTAATTATGAAACTGATATTAGCACAACATTAAATACATTCAATTTCAGATCATCATAGCTCCCCATGGAATAGTATTGTTCCTTGATGGCATCTCCAAAATAATTTTAAGTGGGTGCAACCAAGAACAGGGGGATTCCCTCTCTTCCTTTTTCTCATAGTAGGTTTTCCACCAGTCCTTGACATGGGGCACAAATATGAGGAGTGAAAAAGTAATATTTTCCTGATTAGAAAAGCCATGAACCGAAAAATATCCTTCTAATAGATTCAGTCATATATCTACGACATCTTCATCTATGTGGTCCTCAAATATGGGAATTTCGAAGTTAACTTTCACCTTAAAAGGAGTGGCGCCTCCAGAGTGTCTATCGGATGAAGATGTGTCATCGGTGGGTAGTCGTCGAAGGATATGGGAAAATTTATCCATCATCACGTTGCTCTATTTCTCGAGCGCCTCCTCAAGCAATATTTTGATAGGATCTCCTGCTCCCTCATCTTTCTTTTCTTTTTCCATGGGAGGTCATCGGGGTTTGCAAGGTTAATCTTGCAAAGGTTCAACCAAATCGAGCCCTAACTCCTAATACCCCGATCTCGTTGGGGACATGCAAATAAATATTGAGAAAGAGCATAACGCTCTAATACCACTGATCCATACTTATGCAGGAACACAATCAAATACATAAATAAACATAAATGTAGAGATGAAATAGAAATAAAACTTCATTTCATTAATATCAAATAATCGAAATAAGCTTACAAGCAGAATGGAAAAAAACTAGTTCGGGCGATGGTAGCTTATCTCTGAGAAGATATGTGGTAGCTACATGCCTCTGAACTGTCTTACAATTAGGCTCAAGGGCCTTTTAATTATTGAACAACATGGGAAAACCCTAACCCCGAGAAATGGAACGCCAAGATTTTGTGGGGCCCGTTGGGGTTAGTTGGGCAGCCAACTTCCCTGGGTCGTAACATGGTCATATTATCTTTGTTTGACGCATATGATATATCGTCGGAAATATATCTTTGAGTACTACAATATTTACTTGGCATCGACATGAGCCTACTGCGGACCTCAAAAAACACCACTTTAGGGGGTTGAAACCGCTCCGAAAGTTTAGGACCTGAAAATTGTTAATAATAGTAAATGTTTTTATAAACAAAGAAACTGATGAAACCAACTGGAGGTCTAGGTGGAATAGGTGGGTGGCCACCAATATCCACCTAGATCACTTGTTTAGTAAAAAAAATTTGGGACAAAACGCCTCTCAAAATGGGGAGGTATTGTTAATTTTTGGCAGCTTAGTGATAAATTCCAAACATGGGACTAGATTCCTCTTTTCAAGAGGATAAATTTTGGCTATTAAAGTGCTCAATTTAGACAAGGTAAAGTGTATTTTTGAAGAAAATCCCACATGTGCACAAAAGGATAGGTTGGCCCAAAAAATAAATTGAATACCCCTAGATGGCTATAAATACAAGTCAAGAGACCCTCATTTGGATAGCATCATGGTCATTCTTCCTTATTTGGTTTGGCTCACACAATTCTAAGGTAGTTCGCGGATATTGGTTCGTATAGGTATGAAATTGAATGGTTTGAAGCTTGCATATGAGATCTAGGGTTTTGGTTTCCAGTTGCAGGGATGACACAAGAATTTTTCAGTTGCAACCACATGCATGTAGGCTCATGAATGCGATTGAAGGGTTTCAATCGCATGCACATACACTCTCTACATGCGGTTTGAAACTAGGGTTTGATTTTTCAGTTGACTGCAGAATTCGACAATTGATCGCAAGCTTTTGAATCAGGGTTTTGATTATTAGCATTATTGGGTTCATCTCATGGATTTTTTTTAGTTTATTTTGTTGGATATTCTTGTGGTTGAAGATATGGATCATTGTACTCTCTCTTTGCTGAAACATTGAATGAAAATCTAATAAGAAGAAGAATTTGAAATGGTTTTCCCCATAGTGGGTTTTGCCCTGGTATGCAACCAATCCTAGTGTTTCTATGTGTGAATGTTTTTCCTTTATTTTTCCTTTGTGTTCCACTGCATTGATGATGATAATGTTCTTTATATATAATTTCATATGTTTCTAAGTAATGTGGTAAAACTGGGTGCTTTGGGGTGAATTTAATATGTAAATCAAGGAATTCAATTATCTAAAGCAAAGAACAATATAGGCCTAATAAAAATTAACATGTATGATCTGAATTGGATCATTATGTTGTTTTTCATCCATCTCAATGCTTCAAAAGTGGAAAAAGTGGAGGAATCAGCTCTCAGGACCATCTTTACCAATAGGACCCAGTTTGGAAAATTGGGGTATGAAACATTTCAAGAGCATTTTGAGTAATCAAAAGAAATTTTTTGGGGGTAAAATGTTTCCTCTCTATACCTTTTCAACACAAATACCTTTTCAACAATGTAAGAATCGAATCAATCGGAGTTTGTATGTGAAATTTATGCCACTCAGCCTTCTTGTTTTCACCACCATAATTTGAGAGGATGCCATGTAAACCCCCATTATTCATGGAAAATGGAATAGCCATGTGATTATTATAAATAATACTCTAGAAGAGTCTATATTGTAATTTTGATTAAGATTTGAGGTAGTCAAAACTAACCACTAGTAGGCTATCGGGTTATGTTACAACTAGGCCACTAGGAGGAAAAGCGGTTTCATTTTTTCAAGTGCATTTGTTCCATAGTTGAGCAAAAATAGTTGAGGGATAGGAGATAGATCACATAGAGAGGATTTGTGAATTATGGTAGCCCATAGGCAACAAGCCATACTTCTTTGTACTCGTAGACATTTTCTATTCAGAGAAAGAGAGCAGAGCGGTCTCACCTTCCAACTAGGTTTTTCTCATGAAAGGGTTTCCCAGGTCATATCTTGTGTGAAATGTGTGTGTGATATTTTATTTCACTATTCTCTATTTTCTGCATAATTTTAAATTCGCACACATGCACTATTAACAGTAAATCTACAGATGAAGAAAATGTATTAACATTGTAATAATGTAAAATTTCATATTTTAAATACACTTTTATCATATCTATTGTGACAAGTTTTGCAGTGGGATATTCACAACAGTTTACAGATCAAGAGAATATATATTTTTGGAGTTTTTCTAGTGAGAGGCAAGCCATCTATGTAATTCTCAATTGTTGAAGATTTATTAATAATATAAACCCTCATCTGTTGCGTTGGTTTTCCTCACACTAGGGTTTTTCTAGGGACATTTGTCCAAAAATATCGGTGTTCATTATTTGTGTGTGTGAAATATTTTCTTAGTTCCTGTGATTTATTTATTTTCTGTTAAGTTGCAATAGAGTTTAATTCAATATTTTTCGTAAAGAAATTGCAAAACACAAATAATCAAATTTGATAGGAAAATAATAAATAGTAACTGCAACAATATTAAAATTTCACATGTATTAGAGCAGATTAGAGGGAAGAAGAAGGGTCTGTGTAGGCACAAGAAGAGAAAATACAAGGATTTAAAACCCAATTCAATTTCTCTAGTTTATTTAGGTTTCGCTTATTTCTAAAGGTTTGTAAAATGGCCTTAGCAGGTTTGATAAATCAAGATAGATTGGATGGAGACTCAAATATTGTTGTCTAGAAAGCCAAAATTTCCTTGTCATTGGAAGAAAACAGTCTCAAGGAGTATGTGACCAGTGTGATAAACATATCAACGCATTTAGCACAAGTTTCCACATACCATAAGGAAGATGCTAAAACATGGAGGATAATCCTTGATGGATTCAAGGACCATATAGTTCTGCATATTGCTAAGTTTGATACAAGTAGTAAAATTTGGGACGTTATTTTTAAATTGTTCTAGGATGCTATAAGTAACAAGAAGCTACTTCTCAAAGAAAAATTGATGAATACAAAGATGCAAAGGTGAAAACTTTACTAGTTACCTCACAAGACTTAGACTGGTAAAGGACGAGTTAGCTACAATGGGAGATAAACCAGATGGTGAAAAAATGGTGTGTATAGCCCTAAATGGCTTCATGAAGCACTGGGATGTATTCATCCAAGTGATCAATGGATGAGACACATTTCGAGGTTGGGATCTGTTATCACTCAGATT
>CM076577.1:1436008510-1436254113 GCA_034641835.2 Pinus albicaulis
TATTATGATTTGTATAGTGATAAGAGATTAATGATAAATTATGCTATGCCCAATCTTAAAATCAAGATTCAATAGTTTATTCAAGTTAAGTTGAACGTGTTAAAAATCTTCTATTGGATTGACCGCATACATAAATCCAAAAATTCGCCTGCATACAGAAATCTGATGTAAGATCCAAATAAAATTCAAAAATTGAAGTAAATTCATCGTGGAAACAGAAAGAAATCCTCAAAAGTTGTATATAAGCTAATAATAAGATCAGAAAATTTTCTCATGTCAAAAACAAAATTACCTCAAGATCAAACATTTGGTAGGAAAGAGAGGCAAGTTCGTTCTGCAAACTTTGAATTTCTTTTCGAAGAGCATCATTTTCATTTGTCAAAGTTGTTGCTGAGTTACAACATGGTAAGTGTTTGGCTTGAACGGTCACTGTAGCATTCTCACCTGGCTTTAGGGGTTCATCTAGCTTATCGTTGGCTATTGTGGTGTAGAAAGTGTCATCCAACTGCATGACTTCAGAAACCCACGCCAATTCCTGTGATGTAATCTTATTAGTAGATTGGGGATCCGTTCTACCTTTGTCTAACTTATTATCCTCCTCTGAAACTGTTGAAGGAGTTTCATTAATTTGAAAGATTTGGGGATTAATCTGAATCTCCTCGACTCGGCTAGTCGAGTAAATGCCTTGATCATTATGTTGGACTTGCAGTGTGCACGCAGATGCATTGGCATCAATTTCAGGGATAAACGTAGAAGTAGGAGCTTGGCCCAATGTCATGTTGAATGAAACATCCTCAGGCTTTTCAGCTTGAATTCGCATTATGTACACTTTTGGATTATAAGCAGTAGAGCAACCTTTATTTGTTTCCTTCAACACATTTAATAACCTGACATTCTCTGAAACACCTCCAGTAGGTTCTAAACTATCTAAAGTATGACCCAAAGGCAAGTCTCCCTGTCCCTGCTGGCTTGGTAGTGATCCATGCTTGTCAATTACAGTTGTTTGTTCAAAAACTTTGGTTTCCTCCGGGTTGTCAGCTTGGATTCGCATTAATTGCGCTTCTGGATTACAATTAGGAGAGCAACTTTGCAACTGTTTCCCTTAAAAAAAATTGCTCTTGACGTCCTCAGAAGCCTCCAGTGGATTGCCTAAAGCTATGCAGTATAGTCAAGGCAGAAGTATTCTACTGTTCTTTCTTTGACACGGTGGTAATCCATGCTTGTCAATTACAGTGGTTTGTTCAAAAGCTTTGGTTTCCTCCTGGTTGTTAGCTTGGATTCGCATTAATTGCACTTCTGGATTGCAATTAGGAGAGCAATATTTATTTGTTTCCTTCAACAAATTTAATAACCCGACAATCTCCGTAACACCTCCAGTAGGTTCTAAACTATCTGAAGTATGATCCAAAGGCAAGTATTCAAGTTCCTGCTGGCCTGGTGGTGATCCATGCTTGTCAATTACAGTGGTTTGTTCAAAAGCTTTGGTTTCATCCGGGTTGTCAGCTTGGATTCGCATTAATTGGAATTCTGGATTATAAGTAGGAGAGCAAACTTTATTTGTTTCCTTCAACGCAGTTAATCCGACACTCGCGTAAACACCTCCAGTAGGTTCTAAATTATCTAAAGTATGATCCAAAGGCAAGTCTCCCTGTACATGCTGACCTGGTGATGATCCATGCTTGTAGTTTGCAGTGGTTTCTTCAAAAGCAGTAGGTTCTAAATTATCTAAAGTATGATCCAAAGGCAAGTCTCCCTGTACATGCTGACCTGGTGATGATCCATGCTTGTAATTTGCAGTGGTTTCTTCAAAAGATTTGGATTCCTCCGGGTTGTCAGATTGGATTCGCATTAATTGCACTATAGGATTGCAAGTAGGAGAGCAACCTTTACCTGTCTCATTCAACGCATTTAATAATCTGGCATCCTCGGAAACAAGTTGAGCACCAAAACCTGAAGGTATTGGTAATGTTTTATAAACTGCATTTTGCTTAGGAAGTGTCGTAAGTATGTGATTATGCATAACACTAGAAAAATGTCTATTTGAAAAGAAATATTGTCATAATTATGTCATTGCAATGCTAATAGTCATTCGATACCCACAAATTAAAGAAGATTATAACGTGGCAAACTGAACTTGTCGAAAATAAAATAAAATTTATCAACTATCAAAATGAAAAGCGATTGTGATTGTGCTAAGGCCAATGTATCATTCTCTTTTCAGAATTTGGTAAATCGCTAAAATTAGGGCACCGACTCATCTCATCTTATTAAATAATTGCATACCACTGTGAATGTTTAGTCTTTAAAGTTCTTTGTAACTTACATATTATAAGAAATTGCAGCATTTTATTATCTCACTAGATATTCAAAATAAAATAGAAAACCATCGCACCTGTTCACCCTCCGGCTTTTCCCCTCGAGTGTGCGAACCTTCGGCTTTGGTCATTTCACTGCTGGCGAAATTGATATAACTAGAAGGAAAAATATTTAATATAAGTCTCAATAACAGTTTATATGAAAATTGTGTTCAGAATTGTGTTAATTTTTTTTATCCTTTGCGTTTCCATTTTAAAATTTGCAAGTGTACAAATTTAAAGGAAAATCTTTAACTTCCAGCAAAAATAGTTAACTGCTATAAACACTGCTAAATTACAGGCATTATTGGAAGGAAAAGGCCACATGATCTACATACTACAATATGTAGCTCCTACTTGTAATTTTCATGGAAACGCTAAAGATTCAAAGCAGGACCACTGGATGAATTAGTTTTTAGTTCTCAACGCGTTAATATATTAAGAAAAGCAAAGAATTCCACTCGATTTCGTGAAAGTCGCAAAAATTTATCCAAACATACTGTAATAGATAAAAATTGAAAACAGAAAGCAAAAACCAGACATGTAATGAAACTTGGATTCACTGTGCTGCAAATTCTGCGAACAAACTTCAAGCGAGATTAAATCAAGAATATATAAACACTTCTTAAATGAATTAGAGTAACAAGTAATGCTCAAACTTCAAGTGAGATTTTTCCTACTGGCGTGCGACAACCCCAGGAGAGGAAATCGTCTCCTTTCATCTATCTACCTGTAGATCGGCTCCATCCCTATGAGCTCCTCTTACAAGTGTGGAATCCATGGATTAATCTATCCGCATAAAATTAAATTGCTCCTCTCTTTGTCCATTGCTGGCTTCTCTCTTGGCCAATGAATAGGAGAAAGAAATAGTGAGTCTGAGAAAATAAATGCCCAGATTGTGGCTTATGGACCAGAGCTCGCAAACAAATTCTATCTGCAATAAAACGCGCAGGTCGTCTTCTCTTTTCTCATCACTCCACGGGTTAGGGTTTTTCTGCTATATACCAACTATGGGAAGGCCCTAACAACGAACGAACGGACCAGAGAGGGTCGGCCTTGCTCAGCCAACAAGAATATCTGTGTCCAACGGCCAACCACCTCTCCTAACCATTGAGAAAATTGGGGCGAATCACTGTAACTCCTCATTTGGACCCTGTAAATCCAGGGGAATGCCATGGAAATTTGCTCCATAAGAAAAAAATCGGGGCGAATTTCATTTTTCCATGTTATGCGCCCTTTTTTTTGGTGGGCTACTATTTAATAATTAATTATTTTTAAAATATTTATTGGGGCTAACTTTATTAAACTATAGAAAATGGGTTTTATGTAAAAAATTCGCCTTGGGTTTGAAATGGCTCATTAACATTTTTCCCTGTTGAATGTCAAAAGCTGACATTAGTCTTTCTTGATTCTTTGGAGCCATTTTCAAATATTGATTATATACTTGCATTTTCAGTGGATCATTTCTGGCCTTGATATTGATAAATGTCTTCTTTATATCTCTTGTATCTTTGACTGGTGTTTTGAAAGAAGATATTTCCATATTCTGTTGCTTCTGTGACTCTTTCTGTGTAAGTGGATGCTCCATGACTATTCTGTTCTTTGGCTTGTCTTCTCTTTCTTGGTGGTCAGAGATTTCTTGAAATGATTCAACTTCTGGAAGAGGATTCAATCTCTGCCTTTTAGTATCATGCAGCTCTGTATATCTATCACGAGGGGTGGATGTTTCAGCTTCTATCTTTTTCCCTTTTTCTATATTAAGAGGAGTTTGAAGATTGGAAAATTTTGGCTCATTGATATGAACTGCAGGGATTTGTGCCTGAATTTGTTCTTTGGATGTTTCTAGTAGCTTTGTCATTGTGAATTTTTTGATTATTTGTATATCTGGTTCCTTTTATTTTCCTTTTGATTCTACTGCCACTGTACTGATCTCCTGCAAAGGTTGTTGTGAAGTTCCTGGTGACGAAGGTCTTGTTGTCTGTACCTGCCCAAGAGAGTCCAGGTCAAGAATATTTTCAAGATATTTCATTACATTATCAATATTGACATGTTCACTATCTTGCTCTACCAAAGTTCCTTCCACCCATTCATCTGTATTTTCATATTGTTCAATTTCTGTCATCCTAAAATGAATGTATGGAGATAATTTGTTTTTCATTCTTCTGTCACAGATAAAGCTATATGGATCAAAGGGTGCCCAGTAGAAACTCTTTGGTAATTTGATGTAATCTTCTAAAATCCTTTCTGCTTCTCTTCCAGCCTCCCTAGAATTAAAAACAAAGGGACCTAATTGGTTTTTTATCCAGAGTTGTGCCTTCTTCTTGGCATTACAGAAATCAACTATATCTGAATTGTTCATCTGTCTGAAATAATCAAGTGCAAAAAGTCTCATTGGAAAATATTTGGGCAACTTGAAAGGACACAATTCACATCCATAAATCCTAATCTCAGTATGGTTCTGATATAAGTACCAATCTCCCACTTTATATTGCTTTGAGAGTTGAAGGATTCTTTTGATTTCATTACTGATTCTAGGAGGAGAAATTCCAGTTAACAAAGTGGTTGCTGGATGTACAAACATATCAATGAACTCACTATAGGTGTAAGGAGAATCAGGAGAATGATGGGTGATAGCAGACCAAAAGATAACTGATCTAGGGTTTCCTTTAGCATCAAGTTTCTGCATATGGAAAGGAAAACTTTCTGACTGATAGTATATCATGAGATGATATATGAAGGAAGAATATTTGAATACTCTCTCATTTCCAAATCTCATGAATTGATCATGGATTTTGTCAGCAATAAAAGATGAAAAATCATACCTGACAGCAGGAGGCTGTCCAGGGGTAAAAATAGACAATAGCACTAGGGTCAATTGGTCAACAAACTCACTAGTGTTAAAACCTATTATTGAGGATATCATGTTTAAAATGATTCTGCCTTCATCAGTGAAATAGGTGTGGCCATAAGGGGGAGGTCCTTTTGGCTGATGTTGTGGCAGCATGAAATTCTGACAAAGATGGTTTAACTCTTCAGGGGACAATTGGGCAGACTTCTCAAGTAATTCAGCCATGTGTAGAGGAGTGAGGGCTTGACCTGGTTGGAAATGTAGTATCTCATTTATGGATTGAGCAGTTATTAGGAAGAGGATATCTTGATTTGGGGATAAGACTGCTCTTTGGTTAGGATCATAGTTGGCATGGCAAAGATGGATGATTTCAGGGAAAATATGGACTGCTGGTAGAAAGTACATAGGCATATTGGACTCCCAGAGTCCAATTACGTCGGAATATTTGAAAGTACATACTGCAGCGACAAAATATTCGAAGGGGATTCTCGCTGACACCCAAGTCTTTAATTTGAAATTCCATATCGGCTAAAGGTAAATAATCCAATTCTTTATGAGGGGCATTCAACGGTGCTACGTTTAAAGCCACCGGAACTTCCATTTTTGGTTCTTGTGTATTCTAAAATGGAAATTCGGGTTTTGGTGAAAAATTGAGCCAAATTACAGATTTCGACGGGAGAAATAGGTACAATTTCAGATTGGGAATTCAATTACAGTTCTCAAGATTTAAGGAATGAACTAGCCATCAATTTTAACTCTGTTTTTAGTGAAAGGAAAAGGAAAGCCGTGTTTCTTACAGAGTCAGTGCGAATTTAGGGTAAATACCTGTTTTTGGAGAAAACAACGTTTTGAAAAGATGTTGGTTAATGCGGATAATCTTCTAAGAGGCTTGACTGCAATCTTCTTTGACAGGGTAGAGGTTGGCAGATTTCACGAATTTGAATTTTGAAATTTCTGCATGGAGGGTGTATTCGTCGTCTGCGTACGAAATGATGAAAAAGACACGAATTTTTTGTTTTATCAACAAAGTCAAATGGGGGGGAATTTTTTATTATTTTATTGGCTGACGTCAGCATGGTACTACGGTCATGTCATGAACAGAAAGGGCGGTAAATGGTTTTTATCGCACCACTTATGAGGAAAAGTTGTTTTGAGCGGAGAGGCAACGATGCGATACAGCGATTGACACGTAGCCAGGCGCTATTTGAAAACCACTTGGCCATCACGCGTTATCTTTCGTACGCAGATGGCCAGCGAAATGGATAAGGATCGTTGATCTCGGAGCGGGTAATCGGACGGTCGACGGGACAGGGAGATGGCGGGGAGTTAATGGTGTGGGTCCGACGCGTTTTAACGGTTAATTAATCATTTCGGGAGTGATTTGATTGGCGGGGGCTGATTATTAATTAATCTTAAGGATTAATTAATCTCATATGGAAAAATGGTCGGGAAATGTTAAAAGCGTGGGGATGATTTATTTCAAAGTTTGGTTTTAATTAAACTTTGTGTTTATTTTTCTGTTTTAAACATATATACATATGTTTAAAATTTTTCGTATATTTTATTATATGATAATTAAATCATGGTGATTTTCTTACCATAGGGGCGGGAATAGAATTAATGTTATATTTTAGCCAAAAGGGGGTATATTACAGGTTTTTGATTTGAATAAGTGGGAATAAAATACTTGTGGCTAAAATAGTTATAATACATGGGTTTTGGGAATATTATATGAAAAGGAGTTATATACATAGGAAAAGGTGATTTTCATATGGATTTAATATATAAATTAGAGTTAATATGACAAAGGACAATGTAAACTCAAAATACTTAGATATAACCAAGAAAGTGAAGATTCAAAAGTAAATAACATTATTATACTTTCATCACTTAGACTTAGAATAAAAGTAATTTTGAGGGATTTTTATGAAATATTGAAGGATCTTCCTAAGTAAAATGGAATTTTACTTAGGAAAAGAGTTTTTTAGAGGTGAATGAATGTGATAATGGATGATTTCAAGCACTTAGGTTTTTTCAATTATTGGGCCGAGGGTCTAGTCCCTCCAAAAGTCAAGGAAATTCCTTGAGCCCCTCTAATCTTCAAATACCTTAGCACTTAGGGAAATTAGTGAAATATTTAAGGGAAAATGAAGGGGAAGTTAATAATCTTGACTTTTCTTTGCTGTGAACTTTTTCCAATGTAGTATCTACCTTTGCACTTGTGATGAAAGTAAAATTTGAACACATTTAGAACCATCATTCATCACATGTAATTATGCAACAACATCTACCTACCCTACTTACTTTACCCTACCATTTTCTCTCCTTTATTAGGGTGCACTTAGACTGGCAAACCCTTAACACACTTTTTCTTTTACATGTCAAACCTATCTATTTCTACACTTATTACATCCAAGGGCTCAGATTAAACTGTTGAGCACCTTTTATTAACTCTACCTATCTACTTATCTGCCAAGATTAAACTGTTTGGCCAGATATTTATTCTCTATTCTACAACATGAAATTGAAAAATGAATAAGTCAAGTTTAAACAGTTTGACTCTTCATAAATTGTGGCAAAAGTTTGACAAGTTGCACACAATTTTTTTTATTACAAAAAATGAAATAGTAGTGGCATTTAGACTTGCACACTTTCCTGGTCTATTTTTGTTTGGGGTTCATTTCTTTCACTTTTTTGACCATTTTATTCTTTTCACCCTTTGATTTTTCTTTTAGGGTATACCCTCTTTACATTTTTAAAATTTTTTGATTTTTTGATTTTTTTCGAGAATATGGAACACCTTTGCAATAAGAAAAAGGTTTGAACATATTGCATAGTTCAACAAGTCAATCATGAAAAATGACACCTATTGGTATAGTAGTCTAACATTGGCTCCACTTGGGGATGGATTTTCCTGGTGAAAAATCAAGAACAACAGGTTAGATGCCTCAAAATGTCTTCAACTGAACCATGTAATTTTCTTTTTCCGGTGGCTTTATTATATATATGATAGTAAAATTTCTGAAGCTTAGGGCCTTCACTTCGGGCTTCATCTTCAGGAATTCACCATCCAATCAAAACTGATGCATTAGAAAGGATATATTATATACATGTTAAAAAATCATATCATCCTAATAAATAGGATCAAAGTAGTGTTTTAGCATTCGACCATTGACTGGTCCTTCCTCAGCTTCTGAACCATCCAAATTCTTCAAAAAATATGTGTTATTTCCCTGTAAAGCATGAATGATGTAAGGTCCTTTCCATAAGAAATCAAATTTCCCATGTTTCCCTTTATCTTCCCTTCTGGAATCCCATCTTAGAACTTTGTCTCCTATTTGAAAATCTTCTGCTTTAGTCTTTTTGTCAAACAACTTCTTTAATTTTTCCTGTAAAACTTGGGATCGTTGATACACTTCTTCTCTGGTTTGCTGCAAGTGAATTGTTTGGTTTATTCTTCTCTGAATATCATTTGGTTCTACTTGAGCCTCCTGAAGTAACTTCATAACAGGAATTCCTAAGGATGATGGAAATCTTGCCTCAATACCATAAACTAATTCATATGGACTGGTCCCAATTGATTTCTTAGTTGTAAGTTTGTCTTCCCATAATGCATTGGTAAGTCTCTTATGCCAATTCTTTTTATTCTCTTCCAATAATTTTTTAATGATATTAATAAGGCTTTTATTGGAAGATTCTGCCAGTCCATTACCTTGAGGATAATAGGCTGTTGAATGGCCTAAAGTGATGTGATATTTATTACAGAAACTAATCATTTTCTTAGACTTAAACACAACAGCATTATCTGTTATAATTTTTTCTGGACAGCCAAATATTGAAAGTATATTGGTTTCTAAAAACCCTATAATTACAGAATCATTGGCTTGTTTGCATGGGATAGCTTCAATCCATTTAGTAAAGTAATATGTGGCAGTAAGGATCCATCTGTGTTGCCCAGAAGAAGGGGGATGGATTTCTCCAATAAAATCCAGTCCCCATTGTTGAAAGGGTCTCTCGGTGGAAATTGGTTTTAATGGTAAAGGCAACAATTTTCTCTTGCCCTCAAAGATTTGACACTTATGACAAGAAGTTACAAATTTATTAACATCTGAAAATAAGGTTGGCCAGTAAAAACCAGCCCTTAAGATCTTATCTGCAGTTGACTTCCAGTAAAGATGTCCACCACAATCTCCTGCATGAAATTAATTAAGAACCTTGTCAGTTTCATCCTTCAGTAATCAATTCAACAAAATTCCATCATGATTCTTCAAAAAAAAATCACTATCTAAAATACAATATTTTAAAGATGTCATTTTCAAAAACCTTTGTTTCGTTCTGGACAACCCTGGAGGAGATTGCGGGTTTAATAAGACATAAATAATATCAGTGTACCAGGGTGAGTCTAAAAAGGCTTGACTGATTTCTGGAGTCGCCATCTCCTGTTCGTCATCCAGTTTGTTAATATCCAGTGCTTGGAAATTTGTTTCAGTCATGAGTTGAGCCAAACCTTGACCTTTTATGAGTTTTGTTGGTTTAATTTCAATATCATATTCTAATATGGTAGCTATCCACTTACCTCTTTTTCCTTCAATACCATCTTGAGTTAAGATGTCTTTAACGACAGCATTAGGTACATAAGCTATCACATGAGAATACAATATATAAACTCTGAAATCTTTAACTGCTTTTACAAGTGAAAAATCTTGTTTCTCCATAATATTATATTTCAATGATGCATCTCTAAGTGCTTTACTAAAAAAGGCTATTGGTTTTTCACATCCTTGATCATCCTTTTGTAGTAAAACAGCTGCAACTGTATGTTCAGAAGCGAATGAAAAAATTGTGAAATATCTATCAAATTTTGGACTGGTAAGAACTGGTGTTTTGGTCAAAGCCATTTTGATTTCTTCAAATGATTGCTTGGCTTCCACAGTCCATTCAATACTTGAATCCTTTCTTAACATGTTAGTAAGCAATCTAAGTAATTCAGCTAAACTAGAAATGAATCTTCTCAAAAAATTGATATTTCCTATGAAAGCTTGAAGTTCTTTAATGTTTCTGGGATGCGGTATCTGCAAAAGGGCTTGTATTCTTTCAGGATCAATTCTAATGCCATCTTTAGAAATAATGTGACCTAGGAGCTTTCCTTCTTCAAGACCAAACAATGATTTTTTCGGATTTAAAGAAATACCATACTTTCTACATTTTATAAACACTTGCCTTAGATGATCTAAATGTTGTTGATCTATTTTGGAAAAAATAGTTAAATCATCTAGATAAATAACCAGAAAATCATGAATTTCTTTGGCAAAGGCATTGTCCATTGCTCTTTGGAAGGTTGCTCCTGCGTTTTTGAGTCCAAAATGCATCTTAACATATTTAAATGTACCCCATGGTGTTGTAAATGCTGTTTTTCCTTGATCATCAGGATGAATCAAAATTTGGTTATACCCTGAAAATCCATCCAGAAGAGAAATTCTTGAAGATCCCACTACCCTTTGTAAGATATGGTCCATTTTAGGCAGAGGATAGTTATCTTTTAAAGAAACTTTGTTTAAATTTCTCAAATCGACACATAGTCTAATCTCTCCAGTCTTTTTTCTTGTTGGTACTAAATTAGAAACCCATTCAGAAAATCTGATAGGAGCTATAATTCCTGCTTCATACATTCTTTTAATTTCTTTCTCAATTGAAGGTAGTAAAATAGGGTTGATCCTTCTAAGTTTCTGTTTGAAAGGTTTCTGATCTGGTTTCAAAGGTATTGTATGTTGAATTATTGATGTATCATATGATTTAAGATCTTCATAACTCCAGGAAAAAACATCCTGGAATTCTTTTAACAGTTCAACATATTTAACTTTTTGATCCTCTGGCAGAGATTTAGATAACTTAACCATCTTGGGATTTTCTTGAGTTCCTAAATTGTATTCTTCAATTTCAGCTTTTACCGGTTCCATTTTGGGTTTTAATGGAATGTCATTTGAGTCAAAAATATCTTCTAAAGGAGTTAATCCTTTGGGTAAATGATTATCTTTCAGATTGATAATTTCAGATTCATCTTCTATAATCTCATCGATTTCCATTTGTTTCAAATCCTGCATATCTTTTTTAGTGAATTTGGTTGGGTGAAGCATGTGAATTGCAATTTCTTCTTAAATATTTGTTGCTTGTTTATCCATTTGATTAGATTCATTGATTGTTGTGTCTTCATCTATACTACTATTAGAGAACTCATTTTCTAAGGTCAAAAAATTGTTAATCTGACTATTATTTACAAATACTTTCCAATTCAAGAGATTGTCCAGTATAGCAGGTCTATGTCTAATCTCAACTGTGAACTGATGATTAGGTCCAAAAGGTAATTTACAGGTGCTAGCGAACGTTGCAAGACTGTGAGCATGCAAATTTTGTTTTCTAGGAATTTTGGCAAGTTGAGCTTGTAGAAAAGTGTTGAGAATTTCCACAATTGTTTCTCTGTATTGTTTCAATCTGGGGTCTTTTGTTGAACATTCACCATTGATCTATTGAATAATTAACTTAAAGTCTCCTATGATTGATACTCTAATTGCTCCTAACTTTTTGACATGTTTAAGCCCTAACAAAAGAGCTTCATACTCTGCCATGTTGTTAGTGCATATAAAATTCAATCTATAAGCATGACCTTCAGCATGATCATTTTCAACATTATGTATCCAAATTCTAGCCCCTGCTCCTAATTTATTCACCGAACCATCAAATTCTAAATGCCATAGAATCTCATGTTCATAATCTTCATCAACTGTTTTAACATGTTTCATAACAGGTAGCTCTGGTTTTTCAATTTTTGCTGATATCTCTAGAATGTTTGATGTTTCTTTGTTTTCAGAAATTTCTTCAATTTGAACAGTAGATTTAGTTGTAGTTTCTGTTTCTGGTGCTTCTAGTTCAGTAGGAAGGTCCAATTCAGCATTATAAAGGATGAAAGAGTCCATATCAGAATGTCCTGAATAGACAGGGAAGTTTTCAGGCTTCTCTTGACTAATCACTAAATATTTCATCAAGGTCTCTCTGTATATTCTTTTAGGTTGACCAAATACTGAAATCGTAGCATATGACATATCTAATTGAAGAGATCCTTCGAGTTTGGCACCCCAAGATCTAGACAACAACATACCATATTTGGGATGAATGTCTGCAACTACTATATCCATCAAAATAGATTTCGCAGGGTATTGCACCAAAGTAACACACAAATCTTTAATCAAACCTAAACATCTTACCTGACTCGAATCAAAAGAGAAAAGATCTTTATATGGTATGGTAATGTCTAGATCTAATCTTTCCATCACGGCTTTTGGCATTAAATTGTGGGATGCTCCAGAATCAAGCATGGCGTTATGAAGTATTTTTTCATGAACATTCAAGCTCACATAAAATGGAGGAGTTCCTCCACTTTCCGGTTTGCCATTTACTTCAGGGCCAAAAAGTAGTCTGGGTTGATCATCAAAAACATTCACTGAATCATCCATTCCAGTAATGTTAAGGGATTTGCTGATTTGGCTTCTATAAACATCATGTTTAGCTAATTATGCTAATGGAACAACTATCTTTAGTTTACCTATTTCAGCTTCTAGATTGAAAGATTTTTCTGTTTGAGCTCTAGTATTTTGAACAGTTGGATTTTCTCTATTTTTTGGGTCTTCAGCGTTTTTCTCTTTTTCATGAGTGGGATTATGAGTTGAAGGTGTTTCTGAATTAACTTCTACTAGTTCTTCTACATTTCCTGCAGAAGAAAAATTATTAGAAATTTGTTTATTATTCAGTTGATTGTCAGACACATCTTCAATTATTGGATTAGGGGGGTTAGAATTTGTTCTAGAAAGAATTTGTACAGGAGGGGTGTTAGTTTTACCTTTGACTTTTTGTTTTAAAACTTTCTGTTTTCTATTCTCTGGCACATCAATCTGTCTACTTCTCAAATTTTACTGTTTATGAACTTCATAAATTGTTGTGTCATAACCTTCTTTAAAATCAAAAGTTTCTCCTAAATGAGTTTGAAATGTTTCAAGAATATGATTTTCTTGATCATCTTCAGATAGGAAAACTTCTGGTTCATTCTTATTCTCAGTCACATTATTTATTTCAACATCCTCTATTGGTTCTTTAGAAGATGAACCTTCAACAAAATTTTCTTGGAATGGTGGCCTGATGTTTTGGTCAGGGACATTTTTCCCAGTATTTTGGTTTTGATTTCTTCTGAAGTTTGGGTTTCTAACAACATTTTGACCATCGCCAGAAGACTTTATTTCGATTGTCTCTACCCTGTCTCCCAATCTTTCCATACCTTTAATAATTGCATCCAGCTTTCTTTCAAAAGCCGAAGGCTCTTCATTTATAGGCATCCTTCTTTCAGCCCTAGCTCTAGCACGTTTTTATATGAGGTTAGCCTCAACACTAACCACTATGCTTTGCATCTCTTCTAGAGTTTAGGGGGCTCTTTCCCTAAGTGAGTACACTATGTCAGAGTTAAACCCATCAGGGAATTTAACTAGTACTGAATCCGGAGGTGGTCTAAGGTTTTGGGGGAAAGCGTTGTAGGCTTCGTTAAATCTGATGATATAATCTTGCACTGTTTCATTAGGTCTTCTTTTCAATTTTTCAAATTTTGATAGGATTTGAAGAGGGTATTTCTTCTTCTCCCATCTATTCAAAAATGCCCTATACAAAGCTGGTAAGTCAACAATACTGTTTGGAGCAAGGGCCCTAAACCATGTCCTGACTTCCCCAGTAAGACTCTGGACAAAAATTCTCATTCGGACATCATTAGCGTCAATTTCATAAAATTAAAAGTAATCAGTCATCCTTTTGGTATGTTGTTGAGTTGTGTAAGTACCGAAACCATCAAAAGGGGTGATCTTACTCTGATAATCTTGAGGCAAAGCAGCAGGGTTGCCTGGCAACTGTAATTGAGCATATCTATTGGCCATTAGAAGGTGTAATGGAATAACAGGTGATGATTCTCTGGAAGGAGGTGAAGGAGTAGAAGGAGTGGCTTGTGTTTGAGAAGTTTGGGGAAAAGTAGCTGAACTCAGGGAAGCTGTAGTAATTACAGAAGTGTTTGAGGTTTCTTCAAAGGTCTGTTTAGATTGAATGGAATTTTGTAAATGTCTGTCAAGATGAAATGAAAAAAATTTCAATTGTAGATCTTCAAGAAATAATGGGTCCGAAACCAGTCTAGACAATTCAGTTTCAGAAAAATTCACAAATAAAGATGTTTCGAATTGCTCATCAAAAGGCTCTTCATCAAAATAAATCCACTTTACAAGACAAGATGTTGATCTATAAAGAGGTCGAGAACTTCCAGAGCTTTCTTGACTTTCTATTTCAGAGCTTTCTTGACTTCTAAGAATCCTAGGAATCAGATTGGGATTTTCGAATACAGGAGGTGGATTAGGGTCAGGATTTGACCTGGTATAACGAATCCTTTCTGAAGCCAGTTTTCTTAGTAATGTTTCCTTTAGGTTTTTTATTTTAAATGAAATGAAAATACAACTTCGACAAATTCTTCAAGAAATTAAAGATTTTTGATAAAAAATTTCTCAAATATTTATTGAACTAGAGAATCTGATTGAATGTTTGTAACTAAAGTTCAGTTATTAAGCTAAACCAGATATAGACTGAAGCAAGATTTATTTACCGTGCAATTGCAGAGGAAAATCATTTCAAAGGCTACCTGGCTGATCTTCAGACTCTGTCTATAGCTTATAAGAAAACAATAATAACATTAAAATGATTCAGATCCCCAGTGGAGTCGCCACTATGTTATCACTCAGATTTTCCTTGAAGTTGTTGGAAGAGGAAAGGGGTCCGAGGTAACCACAAACCAACCTTCAGATACAGAATCTAGCCAATCTGTATCCAGAGAGGGCTCTCTCTTTAAAATATAGTTTTGTTCATATCCTTGTTTTGGTATTACAGATATGTAGATTTTTATATCATATATGTTTTTTACTGTTGTAGATGTATCTTCAATAATCATTCAGTATCAGTCGTGTTCATCAGTTTTCTACAGCTAGTGTCAGTGCATTTCAGTTATCATATTGTGTTTCCTTCATGAAAAAGCATGGGTATGATTTTAGTGCATGTATGCTATTTTTTTTTTCCTGCATCATAAATGTTTATATCATGGATCATTGTACTCTTTTTTATCACTCAGATTTTCCTTGAAGTTGTTGGAAGAGGAAAGGGGTCCGAGGTAACCACAAACCAACCTTCAGATACAGAATCTAGCCAATCTGTATCCAGAGAGGGCTCTCTCTTTAAAATATAGCTTTGTTTTCTAGAAAATATTAGGCTAGTTATAAGTCCAGGGTTTTTGTTTGAATTTGAATGGTGGAATCCTCCAACTAAGGGCAAGATTGAGTATTTTAGGCCATTGGGCTATGGAGTCGAAAGGATGTCTTTACTGGATTAAGTTTTTACACTAAAGATGGCTTTGCAGGGCAAGATAGCCAAACAGAGAACAATTTTAGATATTAAAGTGAATGGGATAGATTTTGAAGGGATGAAAGGCAATTAAGAATCTTTCAACATGTTCAAAGAAAGAAAGTGAATGATTACAAATAAAGAGCAATTAATAATTCTTTACTATAGTAATCAAAATGTTTAAACCAGCGAAATAAGAGCAATTAAGAATTCATTGTTTATAACTAGTTTAGAAGAAAAAATTTAGAATAATCACAATTGAAATCAGAGTACACTTAAGCAATTTCTGATTTATTCTTTTTTGTCAATTATTCGGAAATGGAACACAGTGATATTATAAACAAATATAAAACTTAAAACATAGGATAGAAATGACTTATTGAACTGTAGTATGACACATGAATCCTGCAAAAAGTCTTGAGCTTCAATTCATCATCTAGCAAGCCACAAAGAAATTTCTCCAAAGCACTTTTATTCCAAAAAGAAAATATTACAGCAAAGTCGAAGAATCCACCCTCAATAAGTCAATTGAGGGCTTATTTATACAAAAAATCATACAAAACATCTCTTAACAAAACGAGATATAATCTAAGGTGACTCACTAATAAGTTACAATAAAAATAGAGACAAATGGTCTCATGGATAAGACAAGAAGTAACCGATGTTGTGTTGTTCCCTCATTTCGAGAATGTGCTGGAGGCAGGTGCTATTTTTTAGCTCATCGTTGTCTTCTTCAGTAATTTTGTTTTAACCGACTTGCTTCACTGATACTCTTCGTTCCTACTGATACACTTTAACTGAACTGATACTCTTTAACCTTTCTTTGTCCTTTTATCCTTTATACTGTAGTAAATAGGAAAAAATTTGTATAAGGATAAATTTTACAAAAGTTCCAAAACATCTTCCCACTATTTCTCTTCTGCTATTCTTGTCCATTGAAGCTTCCTTAAGGTTTCATCAGCCTCAGTATATCTGAAGAAATTAGGCTGGTTAGGAAAAAAATGCCTTACTTCATGTTCCAAATAAAACAAATTCTCTAATCTGTCATGAAGATTCTTTCCTGTAGGTAATGTTGCTTATGATGAACTGGCTGAGGAATTGTCTAGATTGTGAGCATGTATGTCCAATTTATTAACATAAGTTTCCAAGTCCATTATTTTATCTTCTGAAACCATAGGGCTGGGCAACCCTTTATTCAATAAAACATTAAACCTTTCTCTGAAAGCAATTATTTCTGCCTGCATGTCAAAGCACCTTCTTTCCAAATTTTGCAGAAGAGTCCTTTTAGTAAAAACTCTTTTTATTTCTAAGATTTTTGCAGTTCTATCCTGAATACCCACTTCTTCGAGATGCTGTCTGGTTTGGGTGTTTAGAAACTAAATAAGCTGATTAGCTTCCTCAGGCCTATTTCCCAATTCTGCTCGTGTATTCTCAACTTCATCCAGAGCTACTCTGACCAAATCATTCTATTCGTACATTATCTGGATTGAGAACCAGATATATTTTATTGATTGACTAATATTATCCCAAAGAATGTCATTTATTTCTCTCAAAGGCTTCTCCAATGTGAGATCCTTTTCTAATGCTTTAACCAATTTTTCCAATCTCTTGATTTCTCTTGATTTGTCAGCAACACTCATTTTTGAAAGATCATATCTCTGTTCTAAATGGATAAGTTGTAACTTTTTGTGATGAATTTCAGTCACTTGAAGTTTCAAGTAATTAATTTTCTTTACTAATTGTTCTGAACTCAAATTAGAAGTGTCTACCTGTGTTGATTCTGCTGGCTGACCTGTTGGGTGTGTACCTGCAATGGCCTCTGTTGTAGATGTTGGAAGAGAAGATTGTTTGTCTTTCAGTGCTTGCTCCAGCTCTTTTTCTGTTTTAGTCAGTTGCTCATTCATTTTCAAGAGCAACTCCATCATTTCTTCTTCAGAATTCTTCTTTATTATTTCTTGATTTTGAGGATGTCTGGAGGCTGGCAATTTCAACTGTTTTCTCAATGCAGCAATGTCATCATCTTTTTTCTTGATTAGAGTTTCTATTCCTTTGACATCCTTTGGATTGTGACCTAATCCAATTATTACTTCCTCCAATGTTTTTATTTTGTTATCTTTTGCTTGAGAAGAAGCCTTTTCAAGCTGCAATTATGTATTGGTGTTCTCCAAAGAATCCTGTAACTTGTGCGCTACCATGGCTTTATTAGTCAAAGTAGAATAAATCATTTCCCCAGTCTGCTTATGTAATTCAATTTGGTCTAAAGGATGGATATCCTTTTCTAGGACTTCAAAGTTTGTCCTAATATAATCAGTAGCTATTTGGGGTTGTTACACCTTGGGTTTGAAATGGCTCATTAACATTTTGCGTTGTTGAATGTCAAAAGCTGACATTAGTCTTTCTTGATTCTTTGGAGCCATTTTCAAATATTGATTATATACTTGCATTCTCAGTGGATCATTCTTGGCCTTGATATTGATAAATGTCTTTTTGATGTCCCAGGCCTCTTTTACTGGAGGCTTGAAAGAAGATATTTCCATACTATTTTGCTTCTGTAGCTCTTTCCTGTATGAGGTAGTGGATGCTCCACTGACTATTCCTGTTTGCTGACTGTCTTCTCTTTCTTGGTTGTCAGAGATTTCTTGAAATGATTCAACTTATGGAAGAGGATTTAATCTCTGCCTTTTAGTATCTTGCTTCTCTATAGATCTATCATCAGGGGTGGATGTTTCAGCTTCTCTTTTTTTTCCTTTTTCCATATTAAGAGGAGTTTGAAGATTGGCCATTTCTGTCTCATTGATCTGAACTGGAGGGATTTGTACCCGACTTTGTTCTTTAGATGTTTCTGGTAGCTCTGTCATTGTGAAATTTTCAATTATTTGTATGTCCGGTTCCTTTTCTTTTCCTTTTGATTATATTGCCACTGTATTGATCTCTTGCAAATGTTGTTGTGAAGTTCCTGCTGAAGAAGGTCCTATTGTCTGTACCTGCCCAATAGAGTCCAGGTCAAGTATTTTTTCAAGATCTTTCATTATATTATCAATATTGACCTGTTCACTGTCTTGCTCTACCAAAGTTCCTTCCACCCATTCATATGTGTTTGCATATTTTTCAATTTCTGGCATCCTAAAATGAATGTATGGAGATAATTTTTTTTTCATTCTTCTGTCACAAATAAAACTATATGGATCATAGGGTGCCCAGTAGAAACTCTTTTGTAGTTTGAGATAATCTTCTAAAATCCTTTCTGCTTCTCTCCCAGCCTCCCTAGAATTACAAACAAAGGGAACTAATTGGCTCTTTATCCCGAGTTGTGCCTTTTTCTTGGCATTACAGAAATGAACTATATCTGAATTGTTCATCTGTCTAAAATAATGAAGTGCAAAAAGTCTCATTGGAACATATCTGGGCAACTTGAAAGGACACAATTTACATCCATAAATCCTAATTTCAGTATAGTTCTGATATAAGTACCAATCTCACACTTTATATTGCTTTGAGAGTTGAAGAGTTCTCTTTATTTCATTATTGATTCTGGGAGGAGGAATTCCAGTCAACAAAGTGGTTGCTAGATGTACAAACAAATCAATGAACTTAGTGTAGGAGTAAGGAGAATCAGGAAAATGATGGGTGATAGCAGACCAAAAGATAACTGATCTAGGGTTGCCTTTAGTATCAAGTTTCTGCATATGGAAAGGAAAAATTTCTGACTGATAGTGTATCATGAGATGATATATGAAGGAAGAATATTTAAATACTCTCTCATTTCCAAATCTCATGCATTGATCATGGATTTTGTCAGAAATAAAAGATGAAAAATCATATCTGACAGCAGGAGGTTGTTCAGGGGTAAAAATAGACAATAGCACTAGGGTCAATTGGTCAACAAACTCACTAGTGTCAAAACCCATTATTGAGGATATCATGTTTAAAACGAGTCTGCCTTCATCAGTAAAATAAGTGTGGCCATAAGGGGGAGGTCCTTTAGGCTGATGCTGTAGCAGCATGAAAGTCTGACAAAGACGGTTTAACTCTTCATGGGATGATTGTGTAGACTTCTCAAGTAATTCAGCCATGTGCAAAGGGGTGAAGGCTTGACTAGGCTGGAAATGTCGCATCTCATTTATGGATTGAGCAGTTATTAGGAAGAGCACATCATGATTTGGGGATAAGACTGCTCTTTGGTTAGGATCATAGTTGGCATGGCAAAGATGGATGATTTCAGGGAAAATATGGACTGCTGGGAGAAAGTACATGGGCATATTGGACTCCCAGAGTCCAATTACGTCGGAACCATTCATATAATTGTCTCTGTAGCGACAAAATATTCGAAGGGGATTCTCACTGACACCCAAGTCTTTAATTTGAAAGTCCATATCGGCTAAAGGTAAATAATCCAATTCCTTATGAGGGGCATTCAACGGTGCTATGTTTAAAGCCACCGGAACTTCCATTTTTGGTTCTTGTGTATTCAAAAATGGAAATTCGGGTTTTGGTGAAAAATTGAGCCAAATTACAGATTTCGATGGGAGAAATAGGTACAATTTTAGGTTGGGAATTCGATTACAGTTCTCAAGATTTAAGGAATGAACTAGCCATCAATTTTAACTCTTTTTTTAGTGAAAGGGAAAGGAAAGCTGCGTTTCTTACAGAGTCAGTGCGAATTTAGGGTAAATACCTGTTTTTGGAGAAAAAAACGTTTTGAACAGATGCTAGTTAATGCGGATAATCTTCTGAGAGGCTTGAATACAATCTTATTTGACAGGGTAAAGGTTGGCAGATTTCACGAAATTGAATTTTGAAATTTCCACATGGAAGGTGTATTCGTCGTCTGTGTACGAAATCATGAAAAAGACATGAATTTTTTGTTTTATTGGCAAAGTCAAATGGGGGAAATTTTTTATTATTTTATTGGCTGACGTCAACATGGTACAGCGGTCATGTCATGAACAGAAAGGGCGGTAAATGGTTTTTATCGCACCGCTTATGAGGAAAGGTTGTTTTGAGCGGAGAGGCAGTGATGTGATACAGTGGATGACACGTAGCACAACACTATTCAAAAACCGCTTGGTCATCGTGCGTTATCTTTCGTACGCGGATGGCCAGCGAAATGAATAAGGATCGTTGATCTCGGAGCGGGTAATCGAACGGTCGATGGGACAGGGAGATGATGGGGAGTTAATGGTGCGGGTCCGACGCATTTAACGGTTTATTAATCATTTCAGGAGTGATTTGATTGGCGGGGGCTGATTATTAATTAATCTTAAGGATTAATTAATCTCATATGAAAAAAAGGTCTGGAAATGTTAAATGCGCAGGGATGATTTATTTCAAAGTTTGGTTTTAATTAAAATTTGTGTTTATTTTCCTGTTTTAAACATATATACATATGTTTAAAATTTTTCGTATATTTTATTATATGATAATTAAATCATGGTGATTTTCTTACCATAGGGGCGGGAATAGAATTAATGTTATATTTTATCCAAAAGGGGGTATATTATGGGTTTTTTATTTGAATAAGTGGGAATAAAATACTTGTGGCTAAAATAGTTATAATACATGGGTTTTGAGAATATTATATGAAAAGGAGTTATATACATAGGAAAAGGTGATTTTCATAGGGATTTAATATATAAATTAGAGTTAATATGACAAAGGACAATGTAAACTCAAAATACTTAGATATAACCAAGAAAGTGAAGATTCAAAAGTAAATAACATTATTATACTTTCATCGCTTAGACTTAGAATAAAAGTAATTTTGAGGGATTTTTATGAAATATTGAAGGATCTTCCTAAGTAAAATGGAATTTTACTTAGGAAAAGAGTTTTTTAGAGGTGAATGAATGTGATAATGGATGATTTCAAGCACTTAGGTTTTTTCAATTATTGGGCCGAGGGTCCAGTCCCTCCAAAAGTCAAGGAAATGCCTTGAGCCCCTCTAATCTTCAAATACCTTAGCACTTAGGGAAATTAGTGAAATCTTTAAGGGAAAATGAAGGGGAAGTTAATAATCTTGACTTTTCTTTGCTGTGAACTTTTTCCAATGTAGTATCTGCCTTTTCACTTGTGATGAAAGTAAAATTTGAACACATTTGGAACCATCATTCATCACATGTAATTCTGCAACAACATCTACCTACCCTCCTTACTTTACCCTACCATTTTCTCTCCTTTATTAGGGTGCACTTAGACTGGCAAACCCTTAACACACTTTTTCTTTTACATGTCAAACCTATCTATTTCTACACTTATTACATCCAAGGGCTTAGATTAAACTGTTGAGCACCTTTTATTAACTCTACCTATCTAGTTATCTGCCAAGATTAAACTGTTTGGCCAGATATTTATTCTCTATTCTACAACATGAAATTGAAAAATGAATAAGTCAAGTTTAAACAGTTTGACTCTTCATAAATTGTGGCAAAAGTTTGATAAGTTGCACACAATTTTGTTTATTACATCAGAGCAAAAAGTAGTGGCATTTAGACTTGCACACTTTCCTTGGCCTTTATTTTGGTGGGGTTCATTTTCTTTTACATTTTTGGCCAATTTTATTCTTTTCACCCTTTGATTTTTCTTTTAGGGTATACCCTCTTTACATTTTTAAAATTTTTTGATTTTTTGATTTTTTTCGAGAATATGGAACACCTTTGCAATAAGAAAAAGGTTTGAACATATTGCATAGTTCAACAAGTCAATCATGAAAAATGACACCTATTGGTATAGTAGTCTAACATTGGCTCCACTTGGGGATGGCTTTTCCTGGTGAAAAATCAAGAACAACAGGTTAGATGCCTCAAAATGTCTTCAACTGAACCATGTAATTTTATTTTTCTGGTGGCTTTATTATATATATGATAGTAAAATTTATGAAGCTTAGGGCCTTCACTTCGGGCTTCATCTTCAAGAATTCACCATCCAATCAAAACTGATGCATTAGAAAGGATATATTATATACATGTTAAAAAATCAGATCATCCTAATAAATAGGATCAAAGTAGTGTTTTAGCATTCGACCATTGACTGGTCCTTCCTCAGCTTCTGAACCATCCAAATTCTTCAAAAAATATGTGTTATTTCCCTATAAAGCATGAATGATGTAAGGTCCTTTCCATAAGAAATCAAATTTCCCATGTTTCCCTTTATCTTCCCTTCTGGAATCCCATCTTAGAACTTTGTTTCCTATTTGAAAATCTTCTGCTTTAGTCCTTTTGTCCAACAAATTCTTTAATTTTTCCTGTAAAACTTGGGATCGTTGATACACTTCTTCTCTGTTTTGCTGCAAGTGAATCGTTTGGTTTATTCTTCTCTGAATATCGTTTGGTTCTACTTGAGCCTCCTGAAGTAACTTCATAATAGGAATTCCTAAGGATGATGGAAATCTAGCCTCAATACCATAAACTAATTCATATGGACTGGTCCCAATTGATTTCTTAGTTGTAAGTCTGTCTGCCCACAATGCATTGGTAAGTTTCTTATGCCAGTTCTTCTTATTTTATTCCAATAATTTTTTAATGATATTAATGAGACTTTTATTGGAAGATTCAGCCAATCCATTACCCTGAGGATAATAGGCTGTTGAATGGCCTAAAGTGATGTGATATTTATTGCAGAAACTAATCATTTTCTTAGACTTAAAAGCAACAGCATTATTACTTATAATTTTTTCAGGACAGCCAAATCTTGAAAGTATATTGGTTTCTAAAAACCCTATAATTACATAATCATTGGCCTGTCTGGATGGGATAGCTTCAATCCATTTAGTAAAGTAATCTTTGGTAGTAAGGATCCATCTGTGTTGTCCAGAATAAGGAGGATGGATTTCTCCAATAAAATCTAGTCCCCATTGTTGAAAGTGTCTCTCGGTGGAAATTGGTTTTAATGGTAAAGGTAACAATTTTCTCTTACCTTCGAAGATCTGACACTTATGACAAGCAGTTACAAATTTCTTAACATCTGAAAACAAGGTTGGACAATAAAAACCAGCCCTCAAGATCTTATCTGCAGTTGACTTCCAGTAGAGGTGTCCACCACAATCTCCTGCATGAAATTCATTAAGAACCTTGTCAGTTTCATCTTTCAATAAACAATTTAATAGAATTCCATCATGATTCTTCCAAAAAAGAGCACTATCTAAAATACAATAATTTAAAGATGTCATTTTTAAGAACCTTTGTTTCATTCTGGATAACCCTGGAGGAGCTTGCAGGTTTAACAAAACATAAATGATATCAGTGTACTAGGGTGAGTCTAAAAAGGCTTGACTGATTTGTGGAGTTGTCATCTCCTGTTCGTCATCCAGTTCGTTAATATCCAGGGCTTGGCAATTTGTTTCAGTCATGAGTTGAGCCAAACCTTGACCTTTTATGAGTTTTGTTGGTTTTATTTCAATATCATATTCTAATATGGTAGCGATCCACTTACCTCTTTTTCCTTCAATACCATCTTGAGTTAAGATGTCTTTAACGACAGCATTAGGTACATAAGCTATCACATGAGAATACAATATATAAACTCTAAAATATTTAATTGCTTTTACAAGTGCAAAATCTTGTTTCTCCATAATATTATATTTCAATGATGCATCTCTAAGTGCTTTACTAAAAAAGGCTATTGGTTTTTCACATCCTTGATCATCCTTTTGTACTAAAACAGCTGCAACTGTATGTTCAGAAGCGAATGAAAAAATTGTGAAATATCTATCAAATTTTGGACTGGTAAGAACTGGTGTTTTGGTCAAAGCCATTTTGATTTCTTCAAATGATTGCTTGGCTTCCACAGTCCATTCAATACTTGAATCATTTCTTAACATGTTAGTAAGAAATCTAAGTAATTCAGCTAAACTAGAAATGAATCTTCTCAAAAAATTGATATTTCCTATGAAAGCTTGAAGTTCTTTAATGTTTCTGGGATGCGGTATCTGCAAAAGGGCTTGTATTCTTTCAGGATCAATTCTAATGCCATCTTTAGAAATAATGTGACCTAGGAGCTTTCCTTCTTCAAGACCAAACAATGATTTTTTCGGATTTAAAGAAATACCATACTTTCTACATTTTATAAACACTTGCCTTAGATGATCTAAATGTTGTTGATCTATTTTGGAAAAAATAGTTAAATCATCTAGATAAATAACCAGAAAATCATGAATTTCTTTGGCAAAGGCATTGTCCATTGCTCTTTGGAAGGTTGCTCCTGCGTTTTTGAGTCCAAAATGCATCTTAACATATTTAAATGTACCCCATGGTGTTGTAAATGCTGTTTTTCCTTGATCATCAGGATGAATCAAAATTTGGTTATACCCTGAAAATCCATCCAGAAGAGAAATTCTTGAAGATCCCACTACCCTTTGTAAGATATGGTCCATTTTAGGCAGAGGATAGTTATCTTTTAAAGAAACTTTGTTTAAATTTCTCAAATCGACACATAGTCTAATCTCTCCAGTCTTTTTTCTTGTTGGTACTAAATTAGAAACCCATTCAAAAAATCTGATAGGAGCTATAATTCCTGCTTCATACATTCTTTTAATTTCTTTCTCAATTGAAGGTAGTAAATCAGGGTTGATCCTTCTAAGTTTCTGTTTGAAAGGTTTCTGATCTGGTTTCAAAGGTATTGTATGTTGAATTATTGATGTATCATATGATTTAAGATCTTCATAACTCCAGGCAAAAACATCCTGGAATTCTTTTAACAATTCAACATATTTAACTTTTTGATCCTCTGGCAGAGATTTAGATAACTTAACCATCTTGGGATTTTCTTGAGTTCCTAAATTGTATTCTTCAATTTCAGCTTTTACCGGTTCCATTTTGGGTTTTAATGGAATGTCATTTGAGTCAAAAATATCTTCTAAAGGAGTTAATCCTTTGGGTAAATGATTATCTTTCAGATTGATAATTTCAGATTCATCTTCTATAATCTCATCGATTTCCATTTGTTTCAAATCTTGCATATCTTTTTTAGTGAATTTGGTTGGGTGAAGCATGTGAATTGCAGTTTCTTCTTAAATATCTGTTGCTTGTTTATCCATTTGATCAGATTCATTGATTGTTGTGTCTTCATCTATACTACTGTTAGAGAACTCATTTTCTAAGGTCAAAAAATTGTTAATCTGACTATTATTTACAAACACTTGCCAATTCAAGAGATTGTCCGGTATAGCAGGTCTATGTCTAATCTCAGCTGTGAACTGATGATTAGGTCCAAAAGGTAATTTACATGTGCTAGCGAACATTGCAAGACTGTGAGCATGCAAATTTTGTTTTCTAGGAATTTTGGCAAGTTGAGCTTGTAGAAAAGTGTTGAGAATTTCCACAACTGTTTCTCTGTATTGTTTCAATCTAGGATCTTTTATTGAACATTCACCATTGATTTGTTGAATAATTAACTCAGAGTCTCCTATGATTGATACTCTAATTGCTCCTAATTTCTTGACATGTTTAAGCCCTAGAAAAAGAGCTTCATACTCTGCCATATTAGTAGTGCATCTAAAATTCTATCTATAAGAATGGCCTTCGGCAAAATCATTTTCAACATTATGTATCCAAATTCCAGCTCCTACTCCTAATTTATTTACGGAACCATCAAATTCTAAATGCCACAGAATTTCATGTTCATAATCTTCATCAACTGTTTTAACATGTTTTATAACAGGGAGATCTGGTTTTTCAATTTTTTCTGGTATCTCTTGAATGTTTGATGTTTCTTTGTTTTCAGAAATTTCTTCAATTTGAACAGTAGATTTAGTTGTAGTTTCTGTTTCTGGTCCTTCTAGTTCAGTAGGAAGGTCCAATTCAGCATTATAAAGGATGAAAGAGTCCATATCAGAATGTACTAAATAGACAGGGAATTTTTCAGGCTTCTCATGGCTACTGACTAAATATTTCATCAAGGTCTCTCTATATAGTCTTTTCGGTTGACCAAATACTGAAATAGTAGCATACGACATATCTAGTTGAAGAGATCCTCTGAGTTTGGAACCCCAGGATCTGGACAACAACATACCATATTTGGGAGGGATGTCTGCAACTACTACATCCATCAGAATAGATTTCGCAGGGTATTGTACCAAAGTAATACACAAATCTTTAATCAAACCTAAGCATCTTACCTGACTTGAATCAAAAGAAAAAAGATCTTTATAAGGTCTGGTAATGTCTAGGTTCAATATTTCCATCACATCTTTTGGCATTAAATTGTGGGACGCTCCAGAATCAAGCATGGCGTTATGAAGTATTTTTTCATGAACATTCAAGCTCATATAAAATGGAGGAGTTCCTCCATTTTCTGGTTTACCGTTTACTTCAGGGCCAAAAAGTAGTTTGGGTTGATCATCAAAAACATTCACTGAATCATCCATTCCAGTAATGTTAAGGGATATGATGATTTGGCTTATATAGACATCGTGTTTAGCTAGTTCTGCTAAGGGAACAACTATCTTTAGTTTGCCTATTTCAGCTTCTAGATTGAAAGGTTTTTCTGTTTGAGCTCTAGTGTTTTGAACAATTGGATTTTCTCTGTTTTTTGGGTCTTCAGTGTTTTTCTCTTTTTCATGAGTGGGATTATGAGTTGAAGGTGTTCCTGAATTAACTTCTGTTGGTTCTTCTACGTTTCCTACAAGAGGAAAAGTATTAGAAATTTGTTCATTATTTGGTTGATTATCAGACACATCTTCAATTATTGGATTTGCGGGATTAGGACTTGTCCTAGAAAAAATTTGTACAGGAGGAGTGTTAGTTTTACCTTTGATGTTTTGTTTTACAACTTTCTGTTTGCTATTCTCTGGTACATCAATCCGTCTACTTCTCAAATTTTATTGTTTATGAACTTCATAAATTGTTGTGTCATAACCTTATTTAAAATCAAAAGTTTCTCCTGAATGAGTTTGAAATGTTTCAAGAATGTGATTTTCTTGATCATCTTGAGATAGGAAAACTTCTGGTTCGTTCTTGTTTTCAGTCACATTATTTATTTCAACATCCTCAATAGGTTCTTCAGAAGATGAACCCTCAACAAAAATTTCTTGGAATGGTGGCCTGATGTTTTGGTCAGGGACATTTTTCCCAGTATTTTGGTTTTGATTTCTCCTGAAGTTTGGGTTTCTAACAACATTTTGACCATCGCCAGAAGACTTTCTTTCGATTGTCTCTACTTTGTCTCCCAGTCTTTCCATACCTTTAATAATTGCATCCATCTTTCTTTCAAAAGCCGAAGGCTCTTCGTTTATAGACATACTTCTTTCAGCCCTAGCTCTAGCACGTTTTTCTATGAGGTTAGCTTCAACACTAACCACTATGCTTTGCATCTCTTCTAGAGTTTGGGGGGCTCTTTCCCTAAGTGAATATGCTATGTCAGAGTCAAAACCGTCAGGGAATTTAACCAGTACCGAATCCGGAGGGGGTCTAAGGTTTTGAGGAACAGCGTTATAGGCTTCGTTGAATCTGATGATATAATCTTGCACTGTTTCATTAGGTCCTCTTTTCAATTTTCCAAAGTCAGATAGGATTTGAAGAGGGTCTTTCTTCTTCTCCCATCTATTTAAAAATGCCCTATATAAGGCTGGTAAGTCAGCAAAACTGTTTGGAGCAAGAGCCCTAAACCATGTCCTAACTTCCCCAGTAAGACTCTGGACAAAAATTCTCATTCGAACATCGTCAACGTCTATTTCATAAAATTCAAAGTAATCTGTCATCCTTTTGGTATGTTGTTGAGCAGTATAAGTACCGGAACCATCAAAAGGGGTGATCTTACTCTGATAATCTTGAGGCAAAGTAGCAAGTTTGGCCGACAACTGTAACGGAGCATATCTATTGGCCATTGGAAGGTTTAATGGAATAATAGGTGATGATGGTTTGGAAGGAGTGGTGGAGGAGTAGAAGGAGTGGCTTGTGTTTGAGAAGTTTGGGGAAAAGCATATGAACTTGGTGAAACTGCAGTAATTACAGAAATGTTTGAAGTTTCTTCAAAGGTCTGTTCAGATTGAATGGAATTTTGTAAATGTCTGTCAAGATGAAATGAAACAAATTTCAATTACAAATCTTCAAGAAATAAAGGGTCCGGAACCAGTCTGGACAATTCAGTTTCAGAAAAATTCACAAATAGAGATGTTTCGAATCGCTCATCAAAGGTTCTTCATCAAAATAAATCCACTTTACAGGACAAGATGGTGATCTGTAAAGAGGGCGAGAACTTCCAGAACTTTCTTAACTTCCTATTTCCGAGCTTTCTTGACTTATAAGAATCCTAGGAATGAGATTGGGATTTTCGAATACAAGAGGTGGATTAGGGTCAGGATTTGACCTGGTATAACGAATCCTTTCTGAAGCCAGTTTTCTTAGTAATGTTTCTTTTTAGGTTTTTTGTTTTAAATGAAATGAAAATACAACTTCGACAAATTCTTCAAGAAATTAAAGATTTTTAATTGAAATTTTCTCAAAGATTTATTGAACTAGAGAAACTGATTGAATGTTTGAGACCAAAGTTCAATCTATAAACTAAATCGGAGATTGACTGAAGTAGCATTTATTTACTATGCAATTGCAGAGCAAAAAGCATTTCAAAGGCTACCTGGCTAACCTTCAGACTCCGTCTGTAGTTTATAATTCAAACAGTAGTACCAATAAAATGATTCAGATTCCCAGTGGAGTCGCCACTATGTTATCACTCAGATTTTTCCTTGAAGTTGTAAGAAAAGGAAAGAAACCTGAGGTAACCACTAACCAACCTTCAGATACAGAATCTAGCCAATCTGTATCCAGAGAGGGCTCTCTCTTTAAAATTTAGCTTTGTTCTTAGAAAGTTTTAGGCTAGTTATAAGTCCAAGAAATTTGGTTTGAATTTCAATGGTGGAATCCGCCAACTGAGGTTAAGATTGAGTATTTTTAGGCCATTGGGATATTGAGTTGAAAGGATGGCTTTACTGGATTAAGTTTCTACACACAAGATGGCTTTGCAGGGCAAGATAGCCAAACAGAGAACAATTTTAGATATTAAAGTGAATGGAATGGATTTTGAAGGGATGAAAGGAAATTAAGAATCTTTCAACATGTTCAAAGAAAGAAAGTGAATGATTACAAATAAAGAGCAGTTAAGAATTCTTTACTATAGTAATCAAAATGTTTAAACCAACGAAACAAGAGCAATTAAGAATTCATTGTTTATAACTAGTTTAGAAGAAAACATTTAGAATAATCACAATTGAAATCATAGTACACTTAAGCAATTTCTAATTTATTCTTTTTTGTCAATTATTCAGAAATGGAACACAGTGATATTATAAACAGAAATAAAACTTAAAACATAGGATAGAAATGACTTATTGAACTGTAGTATGACACATGCATCCTGCAAAAAGTCTTGAACTTCAATTCATCATCCAGCAAGCCACAAAGAAATTTCTCCAAAGCACTTTTATTCCAAAAAGTCAATGTTACAGCAAAGTAGAAGAATCCACCCTCAATAAGTCAATTGAGGGCTTATTTATACAAAAAATCATACAAAATATATCTTAACAAAACGAGATATAATCTAAGGTGACTCACTAATAAGTTACAATAAAAATAGAGACAAATGGTCTCATGGATAAGACAAGAAGTAACAGATGTTGTGCTATTCCCTCATTTCAAGAATGTGCTGGAGGCAGGTGCTATTTTTTAACTCATCGTTGTCTTCTTCAGTAATTTTGTTTTAACCGACTTGCTTCACTGATACTCTTCGTTCCTACTGATACACTTTAACTGAACTGATACTCTTTAACCTTTATTTGTCCTTTTATCCTTTATACTGTAGTAAATAGGAAAAATTTTGTATAAGGATAAATTTTACAAAAGTTCCAATAAATCTTCCCACCATTTCTCTTCTGCTATTCTTGTCCGTTGAAGCTTCCTTAAGGTTTCATCACCCTCAGTATATGTGAAGAAATTAGGCTGGTTACGAAACAAATGCCTTACTTCATGTTCCAGATAAAACAAATTCTCTAATCTGTCATGAAGATTCCTTCCTGTAGGTAATGTTGCTTGTGATGAACTGGCTGAGGAATTGGCTAGATTGTGAGCATGTATGTCCAATTTCTTAACATAAGTTTCCAGGTCCATTATTTTATCTTCTGAAACCATAGGGCTGGGCAACCCTTTATTCAATAAAAAATTAAACCTTTCTCTGAAAGCAATTATTTCTGCCTGCATGTCAAAGCACCTTCTTTCCAAATTTTGCATAAGAGTCCTTTTAGTAAAAACTCTTTTTATTTCTAAGATTGTTGCAGTTCTATCCTGAATACCCACTTCTTCGAGCTGTTGTCTGGTTTGGGTGTTTAGAAACTGAATAATCTGATTAGCTTCCTCAGGCTTATTTCCCAATTCTGCTCATGTATTCTCAACTTCATCCAGAGCTACTCTGACCAAATCATTCTGTTCGTACATTATCTGGATTGAGGACCAAATGTATTTTATTGATTGACTAATATTATCCCAAAGAATGTCATTTATTTCTCTCAAAGGCTTCTCCAATGTGAGATCATTTTCTAATGATTTAACCAATTTTTCCAATCTCTTGATTACTCTTGATTTGTCAGCAACACTCATTTTTGAAATATCATATCTTTGTTCTAAATTGATAAGTTGTAACTTTGTGTGCTGAAGTTCAGTCACTTGAAGTTTCAAGTCATTCATTTACTTTACTAATTGTTCTGAACTCAAATTAGAAGTGTCTACCTGTGATGATTCTGCTAGCTGACCTGTTGGCTATGTACCTGTAATTGCCTCTGTTGTAGATGTTGGAAGAGCAGATTGTTTCTCTTTCAGTGCTTGCTCCAACTTTTTTTCTGTTTCAGTCAGTTTCTCATTCATTTTCAAGAGCAACTCCATCATTTCTTCTTCATAATTCTTCTTTATTATTTCTTCAGTTTGAGGATGTCTGGAGGCTGGTAATTTCAACTGTTGTCTCAATGCAGCAATGTCATCATCTTTTTTCTTGATTAGAGTTTCTATTCCTTTGACATCCTTTGGATTGTGACCTAATCCAATTATTACTTCCTCCAATGTTTTTATTCTATTATCTTTTGCTTGAGAAGAAGCCTTTTCAAGCTGCAATTGTGTATAGGTGTTCTCTAAAGAATCTTGTAACTTGTGTGCTACCATGGACTTATCAGTCAAAGTATAATAAATCATTTCCCCGGTCTGCTTATGTAATTAAATTTGGTCTAAAGGATGGATATCCTTTGCTAGGACTTCAAATTTTGTCCTAATATAATCAGCAGCTGTTTGGGGTTGCACCTTGGGTTTGAAATGGCTCATTAAAATTTTTCCCTGTTGAATGTCAAAAGCTGACATTAGTCTTTCTTGACTCTTTGGAGCCATTTTCAAATATTGATTATATACTTTCATTCTCAGTGGATCATTCCTGGCCTTGATATTGATAAATGTCTTTTTGATGTCCCAGGCCTCTTTTACTGGAGGCTTGAAAGAATATATTTCCATACTCTTTTGCTTCTGTAGCTCTTTCCTGTATGAGGTAGTGGATGCTCCACTGACTGTTCCTGTTTGCTGACTGTCTTCTCTTTCTTGGTTGTTAGATATTTCTTGAAATTATTAAACTTCTGGAAGAGGATTTAATCTCTACCTTTTAGTATCTTGTTGCTATGTAGATCTATCACCAGGGGTGGATGCTTCAGCTTCTCTTTTTTTTCCTTTTTCCATATTAAGAGGAGTTTGAAGATTGGCCATTTCTGTCTCATTGATCTGAACTGGAGGGATTTGTACCTGAATTTTTTCTTTAGATGTTTCTGGTAGCTCTGTCATTGTGAATTTTTCAATTGTTTGTATGTCCAGTTCCTTTTCTTTTCCTTTTGATTCTATTGCCACTGTATTGATCTCCTACAAATTTTGTTGTGAAGTTCCTGCTGAAGAAGGTCCTGCTGTTTGTACCTGCCCAATAGAGTCCAGGTTAAGTATTTTTTCAAGATCTTTCATTATATTATCAATATTGACCTGTTCACTATCTTGCTCTACCAAAGTTCCTTCCACCCATTCATCTATGTTTGCATATTGTTCAATTTCTGGCATCCTAAAATGAATGTATGGAGATAATTTGTTTTTCATTCTTCTGTCAAAAATAAAACTATATGGATCATAGGGTGCCCAGTAGAAAATCTTTTGTAGTTTGAGATAATATTCTAAAATCCTTTTTGCTTCTCTCCCAGCCTCCCTAGAATTACAAACAAAGGGACCTAATTGGCTCTTTATCCTGAGTTGTGCCTTTTTCTTGGCATTACAAAAATGAACTATATCTAAATTGTTAATCTGTCTGAAATACTCAAGTGCAAAAAGTCTCATTGGAACATATCTGGGAAACTTGAAAGGACACAATTCACATCCATAAATCCTAATTTTAGTATAGTTATGATATAAGTACCAATCTCCCACTTTATATTGCTTTGAGAGTTGAAGGGTTCTCTTGATTTCATTATTGATTCTGGGAGGAGGAATTCCAGTCAACAAAGTGGTTGCTAGATGTACAAACAAATCAATGAACTCAGTGTAGGAGTAAGGAGAATCAGGAGAATGATGGGTGATAGCAGACCAAATGATAACTGATCTAGGGTTTCCTTTAGCATCAGGTTTCTGCATATGGAAAGGAAAACTTTCTGACTGATAGTATATCATGAGATGATATATGAAGGAAGAATATTTAAATACTCTCTCATTTCCAAATCTCATGAATTGATCATGGATTTTGTCAGCAATAAAAGATGCAAAATCATATCTGACAACAAGAGGCTGTCCAGGGGTAAAAATAGACAATAGCACTAGGGTCAATTGGTCAACAAACTCACTAGTGTTAAAACCCATTATTGAGGATATCATGTTTAAAATGAGTTTGCCTTCATCAGTAAAATACTTGTGGCCATAAGGGGGAGGTCCTTTAGGCTGATGCTGTAGCAGCATGAAATTCTGACAAAGACGGTTTAACTCTTCATGGGATAATTGTGTAGACTTCTCAAGTAATTCAGCCATGTGCAAAGGGGTGAGGGCTTGACTAGGCTAGAAATGTAGCATCTCATTTATGGATTGAGCAATTATTAGGAAGAGGACATCATGATTTGGGGATAAGACTGCTCTTTGGTTAGGATCATAGTTGGCATGGAAAAGATGGATGATTTCAGGGAAAATATGGACTGCTGGGAGAAAGTACATGAGCATATTGGACTCCCAGAGTCCAATTACGTCAGAACCATTCAAATAATTGTCTCTGCAACGACAAAATATTCGAAGGGGATTCTCACTGACACCCAAGTCTTTAATTTGAAAGTCCATATCGGCTAAAGGTAAATAATCCAATTCTTTATGAGGGGCATTCAACGGTGCTACGTTTAAAGCCACCGGAACTTCAATTTTTGGTTCTTGTGTATTCAAAAATGGAAATTCAGGTTTTGGTGAAAAATTGAGCCAAATTACAGATTTCGATGGGAGAAATAGGTACAATTTCAGGTTGGGAATTCAATTACAGTTCTCAAGATTTAAGGAATGAAATAGCCATCAATTTTAACTCTATTTTTAGTGAAAGGAAAAGGAAAGCCGCGTTTCTTACAGAGTCAGTGCGAATTTAGGGTAAATACCTGTTTTTGGAGAAAACAACGTTTTGAACAGATGCTGGTTAATGCGGATAATCGTCTGAGAGGCTTGACTGCAATCTTCTTTGACAGGGTAAAGGTTGGCGGATTTCATGAATTTGAATTTTGAAATTTCCGCATGGAAGGTGTATTCGTTGTCTGCGTACGAAATGATGAAAAAGACACGAATTTTTTGTTTTATTGGCAAAGTAAAATGGGGGGGAATTTTTTATTATTTTATTGGTTGATGTCAGCATGGTACAGCGGTCATGTCATGAACAGAAAGGGCGGTAAATGGTTTTTATCACACCGCTTATGAGGAAATGTTGTTTTGAGCGGAGAGGCAGCGATGTGATATAATGGATGACACGTAGCACGACACTATTCAAAAACTGCTTGGCCATCATGCGTTATCTTTCGTACACGGATGGCCAACGAAATGAATAAGGATCGTTGATCTCGGAGCGGGTAATCGGACGGTCAACGGGACAGGGAGATGACGCGGAGTTAATGGTGTGGGTCCGACGCGTTTAACGGTTAATTAATCATTTCGGGAGTGATTTGATTGGTGGGGGCTGATTATTAATTAATCTTAAGGATTAATTAATCTCATATGAAAAAATGGTCGGGAAATGTTAAATGCGCAGGGATGATTTATTTCAAAGTTTGGTTTTAATTAAACTTTGTGTTTATTTTTCTGTTTTAAACATATATACATATGTTTAAAAATTTTCGTATATTTTATTATATGATAATTAAATCATGGTGATTTTCTTACCATAGGGGCGGGAATAGAATTAATGTTATATTTTAGCCAAAAGGGGGTATATTACAGGTTTTTTATTTGAATAAGTGGGAATAAAATACTTGTGGCTAAAATAGTTATAATACATGGGTTTTGGGAATATTATATGAAAAGGAGTTATATACATAGGAAAAGGTTATTTTCATAGGGATTTAATATATAAATTAGAGTTAATATGACAAAGGACAATGTAAACTCAAAATACTTAGATATAACCAAGAAAGTGAAGATTCAAAAGTAAATAACATTATTATACTTTCATCACTTAGACTTAGAATAAACTCAAAATACTTAAATATAACCAAGAAAGTGAAGATTTCAAAAGTAAATGGCATTGTTTATACTTTCATCACTTAAACTTAGAATAAAAAGTGATTTTGAGGGCTTTTCATGAAATATTGAAGGATTTTCCTAAGTAAGCTTTTCATGAAATATTGAAGGATTTTCCTAAGTAAAATGGGATTTTACTTAGAAAAAGATTTTTGAGAGGTGAATGAATGTGATAATGAATGATTTCAAGTACTTAGGTTTTTTCAATTATTGGGCCGAGGGTCCGGTCCCTCCAAAAGTCAAGAAAATGCCTTGAGCCCCTCTAATCTTCAAATACCTTAGCACTTTGGGGAAATTAGTGAAATGTTTAGGGAAAATGAAAGGGGAAGTTAATAATCTTGACTTTGCTTTGCTGTGAACTTTTCCAATGTAGTATCTGCCTTTGTACTTGTGATGAAAGTAAAATTAAACACATTTGGAACCATCATTCATCACATGTAATTCTGCAACAACATCTACCTACCCTACCTAATTTACTCTACCATTTTCTCTTCTTTATTAGGGTGCACTTAGACTGGCAAACCCTTATCAATCTTCTTTTTCTTTACATGGCAAACCTATCTAAATCTACACTTATTACATCCAAGGGCTCAGATTAAACTGTGGAGCACCTTTTATAACTCTACCTATCTACTTATCTGCCAAGATTAAACTGTTTGGTCAAATATTTATTCTCTATTCTACAACATGAAATTGAAAAATGAATAAGTCAAGTTTAAATAGTTTGACTCTTCATAAATTGTGGCAAAAGTTTGACAAACTGCACACAATTTTGTTTATTACATCAGAGTAAAAAGTAGTGGCATTTAGACTTGCACACTTTCCTTGGCCTTTCTTTTGGTGGGGTTCATTTTCTTTCACTTTTTTGGCCAATTTTATTTTTTCACCCTTTGATTTTTCTTTTAGGGTATACCCTCTTTACATTTTTTAAAATTTTTTGATTTTTTGATTTTTTAAGAATATGGAACACCTTTGCAACAAGAAAAAGGTTTGAACACATTGCATAGTTCAATAAGTCAATCATGAAAAATGACTCCTATTGGTATAGGAGTCTAACACTGGCTCCACTTGGGGATGGCTTTTCCTGGTGAAAAGTCAAGAACAGTAGGTCAGATGCCTTAAAATGTCTTTTAACTGAACCATGAAATCCTCTTTTTTTGGTGGCTTTATTGTATATATGATAGTAAAACTTCTGAAGCTTAGGGCCTTCACTTCGGGCTTCAACTTCAGCAAGTCACCATCCAATCAAAACTGATGCATTAGAAAGGATATATTATGTACATGTTAAAAAATCAGAACATCCTAGTAAATAGGATCAAAGTAGTGTTTTAACATTCGACCATTGACTGGTCCTTCCTCAGCTTCTGAACCATCCAAATTCTTCAAAAAATATGTGTTATTTCCCTGTAAAGCATGAATGATGTAAGGTCCTTTCCATAAGAAATCAAATTTCCCATGTTTCCCTTTATCTTCCCTTCTGGAATCCCATCTTAGAACTTTGTCTCCCAGTTGAAAATATTCTGCTTTAGTCCTTTTGTCAAATATCTTCTTTAACTTTTCCTGCAAAACTTGGGATCGTTGATACACTTCTTCTCTAGTCTGCTGCAAGTGAATTGTTTGGTTTATTCTTCTCTGAATATCATTTGGTTCTACTTGAGCCTCCTGAAGTAACTTCATAACAGGAATTCTTAAGGATGATGGAAATCTAGCCTCAATACCATAAACTAATTCATATGGACTAGTCCCAATTGATTTTTTGGTAGTAAGTCTGTCTGCCCACAATGCATTGGTAAGTTTCTTATGCCAATTCTTCTTATTCTCTTCCAATATTTTTTTAATGATATTAATGAGGCTTTTATTGGAAGATTCAGCCAGTCCATTACCCTGAGGATAATAGGCTGTTGAATGGCCTAAAGTGATGTGATATTTATTGCAGAAACTAATCATTTTCTTATACTTAAACGCAGCAACATTATCTGTTATAATTTTGTCAGGACAGCCAAATCTTGAAAGTATATTGGTTTCTAAGAATCCTATAATTACAGAATCATTGGCTTGTTTGGATGGGATGGCTTAAATCCATTTAGTAAAGTAATCTGTGGCAGTAAGGATCCATCTGTGTTGGCCAAAAGAGGGAGGATGGATTTCTCCAATAAAATCCAAGCCCCATTGCTGAAAGGGTCTCTCGGTGAAAATTGGTTTTAATGGTAAATGTAATAATTTCCTCTTGCCTTCAAAGATCTGACACTTATGGCAAGCAGTTACAAATTTCTTAACATCTGAAAACAAGGTTGGCCAATAAAAACCAGCCCTTAAGATCTTATCTGCAGTTGACTTCCAGTAGAGGTGTCCACCACAATCTCCTGCATGGAATTCATTGAGAACCTTGTCAGCTTCATCTTTTAATAAACAATTTAATATAATTCCATCATGATTCTTCCAAAAAAGAGCATTATCTAAAATACAATACTTTAAAGATGTCATTTTCAAAAACCTTTGTTTCGTTCTGGATAACCCTGGAGGAGCTTGCAGGTTTAACAAAACATAAATGATATCAGCATACCAAGGTGAATCTAAAAATGCCTGACTGATTTGTGGAGTCTCCATCTCCTGTTCGTCATCCAGTTCATTAATATCCAGGGCTTGGCAATTTGTTTCAATCATGAGTTGAGCCAAACCTTGACCTTTTATGAGTTTTGTTGGTTTTATTTCAATATCATATTCTAATATGGTAGCTATCCATTTACCCCTTTTTCCTTCAATTCCATCTTGAGTTAAGATGTCTTTAACGACAGCATTAGGTACATAAGCTATCACATGATAATACAATATATAAACTCTGAAATCTTTAATTGCTTTCACAAGTGCAAAAGCTTGTTTCTCCATGATATTATATTTCAATGATGCATCTCTAAGTGCTTTACTAAAAAAGGCTATAGGTTTTTCACATCCTTGATCATCCTTTTGTAATGAAACAGCTGCAACTGTATGTTCAGAAGCAAATGAAAAAATTATGAAATCTCTATCAAAATTTGTACTGGTAAGAACTGGTGTTCTGGTCAAAGCCATTTTGATTTCTTCAAATGATTGCTTGGCTTCTACTGTCCATTGAATACTCGAATCCTTTCTTAACATGTTAGTGAGTAATCTAAGTAATTCAACTAAACTAGAAATGAATCTTCTCAAAAAATTGATCTTTCCTATGAAAGCTTGAAGTTCTTTAATATTCCTGGGATGAGGTATCTGCAATATGGCTTGTATTATTTCAGGATCAATTCTAATGCCATCTTTAGAAATAATGTGACCTAGGATTTTTCCTTCTTTAAGACCAAACAATGATTTTTTCGGATTTAAATAAATACCATACTTTCTACATTTTATAAATACTTGTCTTAGATGATCTAAATGTTGCTGATCTGTTTTGGAAAAAACGGTTAAATCATCTAGATAAATAACTAGAAAATCATGAATTTCTTTGGTGAATGCAATGTCCATTGCTCTTTGAAAGGTTGCCCCTGCATTTTTGAGTCCAAATGGCATCTTAACATATTTAAAAGTAACCCATGGTGTTGTAAATGTTGTTTTGTCTTGATCATCAGGATGAACCAGAATCTGGTTGTATCCTGAGAATCCATCCAGAAGAGAAATCCTTGAAGATCCTACTACCCTCTGTAAGATATGGTCTATTTTAGGCAAAGGATAGTTATCTTTTAAAGAAAATTTGTTTAAATTTCTCAAATCGGCACATAGTCTAATCTCTCCAGTCTTTTTCCTTGTTGGTACTAAATTAGAAACCCATTCAGAAAACCTTATAGGATAAATTATTCCTGCTTCATACATTCTTTTAATTTCTTTCTCAATTGAAGGTAGTAGCACAGGGTTGATTCTTCTAAGTTTCTGTTTGAATGGTTTCTGATCTGGTTTTAAAGGTATTGTATTTTGAATTATTGATGTATCATATGATTTAAGATCTTCATAACTCCAGGCAAAAACATCCTGGAATTCTTTTAAAAGTTCAACATATTTAACCTTTTGATCCTCTGGCAGAGATTTAGATAACTTAACTATCTTGGGATTTCCTTCAGTTCCCAAATTGTATTCTTTAATATCAGCTTTTAACGGTTCCATTTTGGGTTTTAGTGGAATGTCATTTGAGTCAAAAAGATCTTCTAAAGGAGTTAATCCTTTAGGTAAATGATTATCTTTCAGATTGATAATTTCAAATTCATCTTCTATAATCTCATCGATTTCCATTTGTTTCAAATTTTGCATATCTTTTTTGGTGAATTTAGTTGGGTGAAGCATGTGAATTGCAGTCTCTTCTGAAATATATGTTTCTTGTTTATCCATTTGATCAGATTCATTAATTGTTGTATCTTCATCTATATTATTGTTAGAGAATTCATTATCTAAGGTTAAAAAATTGTTAATCTGGTTATTATTTACAAACACTTGCCAATTCATGAGATTGTCCGGTATAGCAGGTCTATGTCTAATCTCAGCTGTGAACTGATGATTAGGTCCAAAAGGTAATTTACAGGGGCTAGCGAACATTGCAAGACTGTGAGCATGCAAATTTTGTTTTCTAGGAATTTTGGCAAGTTGAGCTTGTAGAAAAGTGTTGAGAATTTCCACAACTGTTTCTCTGTATTGTTTTAATCTGGGGTCTTTTGTTGAACATTCACCATTGATCTGTTGAATAATTAAGTCAGAGTCTCCTATGATTGATACTCTAATTGCTCCTAACTTTTTGACATGTTTAAGCCCTAGCAAAAGAGCCTCATACTCTGTCATATTATTAGTGCATCTAAAGTTCAATCTATAAGCATGGCCTTCAGCATGGTCATTTTCAATGTTATGTATCCAAATTCCAGCTCCAGCTCCTAGCTTATTTATTGAACCATCAAATTCTAAATGCCACAGAATTTCATGTTCATAATCTTCATCGACTGTTTTAACAACTTTCTTAACAGGGAGCTCTAGTTTTTCAGTTTTTTCTGGTATTTCTTGAATGTCTGATGTTTCTTTGTTTTCAGAAATTTCTTCGATTTGAACAATAGATTTATTTACAGTTTCTGTTTCTGGTGCTTCTAGTTCAGTGGGAAGGTCAAATTCAGCATTATAAAGGATGAATGAGTCCATATCAGAATGTACTGAATAAACAGGGAAGTTTTCAGGCTTCTCCTGACTACTGACTAAATATTTCATCAAGGTCTCTCTGTATAGTCTTTTAGGTTGACCAAACACTGAAATAGTAGCATATGACATATCTAATTGAAGATATCCTCCGAGTTCGGCACCCCAAGATCTGGACAACAACATACCATATTTAGGAGGAATGTCTGCAACTACTATATCCATCAGAATAGATTTCGCAAGGTATTGCACCAAAGTAACACACAAATCTTTAATCAAACCTAAACATCTTACCTGACTTGAGTCAAAAGAAAACAGATCTTTATATGGTCTGGTAATGTCTAGGTTTAATCTTTCCATCACAGCCTTGGGCATTAAATTGTGAGATGCTCCAGAATCAAGCATGGCGTTATGAAGTATTTTGTCATGTACGTTCAAACTCACATAAAATGAAGGAGTTCCTCCACTTTCTGGTTTTCCATTAACTTCAGGGCCAAAAATTAGTCTGGGTTGATCATCAAAAACATTTAATGAACCATCCATTCTAGTAATGTTAAGGGATCTGCTGATTTGGCTTCTATAAACATCGTGTTTAGCTAATTCTGCTACTGGAACAGCTATCTTTAATTTGCCTATTTCATCTTCTAGATTGAAAGATTTTTCTGTTTGAGCTCTAGTATTTTGAACAGTTGGATTTTCTCTATTTTTTGGGTCTTCAGTGTTTTTCTCTTTTTCATGAGTGGGATTATGAGTTGAAGGTGTTTCTGAATTAACTTCTACTGGTTCTTCTACGTTTCCTGCAGGAGGAAAAGTATTGGAAAGTTGTTTATTATTTAGTTGATTATCAGACACATCTTCAATTATTGGATTAGCGGGGTTAGGACTTGCTCTAGAAAGAATTTGTACAGGAGGAGTGTTAGTTTTACCTTTGATGTTTTGTTTTACAGCTTTCTGTTTGCTATTCTCTGGAACGTCAATCCGTCTGCTTCTCAAATTGTATTGTTTATGAACTTCATAAATTGCTGAATCATATCCTTCTTTAAAATCAAAAGTTTCTCCTGAATGAGTTTGAAATGTTTCAAGTATGTGATTTTCTTGATCATCTTGAGATAGGAAAACTTCTGGTTCATTCTTGTGTTCAGTCACGTTATTTATTTCAACATCCTCCGTTGGTTCTTCAGAAGATGAACCTTCAACAAAAAAAATTTGGAATGGTGGTCTGATGTTTTGGTCAGGAACATTATTCCCAGTATTTTGGTTTTGATTTCTTCTGAAGTTTGGGTTTCTAACAACATTCTGACCATCGCCAGAAGACTTTCTTTCGATTGTCTCTACTCTGTCTCCTAATCTTTCCATTCCTTTAATGATTGCATCCAGCTTTCTTTCAAAAGCCGAAGGCTCTTCGTTTATAGGCATCCTTCTTTCAGCTCTAGCTCTAGCTCGTTTTTCTTTGAGGTTAGCTTCAACACTAACAACTATGCTTTGCATCTCCTCTAGAGTTTGGGGAGCTCTTTCCCTAAGTGAATATGCTATGTCAGAATCAAACCCATCAGGGAATTTAACGAGTACTAAATCCGGAGGGGGTCTAAGGTTTTGGGGAACAGCGTTGTAGGCTTCGTTGAATCTAATGATATAATCTTGCACTGCTTCATTAGGTCCTCTCTTCAATTTTCTAAAGTCAGATAGGATTTGAAGAGGGTCTTTCTTCTTCTCCCATATATTTAAAAATGCCCTATACAAGGCTGGTAAGTCAGCAATACTGTTTGGAGCAAGAGCCCTAAACCATGTCCTGACTTCCCCAGTGAGACTCTGGACAAAAATTCTCATTCGAACATCATTAGCATCTATTTCATAAAATTCAAAGTAATCAGTCATCCTTTTGGTATGTTGTTGAGCAGTGTAAGTACCGGAACCATCAAAAGGGGTGATTTGACTCTGATAGTCTTAAGGCAAAGCAGCAGGGTTGCTTGGCAATCTTAAAGGAGCGTATCTATTTTCCATCGGAAGGTGTAATGGAATAACAGGTGATGATTGTCTAGAAGGAGTGGGTGGGGGAGTAGAAGGAGTGGCTTGTGCTTGAGAAGTTTGGGGAAAAGTAGATGAACTTGGGGAAGCTGCAGTAATTACAGAAGTGTTTGAGGTTTCTTCAAAGTTCTGTTCAGATTGAATGGAATTTTGTAGATGCTTGTCAAGATGTGAAGTGATAAATTCAAATTTCAAATCTTCAAGAAATAATGGATCAGGAACAAGATTGGACAACTCAAATTCAGAAAAATTTATGAATAGAGAAGTTTCAAAATGTTCATCAAATGGTTCGTCTTCAAGATATATAAACTTCACAGGACAAGAGTTTGATCTAACAAGAGGTTGAGAACTCCCAGAGCTTTCTTGACTCTCTTGTCTTCTCAGAATTCTGGGAATCAGATTTGGATTCTCAAATAACGGTGGCGGATTAGGGTCAGGATTTGACCTGGTATAACGAATCCTTTCTGAAGCCAGTTTTCTTAGTAATGTTTCTTTTTAAGTTTTTTGTTTTAAATGAAATGAAAATACAACTTCGACAAATTCTTCAATAAATTAAAGATTTTTAATTAAAATTTTCTCAAAGATTTATTGAACTAGAGAAACTGATTGAATGTTCGAAACCAAGGTTTAGTCTATAAACTAGACCGGAAATTGACTGAAGTAGCATTTATTTACTATGCAATTGCAGAGCAAAAAGCATTTCAAAGGCTACCTGGCTAATCTTCAGACTCTGTCTGTAGTTTATAAATCAAACAACAGTAACAATAAAATGATTCAGTTCCCCAGTGGAGTCGCCACTATGTTATCACTCAGATTTTCCTTGAAGTTGTTAGAAGAGGAAAGGGGTCCGAGGTGACCACAAACCAACCTTCAGATACAAAATCTAGCCAATCTGTATCCAGAGAGGGCTCTCTCTATAAAATATAGCTTTGTTTTTAGAAGATATTAGGCTAGTTGTAAAGTTCAGGGGTTTTGATTTTGTTTTGGTTGGTGGAATTCGGTAACTGAGGGTAAGATTAAATAATTTCAAGCCATTGGGCTATGGAGTCAAAAATTTGGCTTTACTGGATTAAGTTTATCAATGAAAGATGGCTTTACAGGGCAAGATAGTCAAAACAAAGAAACAATTATAGAACTTAAAGGAATGAAATGAGTTTAGAATGGATGAAAGGCAATTAAGAATCTTTCAACATATCCACAAGAAAGAAAATGAGTGATTACTAATAAAGATAAATTAATAATTCTTTACTAAGCAATCAAATGCTTAAACCAGAGAAACAAGAGCAATTAAGAATTCATTTTTTATAACCAGTTTAGAGGAAAACATTTAGAATAATAACAATTGAAATCAGAGTACATTTAAGTAATTTCTGATTTAATCCTTTTTGTTAATTATTCAGAAATGAAACACAGTGATATAGTAAACATATATAAAACTTAAAACACGGGATAGAAATGACTTATTAATCTGTATTTCGACACATGAATCCTGTAAAAAGTCTTCAGCATCAATTCATCATCCAGCAAGCTACGAAAAATTTCTCCAACAGCACTTTATTCCGAAAATCAATGTTACAGCAAAGTATATGAATCCACCCTCAATAAGTCAATTGAGGGCTTATTTATACAAAAAATCATACAAAATATCTTTTAAAAAATCGAGGTATAATCTAAGGTGACTCACAAATAAGTTACAATAAAAATAGAGACAGATGGTCTTATAGATAAGACAAGAAGTAATCGATGTTGTGTTGTTTCCTCCTTTTGAGAATGTGCTGGAGGCATGACCTATATTTTAGTTCATCGTTGTCCTCTTCAGTAATTTTGTTCTAACTGACTTGCTTCACTGATACTCTTTGTTCTTACTGATACACTTTTAACTGAACTGATACTTTTTGACTTTTGTTTGTCCCTTTATCCTTTATACTGTAGTAAATAGGCAAAATTTCATATAAGGATAAATTTTACAAAAGTTCCAACAAATCTTCCCACCATTTCTCTTCTGCTATTCTTGTCCGTTGAAGCTTCCTTAATGTTTCATCAGCCTCGTTATATCTGAAGAAATTAGGCTGGTTAGGAAACAAATGCCTTACTTCATGTTCCAAATAAAACAAATTCTCTAATCTGTCATGAAGATTCCTTCCTGTAGGTAATGTTGCTTCTGATGAAATGGTTGAGGAACTAGCAATGAAATGATTATGAGCATGTATGTCCAATTTCCTAACATAAGTTTCTAGGTCCATTATTTTATCTTCTGGAATCATAGGGCTAGGCAAACCTTTATTCAATAAAACATTAAACCTTTCTCTGAAAGCAATTATTTCTGCTTGCATGTCAAAGCACCTTCGTTCCAAATTTTGCATAAGAGTCCTTTTAGAAAAAACTCTTTTTATTTCTAAGATTGTTGCAGTTCTATCCTGAATACCCACTTCTTCAAGCTACTGTCTGGTTTGGGTGTTTAGAAACTGTATAAGCTGATTGGCTTCCTCGGGCCTATTTCCTAATTATGCTCGTGTGTTTTCAACTTCATCCAGAGCTGCTTTGACCAAATCATTCTGCTCGTACATTATCTGAATTGAAGGCCAGATATCTTTTATTGACTGGATAATATTATCCCAAAGAAATTCATTTATTTCTCTCAAAGGCTTCTCCAATGTGAGATCCTTTTCTAAGGCTTTAACCAATTTTTCCAATCTCTTGATTTCTCTTGATTTGTCAGCAACACTCATTTTTGAAAGATCATATCTTTGTTCTAAATTGATAAGCTGTAACTTTGTGTGTTGAAGTTCAGTTACTTGAAGTTTCAAGTCATTCATTTGTTTTACTAATTGTTCTAAACTCAAACTTGAAGTGTCTACCTGTGATGATTCTGTTGGCTGACCTGTTGGCTGTGTACCTGTAATTGCCTCTGTTGTAAATGTTGGAAGAGCAGATTGTTTGTCTTTCAATGCTTGCTCCAACTCTTTTTCTGTTTCAGTCAGTTGCTCATTCATTTTCAAAAGTAACTCCATCATTTCTTCTTCAGAACTCTTCTTTATTATTTCTTCAGTTTGAGGATGTCTAGATGCTGGCAATTTCAACTGCTTTCTCAAAGCAGTAATGTCATCATATTTTTTCTTGATTAGAGCTTCTATACCTTTGACATCCTTTGGATTGTGTCCCAAACCAATTATTATTTCTTGCAATGTTTTTATCCTGTTATCTTTGGCTTGAGATGAAGCCTTTTCAAGCTGTAACTGTGTATTGGTGTTCTCCAAAGAATCCTGTAACCTGTGAGCTGCCATTGCTTTATCAGTCAAAGTAGAATAGATCATTTCCCCAGTCTGCTTATGTAATTCAATTTGGTCTAAAGGATGGATATCCTTTGCTAGGACTTCAAAGTTTGTCCTAATATAATCAGCAGTTGTTTGGGGTTGTTGCACCTTAGGTTTGAAATGGCTCATTATCATTTTTCCCTGTTGGATGTCAAAAGCTGACATCAATCTTTCTTGATTCTTTGGAGCCATTTTCAAATATTGATTATATACTTGAATTCTCAGTGGATCATTCATGGCCTTGATATTGATAAATGTCTTCTTTATATCTCCTGCATCTTTAACTGGTGTTTTGAAAGAAGATATTTCCATACTCTGTTGCTTCTGTAGCTCTTTCCTTTGTGAGGTAGTGGATGCTCCACTGACTGTACCTGTTTGTTGACTGCCCAATTGTTCTGGTCCTTGACTATCAAGGATTTCATCAATAGATTCTCTTTTTTGGAGGAGTATTCAATTTTTGTCTCTTGGTCTGAGGCTGTTGTGAAGATCGAATGAGAGGGGTAGCAGCTTCAGCTTCTCTCTTTTTTCCCTTTTCCACATTTAATGGAGTCTGCAAAATTGATATTTCTACTGGATTGGTTTGAACGGAAGAAACTTGTACTTGATCTTGTCCTTTGGAAGTTTGAGGTTGTTCTGTCATAGTGAATGTTTCTTTAACTTGTATGTCAACCTCTTTCTCTTTTCCCTTAGATGATAATGCAATGTTTTCTTGCAACTCCTGCTGAATAATCCCTGTTGAAGAAGGACCAACCTCTGGTCTTGGTACCTGTGCAAAAGAGTCTAGGTCAAGCATTTTTTCAAGATCTTTCATAACATTGTCTATATTGACCTGCTCAATATCCTGCTCTATCAATGTTCCTTCTACCCATTCATCTGTATTAGCATATTTTTCAATCTCTGGGATTCTTTGATGTATATATGGTGCTGATTTATTCTTCATTCTTTTATCACAAATGAAGTTGAATGGGTCATAAGGCACCCAATAGAAACTCTTTTGTAATCTGAAACGGTATGCTAATATCTTTTCGGCCTCTTCCCCTGCATCCCTAGAGTTACAGATAAAGGGACCTAATTGACTTTTGATCCGGAGTTGAGCCTTCTTTTTGCACTACAAAAATGAATTATATCAGAATTGTTCATCTGCCTGAAATATTCTAATGCAAAGATTCTCATGGGGACATATTTTGGCAATTTGAATGGACATAATTCACATCCATATATCCTTACTTCAGTGTGATTTTGGTATAAATACCAATCACCAAATTTGTATTGTTTTGAGAGCTGTAAAGTCTTCTTGATTTCATTGCTGAGTCTTGGAGGAGAAACTCCTATCAACAAGGTGGTTGCAGGATGTATAAAAAGATCAATGAACTCATTATAGGAATAGGGAGAATCTCGAGAACTATGAGTGATGGCTGACCAAAAGATAACAGATCTTGGATTCCCTTGGGCATCAAGTTTTTTGATATAGAAAGGGAAATTTTCTGACTGGTAAAAGAGCATGAGGTGGTAAATGACAGAGGAATATTTGAACGCTTTCTCATTTTCTAATCGCATGAATTGATCATGGATTTTGTCTACAATGTATGATGCAAAGTCATACCTGACAGCAGGAGGCTATCCAGGGGTAAAAATAGACAATAATACTAGAGTTAAATGGTCAAAACATTCACTGGTATTAAAGCCCATTATAAAAGATATCATTTCCAAAACAATTCTACCTTCCTCAGTGAAGAAAGCATACCCATAAGGGGGAGGGCCTTTAGGCTGATGATCAGGCAACATAAAGGTCTGGCAGATGTGGCTTAATTCTTCATGGGATAGTTTTGTGGATTTCTCAAGTAGTTCTCCCATGGACATGGGAGTTAGGGCTTGATCAGGTTGAAAATGTAGCATCTCATTGATAGACTGAGCAGTAATTGGGAAAAGGACATCTTGATTTGGGGATAAGACTGCTCTTTGGTTAGGATCATAGTTCGCATGGAAAAAATGGATTATTTCAGGGAAAATATGGACAGAGGGAAAAAGGTATCGGGGAAGATTAGATTCCCACAACCCAATTGTATCCAAGCCATTCAAATAATTGTCTCTGCAGCAACAGAAAATTTGAAGAGGGCTTTCACTAAAAACTAGGTCTTTAATTTGGAAATCCCCGTCAACTAATGATAAATAATCCAGGTCTCTGTGAGGGGCGTTCAATGGGGCGACGTTTAAAGCCACAGGAACTTCCATTTTTGGTTCTTGTGGATTCAAAAATGGAAATTCGGTTTATGGTGAAGATTTGAGCAAAATTGCAGGTTTTGACGGGAGAAACAGGTACAATTGCAGATTGGGAATTCAATTACAGTTCTCTAAATTAAGGAATGAACTTGCAATTAATTTCAACTCTGTTTTAGTGAAAGGAAAAGGAAAGCCGAGTTTCTTATAGAGTTCAGTTGAAGATTTAGGGTAAATACCTGTTTTTGGAGAAAACAGCGTTTTGGATAGGTGCTGGTTAAGGCGGATAATCTTCTAAGAGGCTTGACTGCAATCTTCTTCGACAGGATAAAGTTGGCGGACTTCAAAAATTTGAAATTCGAAATTTCTGCATGGAGGGTGTATTTGTTTTCTGGGTATGAAATGATGAAAAAGACGCGAATTTTTTGTTTTATTGGCAAAGTCAAACGGGGGGCGAATTTTTTATTATTTTAATAAATGACGTCATCCTGTACGACAGATGAGTCACGGGGGGGGAGGTGGTAAGTGGTTTATTCTGCACCACTTTTGAGGGAAGGCGGTTTTAGGCGGAGAGGCAGCGAATCCACAGAACGGTCGACGCGTGACCATCGCACTGTTTGAAAACCGCTGTGATTTCGCGCGTTAACTTTCGGACTGGAGATGGCCAGCGGAATTGATAAGAGTCGTTGATTTCATATGGGTGAATCGGACAGTTGACGGGACGTGAAGTTGACAGATGATTAACGGGCTGGCCCGACGTGTTTATTTATTAATTAATCATTTCGGGAGCAATTTGATTGGCTGGGGAGGTTATTAATTAACCTGGAGGGTTAATTAATCCCTTAAATATGTGGGCAAGCGATCGGGATTTGGTTTTTAAACCAGAGTTTAGAGTTGGAACATGGGGAATTTAACTCTAGTTAGGGTGTCGGGTGAGGGGAAGATACAAAGGGGATGGGTTATTTCTTTGAAGTTTTAGTTTAAACTAAACTTCGAGTTTTATTTTTATTTTTAAACATGTAAAAACATGTTTAAAGGTTTTTTTTTCATATATTTTTATTATATGATAATTAAATCAAGTCGATTTACTTACCACAAGGGCGGGAATAATATTAAAGTTATGTTTTAGCCAAAAGGGGGTATATTGTGGGTTTTTTTTATTTGAATAAGTGGGATTTAAATACTTTTGGCTAAAAATTATAATATAAGGGTTTTGGGGATATTACTATAAAAGGATTTATATATAATAGGAAAAGGTGATTTTCATGGGGAGTTAATATATAAATTAGAGTTAATATGACAAGGGGGCAATGTAAACTCAAAATACTTAAATATAACCAAGAAAGTGAAAATTTCAAAAGTAAATGGCATTGTTTATACTTTCATCACTTAAACTTAGAATAAAAAGTGATTTTGAGGGCTTTTCATGAAATATTGAAGGATTTTCCTAAGTAAAATGGGATTTTACTTAGAAAAAGATTTTTGAGAGGTGAATGAATGTGATAATGAATGATTTCAAGTACTTAGGTTTTTTCAATTATTGGGCCGAGGGTCCGGTCCCTCCAAAAGTCAAGGAAATGCCTTGAGCCCCTCTAATCTTCAAATACCTTAGCACTTAGGGGAAATTAGTGAAATGTTTAGGGAAAATGAAAGGGGTGTAGAAATTTGCTGAATAAATCACTTATTCAATGGAGATTAACATTATCAAACATCAATTTCGAATTGCATGCATAACACATAATCTCTTCTACAATTAATTGTCACATACGGAAAGAATAGAAGCGATAGCACATCAAATCATCACATTAACCAGCCAAGCACTCCAGGAGGCTTTCCCTGGCACAAAGCCCCTGAACCTATGTACTTATATTGAATGGAGAACATTCACAGCAAGTACATGATACAAACTCCTCACAAGTACAATTCTATCATCCCCAAAGCTATATAAAAACTAAGCCAGGTTTGGATAGTCAGGTTCAAAACACACCCACTGAGCCTCACACTTACTCTGTGTGATCAAGGGTAGGTCTAAATAGAATCAGGAGTTTCAAATCTCCTTGTGGCTTGTTGCCTGATTGTCATTGGTAATTTCCTCCAAGTGGTGCAAATCTCATGCACAACTGATCCTCCAACTGATAGCTTTACTCACCCTTTCATCTACCTCTTTCACTGGTCTCCACTGAACTGTCCATGCACTGAGTTAAACTGATGTGTTCTTTAGTTGAATAATGAGTTAATAATTAGTGAATTAAATAATATTTAATTCACACAACTCATCTCTAGTGTATTAGCTAGTTAAACTAAATACAACTAGTTCAACTAGTTAACCAGAACACCATCTCCATTAACTGTCGCATCAACTCCACCGAACTCCGCCACTTGAGCTCTAACTGAAGTCAACCATGCATTAGCTCACCTAACCCATAGGAAAAGCGTAAATCCTTCTGGCAGCTGCATGCCCCACCTCTGGGGGTCAAACTGAAGTGCTCCAAGAGAGTAAATTGAAGTTTAGAGTCCAAATATTATTAAGGGTAAATAATATTTGACTGTTCTATTTTTAGCCCGCCAGTCTAAAAATAGACTTCGACCTAAATGCTAAAAATAGAGATCCATCTATTTTTACCAACATGACCAATCCTCCAAGAATAGCATACTGCAGCTCCCGGTCCATGATCCATATTTCTAAAAATAGACATAGTCTAAAAATAGACTTTTCGACAAAAATCACATGTGTGGTCCCCACCTAGTTTAGGTGATCACTTTCCAACTAGGATCGGGAAAGATGTTTCAGGAGGCCTCCTTCACTATTTCTTGTTGCCATTTTCAACACTCCCTCTCAACAAGAAAGGACTGTCATTGCATGCGACATGCAACTCCATGCATTCGCCCTGCAACCTCCACAAGCGCCATGCAACTCCATGCATCTGCTCTGCAACTCCTCTGAAACCGAATAGGCTCCAAACAACTCAATCAGTCTTGATGCATCTAGCATCTATCATCAAATTCTTCGACTTCTGCTGGTACCAACTGCACATGTCATCAGGAACTACTGCGCTGTTGAACTCTTGCACCCATGCACTCTTGCACTTGCTATCAACTCTGATCCGCGCTCCAGTATCCGACACTGTCACTTTGATCTGCCTGCATCACTCCAACTGATCTTGCTACTGCCATGCTGTGGGCACCTCGTAGCCAGGTTCAATCGATGAGATCCACACCATCTCATGAATCTGCCCAGAAATCTCCTCTTGGGATCAATCATGCATGTCGCCCCACCTCATACCTGGTGGTATAGCTGCATGCACTCCCTCTGCCCGTCTGGCACGAAATTTCTCTGCATGAGTGGTCTCTTCCACTCCATGATCCTCTTGTGGCTGCTCCACATCCTGAGGTTCATTATCACCTGCATGCAAAACTTGCTCCCTCTCAAGCATCAATTGCATGTCTTTCTCGCCTGCATGCAACACTTGCTCCCTCTCAAGCTTTAGTTGCATGTCTTCCTTCCACTTCCCAACAGTAGGAAGCTCCATAGACATCCCATATACTTCAAGTCTGTAGAGATTCTTTGCCCGAATCCCAACCTTCTTGACTTTTCCCATTGCCTTGTGCCGAAGGAAAACTTTTCCTTCTCTGAAGACAACTTCATACCCTTTATCCTCTAACATTGCGACTGAGATCAAATTCTTTGTTAAACCTGGTACATGCAATACATCTTGTAAAAGAATGAGTTTACCTGACTCCCTCTGAAAGGTTATGGTACCAATGCCGGTCGCATTGTATCATCCACCGTCGCCCAACTCAACATGCATCTGGAGACCTTTCTCCACCAAGTCACTGAAAAGATTCACATCTCCCGTCATGTGAAAGGAAGCGCCACTATCAATATACCACCCCAATCCCAATGCACTAGAAAACATGCATGCGATCAATGAGAAGTCCAGCTCAAATTACTAGGCAAGAGCCTCACCAGCTGCAGCTCCAGCAGCCTGCTTGTTCTTCTTCTTCTTTGGGCAATTCATGGCGTAATGTCCATGATCGTGACAGTGAAAACACTTCACTTTGGACATGTCACGCTCTTTACCATCTGCACCGGATTGAGAAGCCTTCTCCTTGCCCTTCCCCTTCCTTGCTTTGGCAGCCAAAGCGGAATCTTCTTCATCAGATGCCCTTGATGAAGATCTGTCCCTGGTAGTCCGCCTTATCTCCTTCTGCATGAGATCCGACCAAAGTCGCTCCCATCCCGGAAATTTCTCCCGACCATTGACAGAGTCCTGATAGGAATGCCAACTCTTCGTAAGACCAAGGAGAGCCAGGTCCACCAAGTCCTCATCATCGACAGTCACCCCCACACTTCCCAACTCATCTCTGCACTGAGTGAACTTCGCAGGTATTTTGCGATGTCACGTCTTTCTCCATCCCTAGTAGCTCAGTTATCTTTGAGCACCACTTTCCTGGTCGCCTTCGCAGACAGATTCACAAGGCTTTCCACATCAAATATGGAGAAGCCTTCTCGTGCAAACTGGATACAATGTGATCCTTTACACCCTCCAACAGGATCCTTTGACATTTTGCTTACTTTTTCCGCTGTGCTTCACACAGATTGGCTAGAAGCAGGCTTTAACTTTTTCTTCATAATTTAATATTCATTATCATCTAATACAGCCTCCATGTGGTCCTTCCATGCAACATAATTCGAACTTCCTTCCAAGGCATATTCGAGTCGCAAACCGTTGAAAGACATTTTCGTCGCGGCACCAAGAACACAAATCTGCAAATTCGAATTTCACCACCAGCTGATAACTCAATCGCTTCCGATCTACACTTGAGAGCAAATTATTTCAAAATCAGAGATTGACTCCATGATTTTACTGCATCTTTCACTTTCCGGCTACATGAATCCGGAGGCTACCTGGCCCGTATGCAGGCTCTGTCCGAGGAAATAAGTTTGCAATCACCGTAATAGATCTCGACAATTAACTTTGCTCTGATACCATGTAGAAATTTGCTGAATAAATCACTTATTCAATGGAGATTAACCTAATCAAACATCAATTTCGAATTGCATGCATAACACATAATCTCTTCTACAATTAATTGTTACATGCAGAAAGAATAGAAGCGATAGCACATCAAATCATCACACACATTAACACAGTATGTATGGGGAAAGCTTATAGCTGAAAACCCCTCAGCTATTCTGTATATTAGATGGAGAGAACATGCAGCAAATACATAGTACAAACTCCTCACAAGTACTCAGTACTATCTCCCAAAGATACACAAAAACTAGCTTGGTTTTGAACAAGTCACAGGTTCAAAACACACCCACTAATTTCCCTGCCTCTATTGCGCAATCAAGGCTGGTCTAAATAGAGATTCAAGGTTCGAATCTCCTTGGCTTGACAGCGCAATCATCATGGGAAATTCCTCCAAGTGTGGTGAAAATCTCATGCACAACTGATGTCGCAACTGATAGCTAACTCAACCCTTTCATCTACCTCTTTCACTTGTCGCCACTGAACTGTCCATGCACTGAGTTAAACTGATGTGTTCTTTAGTTGAATAATGAGTTAATAATTTGTGAATTAAATAATATTTAATTCACACAACTCATCTCTAGTGTATTAGCTAGTTAAACTAAATACAACTAGTTCAACTAGTTAACTAGAACACCACCTCCATTAACTGTCGCATCAACTCCACCGAACTCTGCCACTTGAGCTCTAACTGAAGTCAACCATGCATTAGCTCAACTAACCCATAGGAAAAGTGTATTTCCTTCTGGCAGGTGCATGCCCCACCTCTGGGGGTCAAACTGAAGTGCTCCAAGAGAGTAAACTAAAGTTTAGAGTCCAAATATTATTAAGGGTAAATAATATTTGACTGTTCTATTTTTAACCCGCCAGTCTAAAAATAGACTTCGACCTAAATTCTAAAAATAGAGATCCATCTATTTTTACCAACATGACCAATCCTCCAAGAATAGCATACTGCAGCTCCCGGTCCATGATCCATATGTCTAAAAATAGACATAGTCTAAAAATAGACTTTTCGACAAAAATCACATGTGTGGTCCCCACCTAGTTTAGGTGATCACTTTCCAACTAGGATCAAGAAAGATGTTTCAGGAGGCCTCCTTCACTGTTTCTTGTTGCCATTTTCAACAAGGGGAAGTTAATAATCTTGACTTTTCTTTGCTGTGAACTTTTCCAATGTAGTATCTGCCTTTGTACTTGTGATGAAAGTAAAATTAAACACATTTGGAACCATCATTCATCACATGTAATTCTACAACAACATCTACCTACCCTACCTACTTTAATCTACCATTTTCTCTTCTTTATTAGGGTGCACTTAGACTGGCAAACCCTTATCAATCTTCTTTTTCTTTACATGGCAAACCTATCTAAATCTACACTTATTACATCCAAGGGCTCAGATTAAACTGTGGAGCACCTTTTATAACTCTACCTATCTACTTATCTGCCAAGATTAAACTGTTTGGTCAAATATTTATTCTCTATTCTACAACATGAAATTGAAAAATGAATAAGTCAAGTTTAAATAGTTTGACTCTTCATAAATTGTGGCAAAAGTTTGACAAACTGCACACAATTTTGTTTATTACATCAGAGTAAAAAGTAGTGGCATTTAGACTTGCACACTTTCCTTGGCCTTTCTTTTGGTGGGGTTCATTTTCTTTCACTTTTTTGGCCAATTTTATTTTTTTACCCTTTGATTTTTCTTTTAGGGTATACCCTCTTTACATTTTTTAAATTTTTTTTATTTTTTAAGAATATGGAACACCTTTGCAACAAGAAAAAGGTTTGAACATATTGCATAGTTCAACAAGTCAATCATGAAAAATGACACCTATTGGTATAGGAGTCTAACAGGATCAATTATGGAGTGATTTCACCCAGGAGGAGCTGAGGCTCAGTATTTTAAGTGGTAGCAATATTAGGACTTAGAAGAGTGAGGAATAGCTAGACGGGAAAGGAAAAACGAAGAAGGGATCCAACAAGGGGCCAAGCCCTAAATGTTAGAAGAAGAAAAATGACCTTTCCAAGGTCAAATGTTATGGTTGTCACGATTTTTTCCACTATGTCAGCAACTGTCCATAGATAAATAAGACTGAGAAGGAGGGAAAGAAGCAGACAACAACTTCAACAAGTGCTCTCTTGCAGGATGGATCAGGAATTCACATTAATAGCTTTCCTATCTATCCCAACCTCATAGGGAGTCAGGTACATAAATAATGGAGCGTCACTCCATATGAAAGGAGTTAGAGAGTACTTATCCAACTACAAGGAGGAGGACATCAGATTTCAGATCCAAATGGGAAATAAGTCCAAGTGAAATCCAGTTGCAAGAGGGATTGTTCTATTTTAGAGGGAGAATGGTAAGCCAATTCCAATTCATGGGAGTTGCATGTGCTAGGCTTGGTTATGAACCCGATTTTCGTATCTATCCTTCAAGATAATGGGTATGATTTTCTCTTTAGAGGGGTGTAGGTGTTTTTGAATCACGAGGATTGGAAATAACTTATAGAAATTGGAGTTAGGAGTGGTCGATCATGCAGGTTGCAGATGGATACTCCTAAGGAACTAGTTAGCAACAGTAATATGAGAGATCATGGTGAGCTATTGCATAGGAGGATGGCCCGTATACATCATGGAGAACTCACATTTCTTCGTGAGAGGGTGACAAGTATTCTAGAGGTGAGTACAAAACATGATGATGTTTATAGAGGATGTGCATTGGGGAAGTTTACGAAAGCATATTTTCCAAGGATGACACAAGATCAGAGGGTATTCTTGACTTAGTGCATTCAGATATATGTGGGTTGATGTCTTTAAAATATCTCAAGGGATACAAGTACTTCACTACTTTTATAGGTAATTTCTCTAGGAAGACATGGATATACTTCCTAAAGACTAAGGATGAGGTCTTCAATCGCTTTATGGAGTTTAAAGCTCTAGTGGAGAACGCGACAGGTAGGAAGATCAAGGTTCTTTGGTCAAACAATGGAGGTGAGTACATGGGAAAGGACTTCTAGAATTTTTGTACCAGGGAAGGAATCAAGAGAAAGTGGATGATTCCTTACAACCCACAACAAAATGTGGTTGTTGAGAGGAAGAATCGTTCTATTTCGAAGGAAGTGAGAGTGATGTTGTATGACCACAATATTCCATGCTACTTATGGGCATAAGCATGCAGTATGATAGTTTACATACATAATGGGGTTCCACATAGAGCACCCGGAAAGATGACACCAAAGGAGGCATTCACAAGGAAGAGGCCAAATGTTAGTCATTTTAGGATATTTGGCAGCCTAGCATATTGTCACATTCCAGAAGATACACATTTGAAGTTAGATTAAACTACAGCAAGAGGCTGCTTTGTTGGCTACAACGAAACCTCTAAGGTATACTGAATTTTCATTTCAAGGGCCAAATGGATTATAGTCAGGAGATATGTCAAGTTCCTAGAGGAAAAGGCATATGGAAAATCCATATATTTTCCAACAATTAATGATCAGAGTGAGTAGCTAGCAGAATCTCCTAGAGTTGAGTAGTAGGATCAGGGACAACAGAGCACGAGTACAATGACTAGTACAAGCACTAGATCAAGTGCAGGTGTTCCTGATACTTCATAAAATATGGAGCAGAAAATGCAGCAGACCTTGCAAATGCATCAGGAGAATATAGAGGAGGATATTATATCATCTACAGTTGGAAGGAGGAACCGTGAGGTTCAACAAACACTTATGGATGCTTAAGAGTTTGTGGTAACTCCTAGGAAAAGAAGCGGGCAGTGGAGACAACCAGAGAGGTACACTAGCTACATGGCATTGGTCAGTCAATTAGTTGATAGTGAGCCTTCTAGCTATGAGGAGGCCACACAACAACAAGTGTGGTAGGATTTGATGGTTGAGGAGTATATCTCAATCATGCAGAACGAGCGGGAGGTTGTTCCTAGACCGATGGAGAGAGCGGTGGTTGGATCACACTAGATCTTCAAGATCAAGCACGGTGCAGATGGAAGCATCAAAAAATACAAGGCAAGGTTCGTGGCCAAGGGGTTCTCTCTATTGGGTGCGGCCCAACTTGGTCCAATTTTGATCAAAGACTCTGCATTTTGAGGAGTGTAGTGCGCGGTACCGCGAAGTTATATTTATTGCGTGATGTTCTAGGGGCTTCGGGGTGGGTTGCAGCCCCTCATTTTGTAACAAGTATTGGGGTTTTATTTTATTGTTTTGTTATTCCTATGGTATGTGGACCATGGTATTTTGTCCATGTAATGTTATATAAAGAAATGTAATTCTAGATCATGAAGGAGCAGGTTGTAATTCTATGGTTAAGGGCTAGTTTGTATCTATCTTTTGTAGCGAAAGAAAACTCTGTAGCTGAGTGTGAAGATACCTTGGAAGAGTCTGCAGCTTAGTGCACAGACCACCTACAGTTGTGTGTGTAGGTCGAGAAGTTGAATGTACTGAAAAGATTCATCTTAATAAAGAAGAAGAAGTTTTGGGAGATATTTTGTATTTTATGTGTATTGTTATGTTTTCTTTCTATCTGTGGAGGTGAAGTACTGATTAATTTCATGGTAGCACAGTTGATATTGTTTTGTAATATGCTTATGTTAAACTGCAAGTGACGAAGTAAGTAGTTAAGTTATACAGCGCAGTAGTGATATGTATGCAGATTAAGTAAAATATAGAAAACCGAAGTAAAAGCCACCTTGCATAGTCCCTCAAGGCTACAAAAACTTGGTTCTGCAACCACCCATAGCCACCTTGGGTGAGACTATGATATGCTTGCAGGTCGTTACCGAAAGGGCTGGTGTCTAAGGGTTTTGTTGGTGCAAAGTAAAAGTCGAACCTGGATCAAGCCCAACCGAGCAAACACTCTCATGAGGAGGGAATAGACTATGAGAAGACACTCACTCATGTGGCTAGGTATACTTCCATCAGGGTCGTTATCTCATTAGCAACACAAATGGAATGGAAAATCTATTAGATGGATGTTAAGATGGCATTCCCAAATGGTGATGTGCAAGAGGAAGTGTAACATAGAACAACCAGATGGATTTATAGCACACAACAGAGAGTCTCGTGTGTGCATGATCTAGGTGGATATCAGTGGCCACCCACCTATTCCATTTGGACCCGCACCATAAATTCTTGCAGCTTTTCACTTTCAGCACAACTTACTACTTTTAGCAGGTTATTGGGTCTTGCACTCCCGGAGCCGTTTTGGGACCCTAATGATCCAGGTGGATATTGGTGGTCGCCCACCTATTCCATTTGAAACGCCACCATCAGTCCTTTCAGTTTTTCATTTTCAACACAACTTACTATTTTTAGTAGTTTTTTGGGCCCTGAACTTCCGGAGCCATTTTGAGGCCCTAAACGACGTTTTTTGGGCATCGCATCTCTGGAAAATATGATTTTGTTTCAGAATTGATATTCATGGTCAACAGTTGTAGTCCTCATATAGATATTTCTAACGATGTATCATGTGTGTCAAACGGAGATAGTATGCCAAAGTTACGACCCTAGGAAGTTGAAACGACAATTTACCCAAATGGGGCCTATAGTTGGCGCTTCATCTCCTAGGGTTAGGTTTTTGGAAGTTTAGAGTTTTCCATTGCTTCTCAATAATAAATAGGCCCTTGAGCCTCATTGTAACACAGTTCATAGACATGTAGCCGCCACATCTCTTCTCAAAGATAAGCTACCAGTGCCCTGGCTATTTGATTTCCATTATGTCTGTAAGCAAATTTCTGTTATCTGATATTAATGAAATGAAGCATTATTTCCATTGCATCTTTGTGTTTATGGCTATTTCTGTATTTTATTGCGTTCTCGCATAAATCTGGATCAATGCAAATTGAAGAGAGCTTCGTATGGGCTCAAGCAGGCTCCTAGGGTGTGGTATGAGCACATTGGCAAGTACTTGGAAGACATGGGCTCCATGAAGAGTGAGGCGGACACGAATCTCTATTACTTGGTGGTTGGGGGTGAGGCTATCATTCTTGTTTGGTATGTAGATGACTTCTTTCTAACAAGTTCACTTGGGCTCATAAAGGAGTCCAAGAGGGATCTTGCAGCTAAGTTCAAGATAAAGGATTTCGGGATTATGCACTACTTTCTAGGCATGGAGGTGTGGCAAACAAATGGGTAGAATTTCCTTGATCAAGGGAAATACTGCATTGAAATCCTAAGGAGGTTCTGGATGGAGGACTGCAAAGCCATGTCTACACCCATGATCATAAATTGGAGGAAGGTAGACGCATCCAGGGAGAAGGATGTAGACCCAACCTTATACAGGCAGTTGATTGGCTCTCTCATGTATTTGGTCAACACCAAGCAAAATATATCCTATGCAGTAAACTCTCTTAGTCAATTCATGGTGGAACCGAAGAGAGTGTGTTGGACAAAGGCAAAACATGTGTTGATATATTTGTGCGACACTATCGAGTATGGCATCATATTTGCTTGAGGTGATGATATCAAGTTGGTTGGTTTTACTGATGCAGATTGGGAAAGTAATACAGTGGACCGAAAAATTACTTTAGTGTGTTGCTTCAACATGGGATCGGGAGTTGTTCCTTGATATAGTCAAAAGCAAAAGTCTATGGCAATAAGTTCTGCAAAGGCAGAGTACATAGCAATGAGCATGGCTACATGTGAGGCCATATGGATTCAAACACTACTAGCAGCCTTGTCTTGTCATAAGGTTGAGATGAGACGACTGTGATACACTGCAATAAGAAAAGTTGCATCAAGTTGTTAGAGAATCCAATGTTTCATGACAGGTTCAAGCATATAGACATCACGTACCACTTCATCAAGGATTGTGTACATCGCATGATTATTTAGCTACAATATATACCCATAGATGAGCAGGTTGCAGATATACCAACGAAGGCTTAGAGGAAAGCAATATTCATCTTCTTCAGAGACAAGATGGGTGTTATGCAGAACACCTTCTTCGCTAAGAGGGAGTGGTAGTTTATGTACCTCGGACATGTGTTCTAGTCTCGGATAGTGTACTGAGGCTAAGGAAAACAATGGATTAATTTTCTCCAATACCCAGAAAAAGTTTCTGAGGAAAATTACATTAATTAGAATTAATTAGCCAAATTATTAATTTTCCTAAGTCTAACTTAGGGAAATGGCTTAATTAATCGAGGTTAATTGAGGTAAATCAATTTTCCTCTAGTGATTTCGTGAAAAGTCATTTGATGAGGTCAAGATGATCTTATCTTTCGATTGAGATTAGATCATGGTCGTTGATTGTTCAACAAGAGATAATAAGAGGAAATCAACGAGCATGTGGAGAATAGATCTGAGATAGATTTGCAGTGATAGCAAGGGTGCATTGATATTGTGGAGGACACCAATAGCAAGGTTTTAGCAAGAAAATTGAGAGAATTTTAGTAGAAATTCTTCATGAAGTTTCTAGTTATTTTGAGAGGAGGCCGAATTACTCTGCAAATAGGTCGCATTAGCCATTGCGAGTTCTTGGGCAACAATTCGATTTCCAATTGCTAGAGATAGTTGTCGAAAGGAAGTGCGAGTTGCTCTAGCAAGTTGTTGGAGGCAGAGAATATTGTCGGAATGAATTTCCAGAGGCAGTGCGAATTCTAGGATAGGTTTTGTGTATTTCCATTTTTGCCAATGCATCTTGCTAAAAGGAGGTGTGAATTGCACAAACAAGAGTTAAGTTTTCTTGCAGGGGTTCGATTTGGCTAGAAACAAGGGAGAAGAGATATTGCTAAAGGTTTTCCAATGAGAGGCCAACAATCCATGTAATTCTCAATTGCTAAAGATTTATTAATAATTTACACCCTCATCTCCTGCATTCTCATCTCCTGCATTTCTTTTCCCTAAATTGCTAAAGATTTATTAATAATATACACACTCATCTCCTGCATTGCTTTTCCCCACACTGGGGTTTTTCCAGGGACATTTGTCCAAATATCGGTGTTCATTATTTGTGTGTGCAAAATTTTCTCAGTTCTTCTGGTTTATTTATTTTCTGTGAAGTTGCAGTAGTGTTTTATTCAATATTTTCCGTAATGAAAATGTTGCAGAAAAGTAATCAAATTTGATAGGAGTATAATATCCAGTAACTACAACAGTATTAAAATTTCGCACCTAGGAAATAGAAGTCAAACATCTATAATCATAAATGGCCAACATACATTGCTTCCAAAAATGTAGTTTGTTTCCAACAATGTAACTACCTTCCAAAATGATGTGGATAAAAGAGTTGTAGATATAAATAAAAATTACAAAAAAATTACTAAAATAGAGAGAAAAAAAAAAAAAAAAAAGAAGAAGAAGAAGAGAAAGAAAGAAAGAAAGAAAAAGAAAAAAGAAAAGAAAAGAAAAGAAGAAGAAGAAGAAGAAAAAAGAAAGAAAGAAAAGAAGGAAGAAGTTGAGAAATACTTGTTCTTCTCTCTATAAAATACTAACTTTAAACTGCTAGGATATCCATATACCATTAATTGACCACTATAATATAATATTTAATTTAACATAAAATATAACCGAAACATTTTTATATTTTTGATACACTTAATAAGTTTCTCACCAATTCAATCCATATATAAAATAATACCTCTTACTACTCCGCCCATTGAGTAGAGAATTGTACAATTAAGAGATTGTAATTTGATAATTAAACTTTTATTGAAAATGGGAGGGAGTATTGTAATAGTAATGAACTTATCACCATAGAGATTGTAATTTGATAATTGAACTTTAATTAAAAATGGAAAGGAGTATTGTAATAGTAATGAACTTATCACCATATTATTATTATTAGGCAAGTTTTATTTTAATGTATTTTTTTTTAATTGTAGTTATAATATTTATTATATATATATATAACATAACATAACATGGGCAAACCCTACATTATGTCTAAAATTTCATTGCTACAAAGTAATTAGCTAGCTTGATTAATATGTATATATAATTTTCTCTTATTAGGAATTTCCATTTTATATTGTTTTTGCTTTTATCAAAATTTATTTCAATGTCTCTTGATAATTTATAAATGGTTATTTGATATTTAGTATTTTCACCATGATTAATGTTTATATATTTATTTGTAATGGTCATTTTATATTTTTTTTTCTATGAAATTTACTTTTAATGTTTTTTTATAATTCACAAATAACTATTTGATATATTGTACATTCATATAAATGTCTTATTATGTTGATAGGCATGTTTATTTTGGAATAAGACTTCCAAATTTTTAATTTAATTATCAATAATTATTAAATGGATAGTAAGGACTTAACCTTCATGGAATATTCTTAGTAGTATTCACAAAGCAGAGGTTGAGATTTAACTTTGAAGTTGTTATGTCTTTTTAAGCTTTAATTAAATTGATTAATTAAAAAACATGTCACATGAACAAGTGTCATATGAAATAAGTTATGGTTTTTGGGCATGTGATATTGATAAGCCATAATATTGACCCATGGTATTATAACATATTTACATATTAAGAATCTTTATGGCTAGAAATCTTGTTTTTTAAACTCTATATATGTTTAACTTATATATTAATTTTCTTTATCATTAATAATATATTAATAATCAAGCTATAATTTATCATGAAATAAGTGTTTTGATGCATATTAGAATTTATGCATATCCAAGTGTACTAGTCATTTAATTTATATGACTAACTTAAAAACTTGCAAAACGTTCATCTAATCATGTTTTATTGTAAACCTAACGCATTCCATTGAATAACTAATTACATTTGTTTTTTTTTTTACAAGTGAAACGAGTAACCCCTTAAATATAACAAACTTGTTTTTCCACACTATGTGTAAATAACACACTTGTCTTTCCACACTATCTGTATTGCCTTGAGACATACTCTAAAAATTACACCAAGTCAACTAATAACCAAAAAAAATAAAGAATTGCAATGCATTTTTCCTTTACACCTTGCTATACAATAATCATAAGCCAACTCAAATATTAATTTTTTACTACATATGTGTATATTATCTCAACTAAATCCAACCATCCATAATAATCTAAAAAGGCAAATAATGACATTTATGTCTAACCCCCCAAAATTTAGTAATACATTTATGTCGATCTAATTTCACCATGGACTTTTGTAGATTTTTCATTTTCTGAATTAGCATAGATCTAGCTAAATTCTAGATCTACCAAACCATGGACTTTTGTAGATTTTTCATTTTCTAAATTAGCATAGATTCATCTTAACTCTAGATCTACCAATTGTAAGGGATATCAAACCCTTTAACATTCAAACCTCTTTTTGAGTGAAAAACTTTAAGAAATCTTTGCACCTCGAGAAATTTGATTCATCTAAACTTTAGATGATCTAGAGTTGAGAGGAGTCTATAGTGGTTTTGAACACATTAATAGAATGTTTTATATATAGGAAATTTTTAATTTTCACTTGTTTTATTAATATACAGAATTATTTTTGTTATTAATATTTTTTACATGTTATATATGAATTCCATATTAAGAATGACATTACATATCTTCTTTACAATCGTAAATGGTAAGTGAAAATATATGAAAAAAATCATTTTAATTATTTTAATTTTTTCTATATAAAATTGATACAAAATTAATTATTTTAATTTTAGTAAAATATTGACATAAATTACATATCTTCTTTACAATGATAAGTGAAAATATATGAAAAAAATCATTTTAATTATTTTAATTTTTTCTATATAAAATCGATATAAAATTAATTATTTTAATTTTAGTAAAATATTTTTGTTTTAAATATTACATGTCATTTGAACACAAGATGAATTACAATGGTAAGTGAAAATATATGTAAAAAATAATTTTAATTATTTTAATTTTTTCTATATAAAATTGATATAAAATTAATTATTTTAATTTTAGTAAAATATTTTTGTTTTAAATATTACATGTCATTTGAACACAAGATGAATTACACATTTCATGTAGTATCAATAATATTATTTTTACATTTACATGTCATTTGTTAGCTCCAAATTAAGTATTGAAAAAATTGAGTATCTTCACTTTCAATTACTTTATTTCTTTATATAAAGTTTGACGTAAAATTAAAATGGAAATTGAAGTATTTTACTTATAATGGCTATTGATTTATTTTTTAAAAAATTTAATCCATTAAGTTTTATTTTATTATTTTTAAATGTAACATTTAACTGGCACCTCCCTCATACTAATTTATAAATCATCTCTGAACAACATCTCCCTCATACTAATACTATGCTATAAAGCATCTAGCATCTCTGGCCGCAACAATTCTCCATACTGCCCTACTATTACTATTAGTTTTGCCCCTGAAATTAGCAATTCCATCCAGTCATACCAAAGATTAAAACAAAGGTCACGAGCTCGGCAGTTGAAATAGAATGATAAAATACCAAAGCTTAAGCTTCACCAGAATTTGAAGTCAACCGCTCCACTCATTTCAGTCTATGTAGACTATTAACTTTTTTAAATTATCAATTGTTTGGTGTTTGTGATTCTACATGAGATGAGCAAGAATTTGACATTCTTTACACTTCCGTGGTATCATGAATCATTGTGTTCCATCATACTCACCGAGTCAATGGTGACTTGTATACTTACCATTCAACTCTATCGTGGTTGCAAACTGTGCAGCATCATCATATATTTTAATCCGATGGAAGCATGCTGCCAACAGTTGATAATAATATGTTTAATTTCAAGTCTATTTCCCAGGTCCACAGCCCATTTTTGGGTTGATTGATAAGTTTGGGTTCTTGCCATGAGGAGACCTGGTTTCAAATTTGTGGAGACTTTGCTCACCAATCTGAAACTAAAGAAGCACCAGATTACTCTCTTTCAAATATTGTGGAAAGACTTCTCGTCCGCCAATTTGTACTCCAAAAGTAAAGAAGCACGTGATTACTCTGTTGCATCAGCACCCGTTGGTGCCAAAATAGCAGATGAGATATCACCGAAAGTAAAGAAGCACCCGATTAATCTGTTTCCATCAGCACCCGTTGGTGTCAAAAATAGCAGATTACATATCACCAGCCAATCAATTTCTTCCTACTTTAGACCTTTTCTCCATTTAATTTGAAAAACTGAGTTGAGAGGAATGTCCTCTGACCTTGAGATATTTTTGCCATTTAATTTGTCTACGTGAGTTGAGAGGAGCAGAAATCGACTACCCCAAAATTCGCTGAATCGTAATGAGCAGTCACAAAAATTCCATAAACCGTACAAAGAAAATGGTCCATCGCCCTTTGTTGAATGGTGAGCTGGGGGCAGATGCCATGAGGAGACCCAGTTTTGAATTTTGTGGAGACCTTTTGCACACCAATCTGAACGTCAAGAACTGAAGAAGTAGCGAATACCAGCATCTATACTGTGCGGAGCTATCATCACAAACAAATCTCTGGGGATAACAAAAGTGCAAAGAAAAATGGTGGAAATTTGAGCTCATTCTCCACTTGAAAACCTTAGTTTCATTGAGAAAGATCAATACTTTCTGTCAATTCAGTCATTTGAACACATTTATTCTCACTCTGAAAATTTGGTTCAATCCCAAATATTGTTTTGGAATCGTCTCCATGTGTGGAGCTAAAATACAAGCCATCCTTTTTCATCGGATGGGGAACAAGAAAGGAAGTTTCAACAATAGTTGGCAATGCCCCAATAATGCCTGTTTCTTTGCACTGTACACAGTAGTCTCCTTGTAGTTCTGACTATAAGTTGCTACAAACTCCCCGTATCTGAGACAACAAAATACAATTTCTTGGGGAAAAACTTGCAGGCTGCTACACACGACATACAATCAAATTGATGAAAGAAGCGGAAGCCATCAAGGGCTGTAAAGCAACAAATTGATGGACATTGGACAGTACCAGAAAGATATCACCCCTTTGCTCCTTTGTTTGGACATGTAGAGTTACTAGTACAATAATTGAGGACAGGATCCAGTCCATGTGTTTGCAAGACAGGAAAAATCTTTGTCAATATATCAGTGTTCTAGGCCTCAGAATCCTCTGTTTTCACTGATCCGTTGTCAGCATCCTTAGGTGGTGATGGTTTAACAAACTTTCCAAGGGACTTCTGCCTATGTCTTCCTCGCATCCGTTCCAGTTTTTCTCTGGATCTTATTTTTTTTAATATTTTTTGGCGGTGGTGATGATTCTGTTCCCTTTCATAAATCCCTTGCCAGAATATTTCTCCAGTAGAAGGCCATAGCCATCTGTTTGCAGGGTGCTCATAATCCACCTCCTCTGCCAGATCCTCGTCCATGGCCTTCAAAAGACTGAAATCAAACCATTTTGCCCACATATGACCTCTCCGATGCTCCAACATGTGTTGCTCTTGCATGACACCTGTTACTGGGTTCACATAAATCATTCTTCTTGCACTATGATATGCCCACACATTCACAAGCAACTCCAGAACCCTACAGTAGCAGTGCTGACCCTGGTATAAAGACCAAACAATCATCAGTACTCATACCATTCAAGTGAGACCACAGAAAGAACTGGCCTCAGTAAACTGCTTAATATTCCAGCGATTTTGCCTGTAACCAATATACAATGTCTTGGACATATTATGAGTATCAAGTGCCAATTGAAAAAAGACAGTGCTTATCCAATAAATACCTCCATCTTAGAAAGGCTCAAGCAGCACGTTCCATTATCATGATGCTCTTCATAATGTTGTGCATCCAAGGAATCAACAAACATTCTGCAACCAAGGACAAGGCAGCATTAAGAACCATGTTTATAACTAGAATAAAAATTAGTCACTGCAACATACCTAGCACTGCAAACACAGTTATACATACCTTGCAAACATAACTAATTCCAGAAATGATGATGTTGGCATTGCCCAGCTATGCAAAACAGACCAGGAGTCCCCATCCACAGGCATCGGTGGAAGTGCCTTCCAACTTGCAGGCAGGTTGTACATTCTCCTGAATGCATCAGAGAACACAACCCTGCAAAGATCCAATTGAAAGGATGAGCCAAATTTGCAGGTTGGAGAGCTTGCAAAATGATGAAATCTATCCAGGAAGAAAATATTTCTGCTTGTATCTATCCAATCAATGTTCCACATCACAAATTAGGAAAGGCTGCTAAGAAAAAGGGTCCACATTGCACTTCCCCATATAAAACCACTTCTAATTGCTAGCGAAATATAGAAACACATCATATGATTTATCTCCTGCTTATCACCGGGTTCTGCTAAGAAAAGCTAAATTAAATTTGAATAGATATTGTACTTGCTTTCGATATTTCTTAAAATAGCTGATGACCAAGTTCAAAACCTTTACAGGTTGCTAGTAATTGGTGCAGTGTTAATTCATGTAGTTCACTTGGAGATACATGTCTGAGAAAACTCAGGTGATTAGATTAGATGTTTTCTATCAGCTTAAGTTCAGATATTTTTTTTAAATTACCGATGCCATCTCCTTTGTGGCAGTTGAATATTTAAATTATGTATTCAGTAGTTGCGTCAACTGTTTTCAGTCATCAATGGAAAACAACATAATCTTTCTTAAAATGGAGGTCCTGAGCAGCATTACGATTGAGCAAATTTTAGTTAAATTCAGACTATTTTGTACTGTTGCAGTGATATATTAATTAGGTTAATCTAAAATAGCAATCACGCCAAATAAAATTGTGGTTTCACTTGTTATCTGTTGAGAAATAATTGATAAGTTTGACTAGAATCAACTACATTTTGTAGAACTTTGAGTAGGCCACAACATTTTTAAAGCATGTGCATGCTTTTTAAATTTACTTCCCTATATCTAGAATCTAGATAGAAATATACATAATTGAAACTAATATCCAATAGTGCAGAACAGCCCTTATTAAACTTGACTTGAATAAGGTCGTTCACAGACTGCAGGGTAAAATTGCATATTTAAGGATGTCTGTAAACTTAGACCACTCTGCAGACACTGTTAACTAATCAGATTCGATGTAATCTCTTGTGCAATAAACTAACATCTGAAAAAATCCTTAAACCAGGTCCCTGCCTACTTTAAGAAAAGAAGGAAAAACGTACAAGTCAGCCAAAGCTACTTGGAATTAAAAGAATCGTCTAACAGAAACTGTATGAAGCAGCACAGATATCATTCAAACACTAGTTGACGTCAGAATAATTTCACGCATTACAAAGTTTCCCTTAGTCTAGTTTATCTTCCGCTGGAAGGGGTTCAAGCAACTTAAATTTCTCAGTATATTCAGATCTGAAGTATCTAAACCTGAAGAGACGAACAGACAAACTGCAAGCAATGTGTATAACCTATCTAAATACTTTGACAGTTTCTGATTTACCTGCAATTCCCAGCATTAGTGGCATCACAAAACGACCAGAAATCCTCCTGTTGTATGGCACTTCTTTTTGAACTACCATGTCTTACATCTTTATCCATCCGTGCCCAAAAGTATATAGCATTCCCATGCTTGCCTATGCTAACTGCATCTATCAATTCCTTTTCAGCAACTGTAGAAAGGGAAACCTGTGCACATGACAGCTTTGCAATCTCAGTATGAAAAAATGGACACAGCCAGTGCTGACCCACGTAGTACATATCCATATTTCAGAGAATACATTGCTAAAATGCCACGTGTTTCTTGCCACTCTTTATTACATGAATTAAGTTGTTATAAGAAAGCCAAAAATGTGCAGGTATGCAACTGCTGTACATGCTAGATTATCGTAACTTCATGGAGGCACTGCATATAGAAAATCCATACTTTGATTTCTTTTAAAAAGACTATCAAATGTACAATGTATTATATTGCTATTATATCTGTCATTGCTTTCAAATCATTTTTGTTAATATTTACATATATAAGTGTGCTCTTAACCTTTGGTTTTTCTTATATGTATCCATGGGATGCATATTAATGAGAAGAAAGAGCATCAAAAGATGGGAGAGCATTTACATTCTAAATAAAACAAAAGAAAGACGAAAGAAAACAATATTAATCTCCATGAACCACCAAAAATATTAAATGGCACCAAAGAAAATGCCCTCTAGTGCATCAAGTTGTTGGTTTTACACACACACATGGACAGGAATACACATTAGAATGAGAAATTTCATATCAGTAAATAAGATAGTGTCTCACTACATAGTAAGAGAGGAGTACATTACATGACCCTCAAATACCTAATTATTAACCACCACATTAATTATTACATTAAATGTCCTATTGTTACATCACTTTATTAGTGAGAGTTTATTATATGTCTAAGTTTTAAATATGACCATTATCTCTAACACCCTTTCATAATGATCATTCTACATGCTTGTTCAAAATTCAAAAAGACAAAAGCTTTGGACAAGAAAGCTGTTTGTACTCCACAAGATAAGATCTTCAAAACAACCACTAGAAATGAACTGTATTTAGCAAGGTCGATGAAGTACAATTTAAGACACCAGCATTTTGTTTGACCATTGACTCACCAGCTAGACGAGAGCCAATGTTGGCTGAATAGTCAACCTTTCCACCATTGACAGAGAGTTTTGCTTGTTCACTGAACCCACTTCCTCCACATCTTGGTAACCCAACATTTCAAAAGTTTTGAGTTTGCTTATTTGAGGAAGCACCATCGTGTTTTACCTCTTCATCTCCAACCTCCCCAAGGGTCTTCTTCTTATGAATTACAACAAATAGTGCATAATATACATGTTTTCCTTCTCTTTTTGATAATTTGGACCATAGTTGCACATATCACGATAATATATGCATTATCGCAATATTATCACCAAGATCCAAGTCGCTATTCTACTATCAAACCTCATCAAACTGTCTTCAAGTTTGGGTTTTCTAGGGCAAAATCTTGGTGTCTATTATGCATGGCTATTCTTCTATGATCTTTATTGTTTCTATTACATTTACAGTTGAATTTTCTTAGCGTAATTGCTTAATTATATTCTGGGATGTGCTAAAGTAATATTACATATCATTGGAAGTGATTATCAGTTGCAGAAAATTATGCTTGTCTAATTAGCACTAGAAATTCAACAGCATCTTCTAGGTATTCATTTCTTGCAACCTATCTCGCCTAACACCTCTTTAGCCTAGGCACTATTGTTGAATTTTGTAGCTATGGTCGGTCTTCATAAGTATGTTTTTAGCCCTCAGATACAAAGAATAAAATTATATTTTTCATATTAGAATTAAAAGAGGGAAAATCCAATTTTTAAATTTCAAATTTTTGCCCCCATAGGATCAAGTTGGCCCAGTGATGAGACACACCTATTCAGGCTCTTGAGATGCCTACATATAGGTTGTTTATCCTCCTCCTCAAGACACAATTCAGATCACACAAGAATTGTTGGTAAAGTTGTCAACGATGTCATATGGAGGAAACCCTAACCCTACGTGCAAAACCTAAAAGACAAATGGAGCGTTACCCTTCTCCTATGTGTCATTGATGTGGCAAACCCTAGAATTGGCAAGTCCTTGATTGCCACGTGTTTCCCTAACTTGTGTGATGTATGTAAAGCCTTTGTATAAGGCTCAGGTGCCCTGATCTTATTGAAGTTGCCCTAAATAAGAAACCTTATTGAAGTTTCTCTTTATGCCTTTGTCCTTAGAACCTTTATTCTTAATGATGCCCTAACATTAATGATACCCAAAAAATATTAAAGAAACCCTAGATGCTATAGCAAAACCTTGAAAAATACTTTTTAAAACCCTAAATCCAAGCATAAAAACCCTAACCTAACTTATGCCCTTATTCCATGAAAGAATTATTCATTTAGTGCTGTCATGAAAAATATGCAGATGATGAAGGAAAAATTAAAATTTTCAGCATTAGACGTCACAACTTGAGAAGAAGACTACACCAGCTTGTAGAGGAGATTTGTAGCTTTCCAATGAGTATCTACTTGCCCCCGAACTCCCTACCATTGAAGAGAAATTAATTTTTTAAGTCCTTTGAAAACCCTATAACAGTCACCTAAAATTTATGATAAAATTTATTAAGTAAATGCCCAAGTGTGTTTAAGGATTCTTCAGTGTTAGATGAGTTTAATGCCACTGTTATGCAAATTTTATTTAACTGAAATGATAAGGCAAAGGTTAGAAGAAATGCACCGGGAAGCCCTTGGGCTTGAAGACACTTTTCAGATCTGCAAATTGACCCACACCTCAGATCTTAACTCAGTAAAAACTTCAGATTTGAATCTCAGTGACTGCAAAATTTGTGAGGGCAGCGTTAAGGTAAGAGTGAAGGGGCAGCGTTAAGGCCTTGAAGGCTGCTACAGGTAGCAGAGAAGGGAGATAGGGCAATGACTAAGGAGAAGGGTGTCGAGAAGGAGATATGAGATTGCGCAGAGGGTTAAGGGAGGCAGCGAAAGAGAAGAAGGGAGTTGCGGCAGAGGAAGAAGGGAGCCTTGGGAAGCCCAAGTCGATGCTTGGCAAAATACAGGTTGGAGCTTGGGAGATTGAAGATTGGTGTCTTCATCTAGGGTTGGAGCCCTATATATATTGTACTTCATTTATTGTAAAGAAAAAATTAATAAAAGTATTTATTCTATCAGTGGACTATTCAAAAATCATGAAAAATTAGTCAGTTACGACTACCTCTCATGGAAATGGTCATAGATGAATGACTAAATTAGCGCAGTTGAATCCAAAAAATGATATCTAATATAATGCACTGCGGAAACCCCTCATACTTATAATACTAAGAGTAAAGGGATCTCTTCTTGAATGGTTCATGAGGCACAATAGTTGCTAAGGTTTTGCAAATGGGGTAGCAAGCTAAGTGGGCTTGATTGTGGGGAAAACTCCACAATTAAGCGCGCTTGAGCCAGAGGAGTTCTGGGATGGGTGACCTCTCGGGAAGTCCTGGTTACCGGGTGCAAGCCCCGGAAGTGATGATTGACGCTATGTGATTCATTTCACTAGTTTCAATCCCACTTCTTCACCCCTGTGAGCATCACCCGATGCAATGAGTGCTAAGTGGAGTATTCAAAAATCATGAGAAATTAGTCAATTACGACTACCTCTCATGGAAATGGTCATAGATGAATGACTAAATTAACGCAGTTGAATCCCAAAAATGATATCTAATATTTATTCTATCATTGTTCATTCTGTGTTCTAAATATAAGTGACCTAACTAGTAAAAATAACAATTGAAAAGAAATACCGATTCATCCCCCCTCGCAGTGTTTCCAACAATATTGACACATCTCCAAGATATTTAATTTCAAGGGTCTTCTTTCTTTACCAAGGTCTTCATACCTTTCCCATGGAGATATCATGGCTAATCCTACTAGTTATCGGATGTTGATTTTCTTTTCTAAGTGACCATAGTTGCATCTTCTATGATCTCTTCTTTCTTTCTTCACATATTTCTCTCTTGGAACTTCTACCCATAGTTCCTTCATCCTTGTCAACCACCTCATATTCCATATGAGAGCATATTATGTTGATTTCATCTAGACAATATGTGACACATGCCTTTATGCATTCTTCTAACAAAAGAGATCCCTTTCCTTTGATCATACTCATGAGGTAGAGTATTTATCCTTGTTATCTGCAACTATATGATAACATGACCTATCTTATCAAACATATGCATACATACGTCTTTCCTTCTTTTGGTCATCTAGAATTCCTTTAGCAGCATTCAGTCCTTGATTGAGATTACTTCACACATCTTGACATGTTGCAATCCTCTATTATCATACCATCATTCTTTCAAACAATAAATTTCATCCAAGGTGGAATTCTCAGCGAGACACTTGCTTCTTCCAATAGGTGAACCTTCTAATGAAGATTCCAACAGAGGATCTTGATTATCCTCATCCAGCAAATGCTTATTCCTAATGATGTATGATGAGTTCTTCACTAGATGACTTTCTTCTACCCATAAGTACTACTTATGCTTCTAATGAGGTTACCAAGAGCTACTTCCTTATAATGATGATTGCCATAGACTTTTACTTCAGCTATCTTTCAAGCTTCTTATGTTAATATCATGAGCTCTTGCTTTAATGGTATGCAATAATGATGCCATCTCCTAAACGATGCATCCCGTCATAATGATTTTCTACTTGACTGTCATGGTGGAAGCCTTTTTCACCCTTCTCTCCATCTTGTTGAGATCCAAACATCCATAGTTATACGAATTCCTTCTTCCATCATGTTTCTTGGAACAACAGTTTAGCCCATCCATCTTTACTTCTTGCACCTGCAATATTCAATGACATGCACCCCAAGCAAAGTATATGATACCAAAACATGATGCCAATATTTCTTTCTAGGGTTTTTCATGCAACCATGAGGTCATCCTAGGGTTTCTAAAGTTCAAACCCTAGATCAAATTCTATTCCCTCTTTATGCCATCCTAGGTTTCATTCTTTCCCTAAATTTCTAACAAACCCTAGAATCATATTTTCAACCCTAAAACACAAAATATACCATACATACCTTATGGTTACTTACCCTTGTCATAATGACTTGCAATTTTGGATGCCATTTTCATTGATCTTGGTGTATGAGATATTCTTCACTATACTTCATATGTTCATTCAAGTATACTATTGACGCAGAACCCTTGTTTATTGACCTTGAATCGATCTCTTTAAAGCTTCGGGGAATTGAAAGCTTAAGTGTAACAAAGCTTCTAGTGATGGTACAGTTCCAACATTTACTTGATGACTTAGATTGCTTCAGGTCTGCTTTCAAGCTTCTTCATAGTGAATGGATCTCTTTCAAAAGTTGGATCCTTTTATGGTCTTCTTTTGATTGATTGATTTTTCAGAGAATAAATATCGGTGACTATATTTTGTGTCACAGGGACTCAGTCACCATAGGATTGAACTTGTAAAGTAGAGTAGAGTACATTTCTCACAAGGACATATCTTGGAGAGAGGATTTATGTTGTCATAGAGATGGAGGCAGCTTATGTATGTCCTTAAGAGGATCTGATCTTTAGGAACAAATTATGACTGTGCTTCCTTTTAGAATTTCCTTCATCATTTTTTGCTAGGAGACTTTAGCCCTTGAATGAGGAAAACAACTGTACTTGTTTCAAAGTCTTGATTCTGTTATTGCTATTGTAGATTTGACTTCTTGAAATGTTGAAAACAGTCCTTTCATGATGCCCAAGGGCTCATTTTTCTTTGTCAACAAATTTTGATCTTTTTATGGTGGAAGGATTAGGTCTTCATCCTCCTAGGTGAACATACCTATATGTATGCATGGCTTTATGGAATATAGCCCGGACTTTTGTTCCACGTTGTAGTGAATTCATCTTTCAAAAGATCTTGATGGTTAGCTTCTTTGCTGCCTCTATAATGGATCTAGTAATGGAATTGAGCCCAGAATTTGATCAAGTTTGTTTGGATATGTCTTTGAACTCGGCCCTTGAGAAGCTCTTCTTTCAATGTTCTCCTTGATGTCTTTTCCTTTCTTTGATTCTTCTTTTAGTGCTTCAATCCTTGAGTGTCCTTTACTAAGTTGTCTTTCCTTTCCTTGTCTTGATACCTTAGCTATGATACCATGTCGAGAAATCTAGGGGGAGCGGCAGGTGTAGGTGATTCCTCTTCTTGATAATTGTTTGTGGTGTATTTCTACTATTCTTCTTTCGTTTGATAATTAGTATTATTCTCTTCATCAAACAACTACCAAACCATAAAGAACAGTAAGACAAAGGACACAATATATAGGCAATCAGCGAGGGCCAAAACCTCTCCAATCTGAGAGGAAAACCCACAAGAATTATTCTTCTTTTAGAATCTTCAATTGAGGAATTCCAAGAACTAGACCCTTGACCAAGGACCCCTCCAAGACCAAGTCAACCTTGCCTCTTTTGTCCAGTCAAAATGGCTACTTCTTCCCTGCCTTTAATTTCGGCCCTTCCATACTTTTACTGCACCTTTGACCTTCCTTACTGCAACTTTGGCTTACCTGTAACTTCCGCAACTTTTCAGCCCTAGTTTTGGTAACCCTAGACCACACGTCAGGGAGAAAATGGAGAGATTTGTCTTCTTTTCTCTTCATTGGGTCTCCTTCTTCATAATAAGCTTGGTCCCCAAACAGTCCTTCTTGGCATTAATACTTATCTCTTTTTCTATCACTATAACTCGACTTCCTTATAGCAGATTGAAACCCTAATTTTCTTTGCACATGTGAGGTATAGGAGGCCCAAAACAGTCCACACTTCTCGGTTTTCTTTCCCTCTTTTCTTCGTTATTCAATAGGCTTCTTATCTTCTCTTTTTCGTTCTTCTTACTTGATCTTGCTTGCTTGATTGTCTCCTTGAGATAGTTTGTGGTCTCCTTTATATAGGCATTTTGTCCCATTCATTAGGTCGACTTGTAGTTGTCTCCAGGCCGACTTATTGCTTCATGAGGCCGAATTTATGCTTGATTCTTTGACAATGTCTTGGAGGGTCTTTTGATTCTATTTGACTCAAATAAATTTTCTTTTATAATATGTGATGTGCCCAAATGGGTCTTTCATACATGACAATGACTCATAACCCCTTGGAGCTCTCAATGGGAACTTTGACCTATAAAAATAAATTCCTCTTGAGCATGAAACTCATGCCTCAAGAAAACCATAATTAATTTATTTTTCTCTTTTCATTAAATACATAAAATCATGATTACATATGTTATTATGAAGACCGAACCTAGTTACACATTTCAACACATACCACATCTAGATGTTTACAAGGTATGTCCTTTTAGGACTATTCTTATCTTGGATCTTCAATCCTGAATCCTCAAAGAATATCGATCCTCTTCGACCACTCTTCTCTTGGATACCTGTCCCATCCTCAAGAGTATCGATACCTTTCCTTTCTTGGATTTATATCCTCAAGGAAACCACATATGCTTAGCCAATCCTTCACCATTCTTTCCTCACAACCCGAGAAAGAGAATGCACAAGTGATGTTCAACATCACTCCCCCTCAAACCGAGAGGACATCCTAATCCTCCTTTAATCTTGAGAATAGAACCTTGCTCCTATTTAAGGAGACTCCTTTGCTCCCTCTTAAATCCAGAGGAGACTTTTGACTTCCTTTCTATTTGGGGAGTCATCATCACAAGCCTTACAACTTGTCTTCATAAGAGTATCAGCTACCAATTCTTCATAGTTGCTCGACTCCCTCTTTCCTCTGCATCATCAAGCTTTCTTTCTTTCAAGGTATCATGGAGCCATCTTCTCTCTTCAATCTTGTGAGAGGTTCCAAGCCAATCTTCTTGCTCATTGCTTTCTTCTTTGATATGAAGGCATTACATTGAGCCTTCTTAAACTTCAAGTTAATCATAACTTCCTCTTGAAAGTAATCTTCCTTTGACCTACAGGTTGTCTTCTTACACTGCTACATTTTAATCCCAAGACGTCCACATGTTGACTTTATAGTTGCTCAATACCAGATATCGAGCTTCCCTCGATATCTTTCATCCATATAGTCGAACTTGCCTCAACTACCACCATATATTCCTGCAACATTCTTCCAAGTAGCAAAAACAATATGTCAACCATATAACCAACAATAATGAAAATCAAACTTACCTCATCATGATGACCTCGTTTCATCAACATCCTCATGGTCCATCTCCATATGAATCTTCCTTCATGCATCAAAGGGCCCAAGGATCAAACTTGATTACCAAGTTACAACTTTTCTTCAAGAGACTATACTAGAAGTTAATCATTATTATACATGTATTCTAGAGAAAATCCTAAATTATTTTATACAACTTAACGTAAGTCAAATCTTATTCTTTTTCCAGCATCATATATCCATACACTTAAACATATTTTATGACCAACTTTCTTTCCACAAGATTCTACATGAACCTTATCCAAAGTTTTTATATCCAGCATGCATTCGTATGCTTTCATTCGATCATCCAGTTTTCATATATCTAACAAAGAGCCTGCATCTTGACTATTGCATTCTTTCATCCCTTTACCAGTATTGATTTTACATTACATGGAATGTCTACTAACCTTGTCATGATGCTTTTCCCAAAGACCTTCCAAAATGATGATCTTTCCTGAATCATGATGACTCAACTAAGCACAATGACAACCTCTAACATAATGTTAGATAATATCTGGATGATCAATATGCAAATTCAAAGATATAGTCATGTGGCATGTTTCGTGTTCCTACCTAGTGTAGTTCTACAGCCCACTCCTTCAATTTCTATTTAAGCTCAGTGTCTTCAACATTTCTTCCATTGTTTTTCACAGAATTCAATTTGCCAGAGCATTTCATCTCCCCTGGTCAGTTCTTCTCGGATTTATTTCCTCATCAGTTTTGTAATTATGGATTGAATGCTTGAATTGATTTATTTTCTTATCAATTTACATAGCTATGAAACAGATGTCCAATTACAATGATTATCTCTATGGGTCACCTCTTCCTCATTATGCAAACCATATATAATAATGATGAAATAACCTTGCTTGTTACAGTTGTTTTCACAGATGAGGATCGGGGGAGTCTGCGCTGATTAGAGTTAGAGGAGAGCCAATTATAAGAGAACTCAGTGCATTGATGCATTCATTTCTATAATTTATATGGTAACACATCAATTTTCATGTTTTTTACAATTTGAATATGAATGCGACACAAGCCAATGAATGGATTGGAAATTTTGTTTTGAATATCAATGCCAAGTAGGTCAATGTACAGATTGTACTTGTCATAGGTTGGGTTGGGGAATCAGGATGTTCAAATTAATTATCAATGTTCCACCAAGACTCTGGTGCGGGGAGACGCACAGGTGGGACGTGTGGGAGTACCCTGAAATTTTAGGGAAATTTCGGGGGTGCGGGGAGTCGTCGGGATATATAATTTATTATTATATATATTTATAATTCAAGTTCATATTCATTGTTAAATAATAAATAATGAAAGCATAAATATTAAATATTAAATAGACTAATAATAATATACTATATACTAATATGAATACCAATACATTGAAAATTGAAATTTGATCTACACATGATAAAATTTAAATTCATAATTGAATTGAATAATGTCATACATTGATCCATCCTCATCTTTCATTTTGATACATACATCATTCATATGACATACTCATTATTCTAATATTCATCCATAATCAATGATCATTCAATAATGAAATCTTCAAATACATTGATCCATGATTCCATATCATTCATCATTCATCATTCTACAATCTACAATGTACATTGATTTAAAAATTAATTTCATCATTCATCATTCTAGAATCGAATTGAAAACAAAACATACTAGAAGTAGATAGTAGATACTAAAGTTTGAACTCTAAACACTAAATAGTAAATAGTAAATTTATATAACTCAAAGTTTCAAACTCAAAAATAGTTAAGAGTCAAGAGTCAAGAATCAGTCTGAGGTCAACAATTGAAAAGTAAAAATAGATAATTTATTAATTAGCACTAAAAATAAAATCAACATCAAGGACACAGAGAGGTCAAGGTCGAAGTAGCAGAGGTCAGCCGGAGGTCGAAGAGCTAGAAATGAAATGAATCATTGAATAATGAATCGTAAACTTTTTTTTAAACTTACGATTTTTTTTTTTTTTGAAGCACCCATTTTGGGGAGTCGCGTCCCCCTTCAAGAGAGGGACGCCCAGAAGCACCCTTTTTGGGGAGTCACGTCCCCCTTCAAAAGGGGGATGCCTAGAAGCACCCTTTTGGGGAGTCGCGTCCCCCACAATGGGGAAACGCGCCCCCTTGTGTCTCCCCAAGACTCCCCAAAAAGGGTGCGCGGGGAAACGCACCCCCAGGAGACTCCCCGTCCTGGGTGCAAGGGGTGGGTGCACCTGACCGTGGGGAATGCGACCCCGTGGAACACTGTTAATTATTCATGTTTTTATTTTCGGATATATTTATATTTGGTTGAGGCAGTGTGAGATCCATCTGAAAGAAGAATTGATTTATTTGATAAGTATTATTGAAATTTTATAAAATTTTCATGTAATTATTGTTTGATATTTTTTTTAAATTATAAATATTTGAAATGACAATGTTTAACTTTTATTTTTTTAATGAAAGTTTTATTTAATTTACATTTGTCAATTGAAGTACAAATATTGTTATAAATTTTCAGCCTGGAAGGGTTAAATGATTATATGCCCTTCCAATTGACCAACCATTCAATTTTGATCACTGAGCACGCCTCTCATGGCAGCTCTGATTCTCTTGCAACTGTACTCTAATAGCTACAAGCTTTGTGGATAAATAAAAACAACTCCTCTCTATGCAACAGCTGCATCTCTTTATCCCCAATCGTTGGGTCTGACTGTTTCACAGCATTGCTTCATTTCTTTTATTTTAATATCATCCCGATTTGACAGCTCTCATAGGTGGCAACAAAAAGCACTTCATCTTTTTTCTTTATATCATCCCAGTTCATCACTTGGCAGCTCTTCTAAAAAAATCAATCAAAAAGTGGTTGTGATTTAATCCCAATGGTGGTCTTCTCTTCAAGGGTACTACAGAATATGATGATAACATTCTATAAACCCTCTTGTGATGGTGGTTACTCCTCAAACAAAGAAATGAACTTGCCATTCAACCCAATCAATTTCTCTTCTGGTGGCCACACTTCCAAACTTTGTTATTCCTCTTTTCTAGTTGTGATCTTGTCACAAAGCATCTATGAGTTCATGCCCATAACATAGATAGATCAAGTCTCTCTCTCAACACATCGTGACTCCCTTCAAATCACCCTAAAATTTATCTCAACTTAGATTTGGCTTGTCGTCTTTATCTTATGTTTGCTTTGTGTCAGCAGTGGCTCAATGCCTTCTCTAATCACAACAATCCCTCAACTCCTTCACTCACTTACTCAACTTCTTATCATGGCTTTGATCCCATGATGGTTTTACACAAGAATGGACAGGAATACACATTAGAATGACAATGGGTGGATCCATTAATTTCATTACATGATGCAATGGTTCATTGCATGGTAAGAGAGGATTAGGACACTATAGAAGTCATCGACACCCAACTATTAACCACTACATTGATTACTCCATTAAATGCCCCATTATTACATCACTTTATTAGAGATACTTTATTATAATTTTAAGTCCTAATACATCTAAGTTCTAAATTTGGCTTTATCTCTAACACAAGTGTCTAGGAGTAGGACACACATGAGCAAATTGCAAAAGCACCATACAAAAAGCAAAACGTTGTATAACTAAAAGCCTAAAAGTAGAGTCTGGATCTCAATGCCATATGGTTACTGTTTATCAAGAAACATGCACACCCTCATCAATCAATACAAAAAGCTACCTAAAACCTTTTTATAGATATGTATGTGGTCCCTAAGTAACACTAAATGAGGGAGCTGCAACTCTATTGGCAACCATCTAAGCCCGATTTCTCATCCAAGGATGTAAAGAAGCTGGTAAGGTGGACTGCCCTCTGCCAAGAACTGCAGTAGTAGTATGTATCTTGGCAGTTTGCCAAAAGAATCTATTGTGGAGCTATGTCCGAGGTTCCAGTGGCAGTAGCCAAAGGTCAACACATTTTTTATCCATGAGATCTTGAAGTATCACCTAGGTTTGAGTCCCCCTTTTCCTATTAATGGTCATAGACAGCAAAGAAAAAAACACTATGATGCTATCTAGACACCTTTATCTATACTTTATCAGATAATCTTGTGTGCATAACTAGCTCCTAATAAGCAGAGTGGCCCATCAAGGTACCTGCCTCTAATATCACAATAAGCGGTAGTATCGTAGTATCTGCCTCTGCTTTTGCAATGAATTGTGCATTGAAATGTTAAACAACAAATCTCCTCCACTGTATAGATTATCTATGAATTCACTGTTCCCCAAGGATATAGTGTTCCTTTTACATGCAAAGCACATGAACAAAAGTTGATTTCTCCTAAACGCAATCTCAGGCTAAAATTGTTTACTTGAGATTGCCTTTCTACATGGAAGCTCCTAAGATTGTTTCAGTTCTATTGTTAAGAGTCCCCATCAACAGCTGCATAAAATCTGCTTGCTAGAACATATATACCTAGTACTTGGACATTCCTAAACCACACTAAATGTTTCTCCTTGTAAGCAGCAGAATAATGAATTCTCAACAGGAAACTGAAAAATTAAGCACTCTCCTATAAGGAACATGATGTAACGCCAACCTAATTTAGGATTCAACAGTCTATGAGGAGCAATCTGTATAATTCATTCATTTCCTTTTGAAATTGCAAAATATTTTTTCCTCTTTTTAGGAGGGGGTGATTGGGATGAGGTCCAGAGAGGTGTCAACTGGGAAGATGAAACGAAAAGGTCTCTTCATACACATATCTAATCCTGACAGGGATTCATCATCTTCACTTGATGCATGCCTGCTTTTCTTCTTTATTCCATTACTTGCTCCCAGGTTGATCTTTCTATTCTTGGAAATCTAACAAAAACCATACCCAAAGCTCACAAGAAAACATCAGGTTACCATACCATTACAAAGAGAAGTTAGAAGTAATTAGATCATCCAATTCCTCCCAGTCCACCTGATGATGCTCCTTGTAAAAATCACGAAGTGACAAATCTTAATGATGAACCTACAAGTTTCTTTTCGACTCTAAGACTACAAGTATGACAGCATGGCTTTTCTCTTTTTTCAGTTTTTTCTGCCAAACACAACACACAAAACATAGAGGATTTAACTAGGATTACAAAATGACCAGAAATCAGCAGCATTAGAATTAGTTCCCAAACAACTTGTATTGACCAATCAAAAACTAAGTAAATTAAGTGAAAATGGAGTAAATGTGAGAAATGTCTAAAACATTGATGTGCAAACAAACGCCATGACATATATGAGACAAAATGAGGAAAAGCAAAAGCTTCATGATGAATATCACATCACAATCTCTAGTATCTAAATCATACCTTTCTCCCACCCGCCCTCCAAGTTTGAAAGCCAATCCACGAATTCTTATGTATACGATCAACTTTATTAGCAATAGCAAAATAGGCTCCATATTCACAGAGCACGTCCCGATAATAAGAATCACCAAGAAGCGGAAGTCGGGCAGGTCCATCTACATCATCAGCCCCAGCCCTCCGGCCTCTTGTTGCCTGTGACAAAGATAATACAATATAATAGATAAAATTGAAAGTTATCACTAGCCTTTTATAGCAATACAAGTTGATCATCTGACAGCACAAATCTGATATTTAATGAATTTCAAATGCCGTGTTTCATATTCCATCTTTGAAAGGTTCAAGCTTCTTAAAAGGAAAGAAATCACTGATGCTTTCTATTCAAAAGATACTTTGTCGTTAATATTTTGACAGGTGTACATTTTTGCTCCCATTGACTGCTTTTAAGTTGTGGATATTAATATATTTTCTTACTTTCCTGAATCCTCGTATCAAAGATAAAGGAGCCAAAAGTATTGCATCTTACAGATTCCTACTAAGAGATACACACAACAATAAGTAATGTATCAATGGAAATGTGCATATTAGTGTTGGTAAAAGCATGGAAAATAAGTGTATGTCATCTGCAAGATGAGCAATGCTTCTAGATTTGAGTTCATAAATGCTTAAAGAATTTTCTAGCCAGGGCTAAGGAAAACCTTTCTGATAGTAACTTACATGATGTTAAAGGTATTGACTTTGGTTAAAGGGGTATCTGATGAGATTTTGATTCATTTCGGTTAACAAATTAAGCATCAAGTTTATGTCATGATGGAGTTCATTATTTAGTTTTAGTATTGATTATGCATGTTATGAAAGATACTTCAAAGTAGAAGCATGCATGAAGTTCTAACTTATATCAGCTGTGAAGTCTTGAGTCTAACTTTGAGGTATTTAGTTAAAGCTGAAACCGTGAAACTTTATCTTCCCATTCTCTTTGACTTCAAGGAAGCATGCAAACAAATCGAAATAAAAATAAAAACTTAAGACAAGGAAGGTCACAAATCTCACAAGTCCTATTCCACGGTAGAGTGCAGCATGATGTAGGAAAGGCCAAGCGCCAGGTCCATAGTAGGGCTCATAGATAGATAGGGGTTGACCAGTTCTTTCCATTTCACCATCATCCCTTTCATGCAGCTCACCTCTTGTTCGCTCAACGTGTTTTACATTGCGATAAACATCCTCCCAAGTTCCTTGAGGCTGATCATTCCTTTCTTCTAGCTGCAAAACATTTACAATAATTTAACCCAATTGTATAGTAGCATGGGAAGAAATATTATAACCTAAATATGAAGCTGAAAAATTATTAGAGGCTGTTTGAAGCCTTCCAAATAATTCAGTTCATTCTTTTTCATACTTCATCTGCCTCTCGCCTTTCTATAGCTTCATCCATTTCATTGGTCTTCTCTTCTGCCCAGTCATGCAAACTGATTGTTTCATCCCCTCCCTTGCTAATCTTAGGCACAAACTCTGCCATATGACGACGATTTTTCCAGAGCTCTTCCACTTGAAAAACCACATTTTTTTTGCTAAAATTTTGATGTGGGGATTCAAGCTTCGATTCAAATGAATCTGTAAATAATTGCCATTGCCATTCCCTCGTAACCGTCTCCGGGATATCTGAAGCAGAATGGGGAAGTGCTGATTCTGACGGAAATTGCAGAACATTCTCGAGTATGGCAGCATACCCAACAATAACATCTCGAGCCATTACATTCTTTGCATGTAATCTACCAGCTAAAGCAATTTCATTAGCCAAAGGAGACAATCTACCATTCAGTATTGCAAGTAACACTGCCTTTGTTAGCATGTTAACATTCCCAGCAGGGAACAGAAGCCCATGTTTTCCACCTTCGATCTGCATAAATCAAATCAAAAGGGATTCAAATGTCATGTCCCACCAACAAAATGCTTTATGTTAGACGATAAACAACATGCTCTAATCAGGAACACTTCAGATACAACAGAAAACATACAAGGATCTGTAATTACATATTTTTTAACCATGGTAAGGTTTGGAGCAATAATCGGTTTTTCAAAAGACATGGCACGTAATAAAATAGCTGGAAATGCTTGTTCCTCTCGGAAGGAGCCATAAAGCACTAAATCAGCTGCACTCAATATGATATTCACATATCTGTTGACCACAACATGTTGGACACTACCGCTTGGAAATCCCAATCGAAGAGCAATTGCCTACAAACACAGAACATCATATCAAATATTAATCACCAGCCTTGAAATGTAAGAACAAAGGTTTTGCAAAATATGAACAGTCAATCTTCTAACCTTGAATAACTTGAAAAATGTCAACATTATAGATCCTATCCCTGTGGAAGTACAGCTACTGACCATGGGATGGGCAGGAAATGATGCTCAGAGAGCTAGCTACTGTTGTTACCAAAGCCTAGCCATATCCCATTAAATCAGTACCTAATAAGCCATGAAGTAGGCATGATGGCTGAGAACCTATGGCATGGCATCCCCTTCATTCATAATTTTGGTAAGGAAACAAGTTACCAAAGGAATCAAGCATGAAAAACTATGCCTATCAAAATTGATATGAAGAAGAGAATTCCCATATCACACTTGCAGGAACTTACAACTTTGCCAGAGCTAGATACCACCATAAATCAAGCCTGTACAGAAAGATATCAGATCATAGTAATGGCATACGAATTGTCAACACAAGACAAAGGTTTGATCCTTTGGATGAGTAACTGGAAGAATTGTAGGATTGCTTATAACACTCTTGGTTATCTAGAACCCAAGTTAAAAACAGCAAGCCTGCTAGGAATCTTACTTTCATCAAACTATCTTGTATCAACTTTCACAAACCACATGGTATATTCCACAGCAGTAAGTTGGAAAGCAATTTTGAATAAAGAGGCACACAAAACTTATTTGGTATAAAAAGGGTTCTAGGTGAAGGGCATTAGAAACAATGGTGTAGAAACCTGATTATCTAATATCCAGGGCAAATAAACTACAGGTTCACTGTAGATAGGATATTATGCCTTTCTTGTGGGGTGATATACTCTTTACCATTGCCAGACACAATTTTATAACAGGCAATCTCTAATGATGCTGTTATTGGGACTAGATATAAGGCATGAATTGAGAAGACTGATTCTTCAAAACGATTAAAAAAAAATATATATATATATATATATATATAAAACATTACTAGATTGGAGAAGTTGAAATGCGCATGGATATCCACCAACTGCACAGTTATGTCAGATGGATGGACAGGGGAGAAGGAAAGTACACTTACATTATACTTTTTAGCATTGCCAGACACAATGTTATGGCAGGCAATGTTAGATGATGTTATTATTGTGACTAGATATTAAGGCATGAATTGAAGGGGCTGATTTTTCAAAATGAAGAGCATGACTAGATTGGAGGACTTGAAATGCTAATTGGCATCCACCAACTGCACAGTTATTTCAGATGGTTGGACAGGGAAGAAAGGCAAGACAATCTTACATTTCTTAAATTCCTCTCCCACAGTGACAAAGTTTATTAAATTTGTTGGTGCACCTGCTAATGTGAAAGATGCATCATTGTTCTGTAACTTTGTTGCATGAGTCCATACAAGAGATAGGTGTGAAGCATGTGAAAATTCTGAAGCCCCGAATCTTACTGCAACAACTGATTAGATTTCTTCCATTTATTAATTTACTGAAAAAATTATTTACTGTTTACTACGGTAAATATCGAAATCAATACACTGCAGCCTTCACAAAATAAATACAGCGGAATAAATACAACGCGAGAAAGATAGAAACACACACACAAATAACTCAGTTATTTTTGGACTAAGTCCCTGGAAAAACCCAACTTGGGAAAACCGGTGCAGCAGCTAAGGGTTTGTATATTATGCAGTAGTAAGTTCTGAGTACAAGTCTATGGTTGCCCAAACTGGCAAACCATACAGAGAAATAATCTGACAAAAAGTTAGTGAGAAAATTCTCACACAGCCACTGGTTTTTCAACACTGATCCGGGCTCCGGATGAGCTGCTCTGTGCTGCCTCTGCACAGTCATTGCATCAGCCTACGCAGTACTATGTCACACAACTAGGACTGTGTCACCTTCGCTATCTAATCAGCTGTTGTCTGGAAACTTGACCCTCCTGCCCCTCCGGTATCTCACTCTGGCCTCTAGCACTGAATCAGCTCTGTCTCCCAGCAAAAATACGGATCTCCTCTAAAGCTTTGCGCTGCCTCTCTGTGGCATTTGCTGCCTCTCTGCTTTGCACTCACCGAATCTGGAAAAGCTTCTTCCGGCCTTCCTAACCCTACCCCTCTCTCACTGCAACGAGCTCACTGACTCTCTCTCCAGCAACTCAGTGCTACTACTCAGAAAATCGATTTGCCAGTGAATTCAATCTCTGCAAGTGTGTTCTCCAAGTGCCCACTGAGTTCTTCTTATAATGTCTCATTGACACTTCAACGACCACTATTAAAACTTAATCGAACTTGATCCATGCATTTTTCTAGAAGATTCGCACCTGACTTAATTAATACCTTTTAATTAATCATATTTCCTAAGTTTAGACTTAGGAAATATTAAAAACTGATTAATTATTTTAATCAGTGTTGCAAACATCTCGATAACATCCCGATTTTATCTCAAAACCACGATTTTTTTCGTTGAGCCGATGTTTGCCGATTTTTACTGATATTTTGATGACATCTTGATTTTGCTGATGTTTGCCGTTTTTTACCAATATTTTCCCAATTTTTACGATTTTTTGGTTTTTCGGATCCTTGCCGATTTTATCCCGATGTCGATGTTCGCAACATTAATATTACTTAAGCCATCTGTATGTGGAATTTCCCCAAATGGTTTCTGGGTCTTCGAGAATACATGTGTCTTAGACTCTCTGCAAAATCTCAAGGCTATAGCGCATTTGATGCTACAAAATCAACACTCCCTCTTAGCGAGGAATGTACTCTAGTACTGCTGCCCTCCTGATAGCAATACTATGATTCTGCACCATCTCCTCTTGTGCTGCTGATGTTTGGCCCTACTGCCCACCAACTACTGCACAACTCTGATTATGCATTGCATCCATGTTGTTGTTGACCCTACATACTGTTGCCAACTACTGCAACTCTGTTGTTCTTGCCACTGTAACATCTACAACTGTCTCACATATGTTGTTGCTGCAACTGAGAATTGTCCATCATATTGAACCAATTGTGTTCAGTCTGATGCATCTGTCACCTAAGTCCTGACTGCTACTAATCTTTGTGCCGTCACTGAAGCCTCTGCGTTGTTGATGACTCTGCACTATGCCATATGCACTGCTGCCAACTCTGCACTACGTTGCTCAGTATCTTACCACTACTAGATACTGCATCTATCGCTCTAGCACATGACTGCACCAACTGCCACTAGTCCATCCTGCTACTGCTGTTATTGGCTCATGTAGCAAGGTATTGATCCAAGAGGTGGACTCCTCAAGGATCCTGCCCAACTGTAGCTCTCTAGGGCTACAAAACCAAATCACCCCACCTCACCCCTGAAGGTATGTCAGTGATCATGGCAAACTCTTCCTCCAGTCTGGAGGACAGCCTATCTATCTCAGCGGATGCAGCCTAGTGTTCCTGCTTCTCCTCTTTGTCCCTCTTCTTGATAGGACATTGAGTGTTGTAGTGACCAAATTCACCACACCTGAAGCATTTCACCTTGGAAATGTCATTTCTCCTGCACTGCTCATGTTGCCCCTTAGATGCAAGGGTTGTGTTCTCCTCCTCCTTTACTTCCTTCATCCCATTGTTGTTGTTGCCACCTATGGTGCTCTTCACCAAGTCTTGCCTCATCTCCTCCTGCTGCAGATTTGCCCACATTATGTCCCAATCTGGCAAATTTTCTCTGCCCAGGATTCTCTGGACGAATACTTGCCACTCCTTTGAAATGTTATTCAGGGCAAATCGTACAAACTCTGTAGGTTGGGGCATTGACCCAACTGCAGACAGCTGATCCTGAACATCCCGAAGTTTAGTAAGGAAGGGGTTTATACTCTTCCCTTTCTGCATCCTGGTACACCTCGGCTTCTCTAAATACATCTTATGTTGCTCCGAAGATCCCTGGTATAGCGTAGCAAGGGCATCCCACATCTGCTTGGCGGTATCTATGCCAGCTATGTGAGACACTAGGTGATCTCGAAGTCCATCGAGAATCAACCTTTTTGCTTTCGCCATCTCCTTTTTGTAGGCCTTATGCTGATCTGGGTCCATGGGTACAACTACCACTAAATTGATATAGATTTAGAGATTGTATTCATCTAGAAGACGGGAAATCCTGGCCTTCCAGATCAAATAGTTTGTTGAACTGTCCAATTGGTCCTGATCTCTCAACCCTGTTGATGCCATCTCGCCTGAAATGTCGAACTCTACCTTCTCTCCTCTGCGCAGCTGTTGACTGGCTCTACGCACTCCCTACTGGAGTGGGCAAATCTGCTCACGACTACTCCTACTCTGCATGGAGAATTTGAACTTCTTGGCAAGAAGTTCCATGAGGAAAGAATTCCCTCAGTGTGTGCTCTTCTTCCCTTCTAACGTTATTTTGCCAGCAACCGCTGCAAAATGACTGCTTCCTAGCTGAAGATCTGTTCTGTAAAAAAAATGTTGATGCTCCCTCTGCCCCTAACAATCTTTGATCTGGAAATTTTGTTCTATGTCGACTCACTCAGAGAAACAAATTTTCCTCAAAAATCTGCTAATGGACTACGCAGCCTCCCGGGGTTTCAAGCAACTGCTCACGCAGTGCCTCGAAGCTCCCCCTTTCCTTCTGCAATTGAGCTCCTCTGCTCCTATCTGCGCTTTGATGCCATGTGAAAATTTGGAAACCCTGAATCCTACTGCAACAACTGATTAGATTTCTTCTATTTGTTAATTAACTGAACAAACTATTTATTGTTTACTACAGTAAGTATCGAAATCAATACGTTGCAACCTTCACAAAATAAATACAATGCTAGAAAGATAGAAACACACACAAATAACTCAGTTATTTTTGGACCAAGTCCCCAGAAAAACTCAACTTGGGAAAACCGGTGCAACAGCTAAGTGTTTGTATATTATGTAGTAGTAAATTCTGAGTACAATTCTATGGTTGCCCATACTGGCAAACCATACTGAGAAATAATCAGACAAAAAGTTAGTGAGAAAATTCTCACTCAGCTACTAGTGATCTAACACTGATCCGGGCTCCATATAAGTTGCTCTGCGCAGTCTCTACATCAGCCTACACAGTACTATCGCCTGCGTCACATGGCTAGGAACTACGTCACCTTCGCTATCTGATCAGTTGTTGTCCAGAAACTTGACCCTCATGGCCCTCCAGTCTCTCACTCCGGCCTCTGGTATTGAATCAGCTATGTCTCCCAACAAAAACATGGATCTCCTCTAAAGCTATTCGCTGCCTCTACGTGGCCTCTGCGCTGCCTCTCTATGGCACTTGCTGCCTCTTTGCTTTGCACTCACCGGATCTGGAAAAGTTTCCTCCGGCCTTACTATCACTGCCCCTCTCTCATTGCAACGAACTCACTGACTCTCTCTCCAACAACTCAGCATTGCTACTGGGGAAATCGATTTGCCAGTGAATTCGATCTTTTCAAGTGTGTTCTCGTAGTGCCCATCGAGTTCTTATAATCTCTCGTTGACACTTCAACAACCACGATTAAAACTTAATCAATGGCTAAGATTAACTAAGACTCGATCCACGCCTTTTTCTAGAATATTCGCACCTGACTTAATTAATAATTTTTAATTAATCATATTTCGTAACTTTAGACTTAGGAAATATTAAAAACTGATTAATTATTTTAATTAAGCCATCTATAGGTGGAATTTCCCCAAACAATTTATGGGTCTTGGAGAATACGTGTCTTATAGTCTCTCTACAAAATCTCAAGGCTAGAGCACATCAAATGCTACAAAAATCAACAAAGCATGTTGCATAGGTCATAAAAAATAAATCATAATGTGTCTAATTATGTGACCGATGGCACAATGACAATAAACAAAAACCCCACATTATTTAATTTTTTTCTCCCTAAGTTGAACATTGCATTTTTTGATGGAAGAGGATTTCAGTAAAGTTACCTTGATAGGAATGTGATTGAGGGAACTAAGGTCATAACTAAACTCAAGTATAACTATGACTTGGTACATAGCCATGTCAAGATATTCACATGAAACAGAGTTGGAGCAATATGTCATCACTTGTTTTGCAACCACATTGATTTTTCTTCAATATATTTTTTATTGTAAGTTGGAGTTGAATATAAAGTTTGTTTTTGATAATTGATATGCCTATCATTAACAAAACTGTCTAAACTGAACCAAAACTACCCAGTCCAAACTAGTTCACTCCTCACATGCTCTAGGCAGGTTGGTCCATTCTGTTAGACACCTATGAATTTTTTGACAAGCAAACAGGTGGCTAAATATGTTCTGAGTCTTCAAGAGAAACATTTCCCTTGAAAATATTTCGTCCTTGAAGCCTCCATGTGTCTTTTGCCCTTTGAAGAGTCTTCACTAATGTTTCCATTGAACAGCCTCACCGTTTGTGGAAGAATGCTTCAAGAAGGCCTCCATTTCCCCTTATTTCATTCCCACAAAGCCTCTGTTTTCATCACCTTTTCCCCTTTCAAAATCCCTCATCAAACCCCCAGATCAACCTAGCTCCCTTAAAAACCTTACAATTGCCCTTTGTCCGATTTAAAAACCTCTTTTTCTGCTTACCGGAACCCTTTTCTAAGCCTTAAAAACATTCATTTTGGCTTAAAATCCCCTTTTTTACATTACAGGCTTAAGCCCCTTTCGGCTAGCCCTCAACCCCTTCCTTCGCATATAACCGTGTGCCAGAACCAAGCGCTAAGCCCGTAGGCGCTAATCGCAATCGGAACTTTCAATGTGCGCCCTTCCCTTTGTTTATTATATTTTCTCCAACGCGATTGGTTTGCTTCGTCTCTACCTCCGCTGGAATCCCCACCGTTGATCTACTTTAGATCGACGGCCATCGCGTTGTATTCATTCCTGCCCATCGCTTCTCTCCATTACCCCCCGATTGAGTATCGACCGTCGATCTAGTTCCAGATCGGACGGCTGGCGCGTAATCGCACAATCACAAGCGCCCAATCCCGTGCAGTCGACCGCTCCCAATTTGCGAGCCCCGATTGGACCTCAACCATTCATCATCATATAGATCCAATGGTTAGGATCATCTCCGCCAACCATATAACCTTTCTTCCCTTGTAAAGCCTTCCGCTTCATTGTAGAATCTCAGCCGTTCAATGTACAGATCTAACGACTCACAATTAACCCGATGGACCCGATGGCTCGCTCCATCCCTCCCCTTCCGATCGATCTCCACCGTTGATCTCCCGCCGATCCAACGGTCTAGGCGTAATCGCAACATCAGAACTCAGAGCTTTGGCCCCATGCCATTTCTCCGATGCGATTGAATCTCCGCCGTCCATTCCTTTAGATCCGACGGCTCTCATTTCTCCCGCTCACTCACTTGCCCCTTTTGCCTTCCGCTCCCTCTTTAAATCTGGACCGTCTATTCTATAGATCCGACGGCCGGGATTTAACCGCCTTTGACCATTCCCCACCTAATCGCCAGTGCACCTTCTCATATCGCGCTCGCACCTCCACCGTCAGATCTCTTCGCTCCACATCCAACGGCCAAGACGCACATCGCGTAAATTTCTCGTCCGGGCTTTAATGTTTTAAAATCACGCTATAAAAGCGGTTTTGAGAAGGACATGTGTCTGGCAGCGACGCATATCGCGTTATTTTGGAGGAGTTTCAAAACCGCTCTGAAGCCGCGCGACATCGGCGGTTTTTCCACTAATACCACCTTTCCCCCTTTGCTCCCGAAAACTCCATCATTTAATCCCGACCGTTGATCTGATCTAGATCAACGGCCCACATTTCATCACGCCTCCACCATATTTCTTTCATCGGGCCTTCCTAAGAACTTCGTTAGAGGATCCCCACCGTTGATCTCCTCCTGAGATCCAAAGGTCCACATTTGATTCCCCCTCCGCCCTCTGGGTCCCACCATTAAAGACCCCCCCGCTTTCATGCATTTTGCTCCTTTTCCTTTGTAATCCACCCGAAATTAAACCTTAGTGTCTTAACACTAAAACTCATTTCTTCCGTCTAACCTGCCTCCCTGGTAAATCCTGATCGTTGATCACCTTTGCCTTATCTAATCAGACGGTCCGCAACCCTCTTTGCACCAAACCTCCATTGGATCATCCTTTCACCATTCTACAGTGTTTTTCGCCCGTTTTCACCTGCATCCACCTTTTCTGCCACCATTCCACAGGCCTCCACAGCAATCTTCCACCACTCCCCTGGATTTTATAACGAATTTATCATGTTCTTGCAGGGATTACAGAGCGAGGAATTCACTCTGTCTCCACAATCACAGTCACTGCGACTCAGAGCGCAGATAGACCATCCAGTAGCAGCAAAGTGTATCAGCTGAGATAGATCAAGGGGTTTAAGCCTGTTATTAAAGACTTAATGCTTTAATCCCGTGTTCAAAGGATAAAAATGCAGTTTGAGACCATGAAGATGATTAAAGGTCTTAATGAAGCCTAAAGCACATAAAACAAGCCATATCTGTGTTTTGATATCAGCAGAACACTTTTCCTCCAAAAGGACTATCTTATGGCGTTCTCCATGCCTCCTCGAGCCCTTAAAGTTATTTCACTGACAGAAAGCTTCTAAGCTGTCAGAACATCAGTTACGAAAGCATGGAAGACCAGAAGACCTTCAGTCACCTTACTTATTTCAGAAGATAAACAGAGTACTTACAGTCAGAGAGAACTTCAAAGAACACATCTGAGGTTAATGCCAATTTGACAAGACTTCTGAAACAGCCTAAAAGTACCAATATGTCAATACAGAGCCATTAAGTAGAGTGGGCACGAACACTTCCTCCACCCTGTCTTAATGAATTAATTAAATTTGCTACTACTACTGCTATTCATTCTCCTATAAGAACTCCAAAGAATACATTGTAAGGGTTGTTGTTGTTGGTTGATAGGGATTCATTCGATTGTTAGAACTATTATTGGGGGAAGTAGCTTAGTAGTTTGTAATTTAGTAGGCTGGGGGAGAAGTTTGGAATGTAATATAGTTTGCTTGTTTTGCACATCAATTGAACAAGCAAATTTCACAGGATCCTGGTCTATATTACGGGTGATGTTTTCCTTATTTATTTCATGTTTAATCATACTATCCATTATTCTCTGATAAGAATCAGTAATCTGGCTTAGGATATACCCCTGCATGGTACCCTAATGCCTTCATGCTCTTCTTGTCTTTGATGTTTTCTGTTGATTGTGTATCTAGGAGCAAAATCACATAATTTAACCAGTCAAAGATGTTGGCATGCCCATGCTTACTGATTTTCGAATTTGGAGTTTGTTGCTTAGATGTTCTTGTTGGGTTTAAACTGGAAGAATTGGGATACTGGGGATCTAGAGTTAGCCCTGTCCACTATGGTCCTTTTCCAACAGATTGGCCTTTCAAAGATCTCTTTGAGCTCGTGTCAAAAGCATTGAAGGTTAAAAGTCCTTCTCTAATCTTAGGCCTTGCTCTGTGTTAAATCTTGACTATTTTTTCCTTTGAGAGTATGCTGAAAGCAAGCCTGGAGTTAGATGACCTCTGACCTGATCTTAAGCTACCCTTTGTGTTTTATTGAGAGTTTCCTCTAAGTATGTCAAAGCAGGCTTGGATTTAAATGACATCTGACTTGATCTCAGACTGCACTTGGGTTTCTTTCCTTCTTACACTTCACTCCTTAATGTCCCATTCCACCATCTATCTAAAAGATCCTTTGGTATAGATGACTTGCCCTATGAAAACCCTTGTTTAGTTGTTATGCAAGTAATTCCCTTTCATGACTCCATAGCCCAATGGAGTGACACTTTCTTGACCTATCTTCTTTTGCCGAAACATCCTGCTACATTGTTCCTTTCATTCCACATAACTTTCTCAGTTAATGATCTCCAACCCAACAACCAAATCATTTAAAAAAACCCCTGTGCTTCATACCTAGCCTAATACCTCATATTGAGCTTCAAAGATACATATACTTCTTTGTATTTATAGAGAGATCCCTCTCTGGATCCAAGAGGGCTAGATCCTAGGATCCCAAAGTGGTTTGATGTTGTCTAGTCTTTCGGTCTTGCCAATTTGGCCAAAACACTGGAACCCCAACACATTCCAAGCCAAACCTATCGCATCAAGATGGAATAAGAAAAACTGCCCACTCTGGATCCTAACCAGCCCTCACTCAAGCCCACCAAATATATAATGTAAGGGAAAGAGATCTAAGGATACTGAAGTAGTCAACCGCAAAAACTTGATCCAGACCAGAACCAAATAAAAAGACCAATCAACCAAAAATACATAAAACATTTAAATTTAATTTAAATAAAAAGAACATAAATATCCATGTGCATCCATATGAATCCAAACCATTATACACGAATACGTTAAATGTCTAATGTATATAGCAAGCAAGGATGCATATAACCAAAATAGCACCGAGTGCAATCCATCTATAAACCAAAATACATCAATAGAGGCTTTAAATGGCCTCTAGAGTCGAAAAAAAGATCATGCTACAAAAATTAGCAACATAACATCAAAATCGTTGCCTATATTGGGATCCTCATCTTCAATATCACCATATAAGCATTAAAAGAAGGTAGAAAAAGATTAAAATGCCTAATCAGTGATTTTACTTGAGTGAAGGCTACATTTTTACTTGGGTCAAGACAGAGGACTTCAGCAATCAATGCCACCAACATCAAGCTACATAGTGAGCTTGGTGCTCTTAATTAAATGTTAGTTGCATACCGTCATACATGACAAAATCTAGAGGAAACATTGCAATCCTACAAATCCTGAAAGCCTCAAAAACTATCAACTCTTTTGAATTTTGAATGGGATTTGAAATTCTACTTTCGTCATATGATATCCAATGAGGTTGGAGCCACTCTCAAACATCCTGAAACAATCAACAGTAATGCTAATAATTTAAGTAACTAGAGTATGTACCTCATGAGATGAATCATGGAAAACGAAAACAAAATATTTCCCTTTGTTTGCTTGATGGAAAACAGTCACAATGTCCTTAAATCTCAATCCCCTAACTCACCACAAAAAAAATGAGGGTTAAATGACCAAGAATTTGGTTATAAAATAATATTGGCAGAGGTAGAAAGATAATTCAAAAGGGTCAAATCATCGTGATAAATAGTGTGGATATTATTGTCAAGTTTGGATTTGGCCAAATCATTGCAATAATTCCGATATATCAGCAATAAGTGCAGCTATATAGATGTAGAACAGTGTTTTAATATGGCCAAGGTACTCAAAATCCATTAATGCGGAATGGTGAACTCTATAATGATGAGTTGACCCCATATGATGTCCACAAACCACTGATGTCAAATGATGAACTCTATAATTTTAAGGTCACCTTGTATAATATCCACGGACCCAAATTTGTGTAGAAAAAACTGTCATTAACACAGCCTTCAAGGATTCAAGCAAAGTCAACTTAAGGGTGATCAACAAGTGGGATGATTGATAAGCCTCATATGGATAAGAGACCTAATAACAAACAGTGGTTGACAAGGCAATCATCAACGGGCAATTCATTTACGAATAATCTCATCAAGAAGCCACCCATAAACATACCTTTCATCAGCAAGGGTAGCATTGATGATCTCAATAATGGTGCCACTTAATTTCCATGCAAGATCTCACAACAACCCCACTCACTACTTTTGATGACAAAACATTTCCTAATGTCAACCATGAACCAATTTGCCAACAAGCGTAGCACAAGGTCATCAAAACCATGAATGATCAGTTCTTGGAAGGTAACCTATTTAAGAAGGCACCAAGCACTATTGAAAGGTTCTGAATTATGGACCTACGATTCTTTTGATTCATGTGACTAAGTACAAGTCCCTCCACAAGCAACTATTCAATGCAATGCAATTTGACAGCTCATAATTGGTTTTAGTTTGATTGTAAATGTAAGCTCTTAAAAAAGAATCAACTATAGACCACCTACCCCTTATTGATCACTGAGATTGGCCAAATCTCAAAGATAACATTTGAGGGAATAATCCTTCCCTCTTTTTCTAATAGGTGGTACTTCTCTCTACAAAGAATTATGAAATTCAAAGAAATGCATAAAAGAAAGGGGCCTTAAACCGGACCAAGCCTCAAATATTCAAAAAATATGATACATATGAACATAAAGATTAAATAAAATCAGAACTCATAAATTCCCCAGCATAACTGTAAGTAAAGAATGAAGCATTTGGACTGAAGAAAGAAATCATGGAATGCATTTTCAGAGAACTTTAAAATATATTTCATTCAAACTCAATGGGCTGAAAAGAGTTACACCCTTTCAGTCTTAAGCTTAACATTTACGGTCCAAAGATCAAACTAGAGATGAACTCTTAAATAGTTCTTTGAGGAACCATCAAAGAATATACAAGTATTTAAATAAAGTTTGTAATATTTGAGAAATGTAAGGCCATTCATCGATTTAAGGACAGGGATTGGCCTCCCACAAACCATATAACAAAAAAAATACCCAGAAGAGAAAAAGAAGAACAATGAGAAGAAAAGGTAGAAAACCAAAACTTAAACAATTTACTTACAGTGTTGGGGAAAGGCTCCCTTTCTGTTGAAAACTCCTTTTTAAATGGTTGAAGTGTGTCGGAAACTTGATCATCAGAATAAGCCTAAGGGAGACATTAAGACATACACAATAGTGGAGGAAGCAATTTCTCTAGAGCGAGAGGCTTAACTAGACTGAAAAGAAGTGAGGAGAAGTGCAACAGCGAATTTCGAGAGAAATTCAAGGAGGCCAATTTCTCTAGTGTGCAGACGCCGTACAAGACAGGGAGATAGGGAGGCCAATTTGCTGGTGAGACAGGTTAATTCTCCATGGCCAATTTGCTTCAGGTGATTCAAATTTCCAGAGGCCAAATCCTTTGAGGCAGATTTTCCCAATGGGGCTGAGTTTCCAGATGCCCAGCAACTGTATTTTTCTATGTATTCTCTGTGGGTCTAACCCAAGATTTTCCCGAGAAATTTAATGAAGGAAGATTGTGTTGGGTGCAAATTTGTTGTTATGTGAATGATCTCTTCTTTTTTTCTGTTGAATTTTCAAGTTGACATACCAGTGTATTAATTTTCAGAAAATTCAAAAATATTTGAGATAAAAAAAATTTGGGGTTTTAATAAAAGTAAAATAAATCAGATCTGGTATGAGAAAAATTAACACTCAAGTCCTCCCGGGGATAGCTCACTTGGCAAGCCTGTGTTATGTAAAGTTATGTGAGTGATGAAAGACCCATGTTCAATCCCCCAAACTAACTAGCATATGTGCATTTATGGGGCAGGGCAGTTACACCTAGAGGTATAGTGGTAGTGATTGGAATTGATCCTCTGTCCCACAAGTACGAGCCCAGCCCAGTCCCCGATTTCTCTAGTATAAAAAAGGGAGGGGGAACTCGAGAGAGCTTCCTATAACAAATTTTGGGCGTTAACCACTTTTAAAAGGCCGGTACTTTCATATACTCCATCTTGGGCATATACAACCCAACCTAACCTAATGGCTATGACAGCTCCACTAATTAAGACTCAAGAGCCCCCTTGCAGAAGCCCACCGGATACTTCATTGTGTAATCAAACGCTCGTAGGGGCTATAACACAGCCCTGCTTACAGAGTCTGGTTATCCTCTTGTGGCTTCTATTGCAATATAAGATGTGCATGCTTTTCAAAAATAAAAAATAAACACAGGCATCCGTTACAACCAGCCATACAGACATATAAACACCACTATCTCACCTGCAAAGTCATATCATAGGTACTTGAGTTGCTGCTCATAATGCAATAGAAGATGTGCATGCTTTTCAAAAATAAAAAATAAACACGAGCATATGTTACATTCAGCCGTGCAAAAATATAAATACTACTATCTCACCTGCAAAGCCAGATCATAGGTACTTGAGTTGCTGCTCATAATGACAAGTTTTAAACGTGTAGCTTTACCATTCTCCACCTTAAACTCTGTCATGAGAGGCAGGATAGCCTGCATTACCAGTGCATGTTCCAACCACATTCCTTTGTAAACAAATAGACTACCGACAACCACAATTACAAAATCTTTTGAATCAAAACCAAGGTGTATTCTAGGATCCTCTATCTTCGGTGTGGCCATGAAATGTTCTGCCTCCCATGTTTCTATGGGAGAGCCTGGAATAACAAAGAAGTTCCCAGTATCAAGGGAAGAATAAATCATCTGCATCAAAGACAGATTAAGAAATCAGAAAATCTTATCTGAATAACCCACCCAAAGTTGATTGGCTGACAGTTAAAAGTTTTCCTCTCAAACCAACTCAATAATAAAAGATAAGATGGTCTTGCTACCGGCATGGTATAGTCATGAAAGATAACCACATCCGCACGATGAAAGGTTTCCTTCCAATCATTTAAGATATCTGTCAGCTGGCTCAAAGCATAATCCCTGAGGCGCAGTCCCAGTTCATTCTCATGAATGACCCATATTAGAGGCACTGCTTTAAAGGGTTCCTGTATGAGACTGTTAGTAGAAACAGAATTATTTATCTTTCACACTCGAGAGACCAGAATCAAAGAATTACCTACAAAAGGAGGGAGACTGACAGAAGGATAATCTAATTAACATGATCAGATAAGAGACCATAAAAAAAGTTTTTTAATAGATGCTAGAGATGAAACCTCACCTAGTAACCAAACCTTTAGCTTCAAGAGTGTTTACAACCATACCATCAAAACTGCATCAGATAAAAAACATTTTGTCAAGAAAAATATTTTAATTTTTTAAATCAGTGGATGTTTTTCCACTCCTCTAATGAACTTGAGATGAATAAATGTAGAGCCAATACAAGTTTTTAGCATATAAATTTTTAATATTTATATAGGCCATTCAAATTAAGATAGATCACATCATTAATTGTTTGCATGAAACTCCAAATGCTAAAATAACTTCAGGAAAAACACCTTGAACGCTAACTTTAAAATGCCATATGAGATCTACACTTGAAAAACAACAAAACATAGTGGAAATTAATTACTTATATATCTCCAAACAAGGCTGCCACCTCCAGGTACCAGTTCAAAGAAATAAATTTTATTACCAGAAATCCAAATACATCCCCCCCTTTCTATACATCATGAATCTGAGAAATTGGGCTCACTGACTTGTCCTTCCAAAGAGTCTGCTATGTTGATTTTTGGTAGCATCAGAAGTGCTCTAAGTCTCAAAATTTGTGGAGAAGTTTACGCACATGTATTCCAAAGAACCCAAAATCGTTTGTGAAAATTCCACTCAAAATGTGTTTTATAAAAATATTAATTATTTTAATGTGACCCTGAGTTTAAACTTAGGAAAATTAAATAAGTAAAGGGTATTAATAAAACAGTGTGAATCTTCTAGAGAACATGGATCAAGTCAAGTTATAATCTTAGCCATTGATTGGAGATATAATCTTGGTCGTTGAAGTCTCAGCGGGAACACTATAAAAGAAGGCTTGAGGGTCATGTGGAAAGACACACCGAGTGAATCTAGAGATCGAAATTTCTAAAGTGAGCAGTTCTCAAGATGAGAAATCGATCAAAGTGATTCTAGCACAGAGAGGGGTAGAGATAGCTTCCAAAGAGAGTGATTTTCTCAGGCAAAAAATCATCAGCAGAGAGAGGCAAAGAGAGATCCAGTAGAGCCGGCGCAGAGCCAGAGAGGCTGACGCTGAGCTAGCGCAGAGCCACGCAGGGCTACACAGAGGTTGCGCAAAGGCCAAGAGAGATTCCGAGATTTTGCTATTGGATCAGTTTCAGAAGCCAGGAGTCTCTGCCTCTTGCTGCACTCTTGGCCTGGGATCATATCGTCCCTCTCACCAATACTACCCCTCGCTGCAGCTGAAACACTTCTGGAAATTCTTAGCAAACCGCACCCTAGAATTCCAGCTTAGTCTCAGTGCTCTGCCACTGTGTGTTCTCCAAATGCCTCAAGTCTTTCCTTTATACTTTTCACATTAGGAAACCAACAGTCGTGATCTAATCTTGAATCAACGGCTAAGATTAAAAGAAAGGTTGATCCATGTGACTTAAGTCATTTTCATCACATGTTTAAATTAAATACCTTTAATCCTTTAATTTTCCTAAGTTAGATTTAGGGTCTTGTAACTTGTTAATCGTTTGTCGCCGACACCTACCTACAATTAGCGGGAAAAGCCTTTAACCCCTCAAAGTGTGGTTGGTGGCAATGAACTCAGAGATGGGGCTGTCACACTAATCCCAATTCTCTCCGTTTAAGCTATCTCTTAGGCTAGCTAAGGGGGGTGGTCCCTAAATGGAAAACTAAGTTAAAGGTTTAAGTTTCTAGGAGAATGTTAGAGTCAAATAGATTACTTCTTGAGATTTATAAGGAAAAAGTGATGTAAGCAATAACCATCAATACATAAAATAAGTGTAAAGCATATGAAACCAGTGCCTTCAAACTTCAAAGTATTGCTCTTTAAAATGAAATTTTATTTGCTTAAATGAATTAAAATGCTTTCAAATGGAAAGCAAAAGTAATCCTGAAAAGTTGAAACAAGAAAATGTTAGCACAAGATATTATAAATGCTTTCAAAGTAAACAAATTTATGAATCCAAGCATGAGAAGCTATCTTGCTCAAAAGGAAACAATTAGTGTTATACTTGCAAAATGTAGATTAAAAAAAAAAAAATATCTGCCACAACAGGGTATTCAATTTTAACAATGACAAGAGGAATAAACAATTTGCAAGTAAAACCATGAGGTGTATTAGCATGAGATGCAATTACACTAGATTTGGATGCAATTAATCTTGGTTACTTTTAATCTAAAATGCCTAATCTAGGTGAGAAGTCCTCCTCTTGTGCTCTCACCAACGAGTAAAAATTGGGGTGACTATAAGAAAGAGGGGGCGAGAACACGAGGGTGTCATTAACGATGCACGTCCCCTGAGTCTTACGAACCAGCATGTGCCTTCGTTCCTACAAGGAGACAAGCCACCTTCATAACATCAGGGTCACACGCTTTTACCTTTGTACAAAATGGAAGAACTTTCCAAAAAAGTCTTTTTCCCTATAATTTCTATCAACCAAGCTTATGCTTGGAGGTAAATTTTAACTATGTAACTAAGTTAGAATGCCTACTATGATATGCAAGTAAGTTTGCAGTGTTGGTCAATAATTGTCAGATGAATTGTCATTGATGAAAATATACTTGAGGAGCTCTCCAAATAAAGGCTACTCTATCACACTACTTTCATGACAAATCCTTATGACAAAGTCACACTGTCCATCCTCTTCTGCAATAAATATTTTAAGGACAGTCACAATAAAAATGGGGTTTTCACCATCATAGAGACATCCCTTCATTATGAACCTTATACCATCTGAAAGAGGATTGTTTCCTCTTTCCAAGGAGCCCTCACACACCTTCAACTCCCTGTGGTGAGAGAGAAATCAAAATTTTAAATTGAAATGTAATTATTAAGTATTGGAGCTGACATGTACTTGGCCTCTTATGTCGGCCTGCCTATAGAAGTGATGGCTTTTCACATTAGCCGCAATACCTCTATATATAAGAGCTTGGTACTCATTCTTCAAAACACAGCTCAGCTATACATACACAAATAATATATATTAGTTCACATCTCGTGAACAGGACTATTACAGTGACAAATAATGAAAGATCACCGCAGATCTGTAACTCTCAGATCTATATCAGTCTCGGACCTGTGGAATTATAGGGTATACAACAATCTCAGACGTGTGGAAGTGTGTGGGGTATATAACAATCTCAGACCCTAACTACAGTATCTGCAGAGGCTCAGATCCTTGCAATACATGTTGTGGTTTCAGGTTTGGGTGGTGATGCTTTGAGCTGTGGTAACTTCGAACTATAAGGTGCCATCTTCACTGAAGTATAGATTCTGAGGTGGATCTGTGACTATTCTAATTCGGTGGAGCTCAAATCTGTGGGCATCGGATTGGCTATTACTACAGTGCATGACATTTCAGTGATTGTGTGGCCTTTGAACTATGGAGTTGTGACATTTCAGGACTATGGTGTATCTACTTCATATACTGCAGTGGTAAAGATCCATTGTTGGTGCAGTATGGTGCTAGATTGATGGTGCAGAATTCAAACTAAGTAAATAACTTTGTACAGGCAAATTGACGGACTTACAGGTGAGGTAACACACTGAATAGTAAAGACGGAAGTTGAACACGAGGTGAAGTCAACACAGTAGCAGAAGTGATTGAGCGTTAGACATGTTGAAGTTCGAGAAGGCCCAGACAGTGAAGACAATGAAGAATTTTGGAAGAAATAATACGGTGATGAATATGTCAAGAACATTCAAGTAAGCACTATTCACATTTTGTATTAAACCAAGTAAAGAAGGATTGGAGTCCTTGGAGTAGGAGATCCTAAACACAAGGTTGGTGCCTTGAGAAGATAGGGTTAAATCCCTACAAGTCGAAGCCTCATCAAAGTCCAAGTTGGTGCTTTGCAACAAGTTGGTGCCTGTTTTATTAAAAGGGTTGGTGCCCTCACCCATCTATTGTATATTGTTATTAGAAAAGGGATTTAAATTCTTATTAATCCTTAATATTATCATTATACCTCTCTTTGTCATGATTGTGTAGAATTTATGGCAGGTAATTGTAATTAGTAAATATTGGTTCACCCCCCTCCCTAGGTATTTTCCAACGTGAGAGTGCTATGTAAAAAATGAAATGCTCTTGTTAAAATTACAAGATCATACAATGCTACTCAATCGCGTAAGATGCAAACAAAGACAATTGGTATGAGTTGCTAAAGATAAATGATGGATCATTCAAAGATTAGTGCTTATAATTAATTTGCATGTAAAGTAAATTGCAATGCTTTAAAAATAAAATTGAGATTTGTGCTCACAATAACTTTGCAAAAGGAACTTTAAACTTGAGGAAATTAGTTTGACATTGAAATAAGTGATTGCTTTGAAAGATAAACTTGTCAAATACACAATGCTTCAATATTCTCAAAATGGAAATTTAGCATAACAATAAAGCATGAATTATTTTGACAAATGCCAAACTAAATAGATCAAAGTTTGCCCCAAAATAATAATGATGCTTTCATGAAGTAAAAAAAAATTGCTTTGCGAATGGAAATGTAACTTGAAATTTGTAGCAACTATGATGAGAAATGAAAACTTAAAATTTGTGAAGCAAACTTGAGAAAACAGAAATGCGATTTGTGTTACTTCCCAATTAGAGCATGCATATGTGATGAGAACGAAAATGGAAATGTCAAAACCAATAAGTCAATCCATCTACAAATTCTCTCCCTGAAATGGAGAGATAGGGATGTCAATGGGTAAAACCCATGCTCCCGCAACAAAAACATAATTTTTTATTATTATGGTGTTACAATGAGGTTAGAGCCTCTTGGAGGGCTTCCCAAGGAATCGATGAGAGAATACAATGTGAAATATTGAAACAAGAAAGAAATCCCTTTAAGTATGAGAGCCTCAAAAGAGATGGAGTTCTACAATTAGAGAATACAAGCTCCAAAGTGGTGTATGACCTAGCTTTCTTCCACAAGCTCTCCTAATGCCCACGGCCTCCTTGAAATGCAACTTGAAGCTAGAGAGAACCTACAACAAGAATGTTAGGGCTGCAAAAATAAAACCAAAGTTAGTGTGAAAAGAGAGCATGTAAGTATGTGAATATGCTACAAAATAATATACAAAGGCTAAATCAAGTGATGGGAAAAGATCCCCATTGCTTGTCTAGCTTATGAAAAGCTCTTGAATAGCTACATAATGAAATGAAAACACAACTAAAAGATGTAAATGAATTTTTTAATACTTTGATTCATGCATAGACTGTGAAGGAGAACCCTACAAGAACAAGTACTTTCAAAAAAATTAGTTCTATGAAATTCAAATAACAATGAGAGCTCCTTGAAAACAATGCCAAGAGTAGGTTGGTCTCTTGAAGACTTCCCCTCTCGCTTGCTAGTTGATCCAACGATGATCCTCTACAAAAATTCCAACAAACATTAGCTCATATGGATTAAATCAATAAAAAATGGCAAGAGAACTCTAGAAGTTGTATGAAAATAGATAGAGTTTTTTAGCCTAGAGCATATCAAATAATCAATTGTAAATGTAAGTCTACAATTCAACAAAAGCATATGAGCAAAATGAAATATAAATCAAAGGCATAAGTAGAGATATACCATCAATGATCCGAGCAATGCTCCCATGGAATAACAATCATGAATGAACCCCAAAGTCTTTTTATTCATATGAAGAACACAAGTACATAGAAGCAGAGCTTCCCCAAGCACAATAGTTCGTTGCAAAGGATACAATATGAGAGCCCATGGCTCCATTATATAGAAAGTTGGGAGCAAATCTCAATGAAGAACCAAATGCCAAGTGGTGAGAGGGAGGATCACCAAGGGCATACTAAGATTTGATCGTAAGAACTCGGACATACGCCTCAGAGAATTGACACAACGGATTAAGCAGAAGTGGACATTCTATTTCATTAACCTTCATATGTGTCCAGAGTCTAGAAACTTTTTGCTGATGGAATGACAAGTGTATGTAAAATTGTTAACTGTTAACAGGGACAATTTCCCACAAAAATCTCTACCAAATATTCTCCCAAATCCTCCCAAATGTGCGTTAACTTCCCAAATTCAAATTTCAAAGTAAGCAGCTCTCATTTAATGCCAAAAATTCGATTTTATTTGAGCACATGTCATTTCCTTGATTTTGGGCCTTGTTGATTTGTGGTAGCATACGAATGTACTCTGGCTTCATATAACTTTGTATATAGGCTAAGACACATGTATTCCATAATACCCAAAAATGGTTTTGGAAAATTCCACTTAGAGATGGTTTAATTAAATTAATTAATCGTTTTTTATGTTTTCCTGAGTCTAAACTTAGGGAAAATGATTAATTAAAAGGTATTAATTAAACTAAATGTGAATCTTCTAGATAAAGTCATGGATCACCTCCAGTTAATCTAAGCCCTTGATTATGTTTTAATCTTGGTCGTTGAAGGGTCAACGGAAGAATATAAGGAGGGTGAGGGGCCTATGGAAAACACATTGAGCATTTGGCAATTTCGAGTTTGTGTGAGGAGACACAGCTTTTGGTCAGAATCGAATCACTAGGGCAGGGTTTGCTAAGTGATTTTGATTCAATGATCAGATCTAGAGAGGGGCAGATGCAGTAACTGGTCAGGAGGACCAGGAGTACATTTCGGAGAGAGGTAGAGAAGTGACGTAGAGAGAGGCAACGCAGTTTTCTGAAGGGGTGACGCAGCCCCTACAGGAAATCACGCAGAAGTGACACAGTGCCTTCTAGAGTCAGTCCAGAGATAGCTATAGGTTGGGGTTTTTAAGCCAGGAGGGCCAAAATCCAGTCTCAAATCAGCTTGATCAGTTGCAGAGAAAGGTGACGCAGTTCCTCAAGCTTGCCCACGCAGGCTTACGCAGTTCCAGCGTAGGAAATCACGCAGAGGCAGAGAGGGGCTTCACCAACACTATTTAGATCAGCCAGGGACATGCAGAGTGAGGTATATCTCACAATTTCATCAGTTGTCTAGATTTCTCTGAAGGGTGAGCCGGATATTGGCACCCTAGTTGTACTCAAGACTCTGCTACTTAATAATATAAAACCCTCAGATCTGCTGCACTAGTTTTCCCGAGTTGGGTTTTTCCGGGGATTTAGTCCAAAAATAACTGTCAAATGTGGATGGTTTTCATTGTATTTTGTTCAGTTTGTTTCAGCACCTAGATTCATTCCGCAGTATTATTTGTGTAGACTGCTTCAGTAATTACTTCAGTATTTCAATGTAATGAAATAATTATGAAAAATAATAGGAGAAGTAATTCAGATTTGTTGCAGTAAGAATCCAGATTTAGGATTTTTCAAAACATCACCTTGTGACTTCACTTTAGCTCCTCCATAATTTTCCACCTCATTTAGCATGTGTGGATATTTATTTTTCAACTTAGGAAAATTGGGATTTGAGGGTTCAAAACACATTTTTAACCCCTCAAAGTGTACCATAGTAGAAAGTTGAAGGTGAGAGGTGTAATTTTGATTACTCATACCCCATACAACTTCTCTAGGCAACACTTTTTACAATTCAATTACAATTTTTATTGCAATTTTCAACTTGCGGGAAAACTAAAAAATTTAACCAAATTCTACGAAATTTTTTGTGATCTATTATGGTAATATACATTGACTCTAGACACTAGGACTCACCCAAGGCCTCACCATCAAGCCGTACTCTGGCTTTGGTGTAAAATTGGAGGAAAACACTCAATTAATTATTAAGCTCTGATAGGGAGATGATAATTAACCGAGTGAAGAAAAAAAAAAAAACTCCCAGAGTAATACTCACTTGTTGGCAAGGTCCCAAGTTACCTAGGCCTATTACAGACTCAATACTTACTCAAATTCATCATTAATAGCATCACTTATTACAATTCCCCATAGGGCGTGGAATCTGGGTATAAGAGAAAGATGATGAGAAGTAGAAGTAGAGTTAAAAACTCTGTTCAACTAATGATATTTGATGGTACAAGTGTCTGGTTCATCCTTGGGCATGGAGTCTTCACATAATCATCAAGTGCCACTCCAGTGGTTAACAGGTCCTTAAAAAGATTAATTAATTATTCTTCTCTTAAACAGGATGAAATTTCTCAAATCCCTTTCTAGGTCTTGGAGATCTCATGTACTCTAGTCCCTCCACAAAGTTTGAGAGCTAGAGCACATTCGATGCTACCCCAACACTCAAAAATCTCAACACTCCCTCTTAGCAAGGAATGTGCTCTAGCACAACAATTCACCCCGAAGTTCTACACTGATCTCTGGTGTGGGTCTCTGCGCTGATGCTTGGCCTGTTGCCCTTCATCACTGCGTTGTTACTGCTCTCCCGTACTGTTGCCCATGACGTTGCCACCAACACTGCCACATCTGTACTCCAGCTCCCTCTCAATCTGCTGCATCATGCTGCCAACTGCTACACTGCAACTCAGTTGCTGAGAGACACAACTAAAAACTCCTGCCCAATCTTTGACAGACAAGTCAATTGGGGTGCATCCTCATCACTGAAGCTCCATAGGTTGTTGCTCTGTGCTGTCATCTGGAGGTTGCTACATAGCTACAGCTCTACACTGCGTAAGAAGACCTCTGCACTGAAGTCCCCTACGTTGTTGTTGCGCTGTGTTGTTGCAGCTCTGCACTGCGTAAGCAAGCCTGCTCTGCATTGTTGAAGTCACATCAACCCCTTTGCGCTGATGCTGCCACGCTGCTACTGCATCTGCAGTGCGTTGCTCCCTCTCAGCATCCAACTCCGCCTCTACTCCATCTGTAATTCTCTGCACCCACTGCTCCACTTGTCCCGCTACTGTTTTAAGGCTCCCATAGCTCATATGTGATCCAAGAGTTGGGCTACTCAAGGATCCTGCCACCACTCTGTAGCTGCTCTACAAATCCATGTCACCCCACTTCCGTGGTTCATGAGCGCTCATGGCTATGTCATCTTCGGAGCCATTGTCCACCACAACAGCCTTGGAGCTAGAAGCTTCCTTGTCCTTCTTCTTTTGAGGACAATTGCTGGCGAAATGTCCTAGATCGCCGCACTCAAAACACTTGATCTTAGACAAATCCCACTTCTTTCTCCCTTGTTGCCTCTTTGATGCCAAGGCTGCATCTTCCTCTTCTTCCTTCTTTACTTTACTCGACCCGATGTTGAACATTGTCACCTAGTGATCCTACAGATTTCTTCTTGTCGGAGGATAGCCCACATATTGTCCCAGTTGGGAAGGTTCGCTCTGCCCAAGAGACTTTGGACAAAAGTTTCCCAGTCCTCTGTGACAGCATTTAGAGCCGTCCTCACCATAACATCGTCCTCCACCTTCACCCCCATGTCAGTCAGTTGATCCCGGATCGTTTGAAGTCTAGACAGAAAAGGATCGATCTCCTCTCCCTTGGCCATCATGAATAGCCTCAGTTGGTTCTCCAGAAGCATCTTCCTCTAGATGGATCTTCCTTCATATAGTGTGGTCAGAGCCACCCACATATCATGAGTTGTTGTCTTCTCGGCTATGTGAGGGACCACATGATCTTTGACTGCGTCCATGATGAAGCGCTTGGCATGTGCCACTGCTTCTTCATGCTTCTCCAGGAGCTTTGCATCGGTCGGTGTGGCCAGGACTTTCTCTGCATGCTCCCTCAGACCGTATGGCTCCATCACTACCAGGATTCTGGCCTTCCAGATTGCAAAGTTGGACAAGTAGTCCAACCTATCCTGATCACGTAGTCCTTGAGGTGCCATCTACTCAAAAAATATGTCGAAACAAATCCTCCTCTCTATGCTAGAGACTTGGATCTAGGGTCCTTGGCAAAACAGGCACCCTCTACTCCCTCTGACAACTGACTTCCTCTCTTGGAAGTCTTCCAAATCAAAAACGAATCAACTCTCTTCGATCCTTTGATCGATCTTCAGACTTTTTTGGCTGGAAATCTTTTGAGAAGCTGTTCTCCTCCCGCTCTTTGTCAACTTGCTCAGGCTAAATTCTGAACTGACAAAATTTTAACCACACCAGCAACTACTAAAGGTCTGCAGCACGGGTTTCAGCACTCTAAATCGGCTAACAGCTTCAAGAATGCGTCACCCTGGCTGGCCTCTGCGTGAGCAAACAGTCCCAGCATAGCTTATGCGCTGCCTCTACGCAGTAAGTACGTGGACTTGTGTGGAGACAGCATCACTCTCGCCTATGCATGGCTCTGCTTCCTTCTGCTGATACACTGCCCTCTCTGGTCCGGCTTTCTGTGGCTGCTACTGCTTTCTCTGTTGCTTCCTGCAGCAAGGATTCTTTAGTCTTCTTGCTGGAGATTCAGCTAGATCTGCAATCACTTTGATACCATGTGACAATTTTTGAATATGACTTATGCAGAAACCCTACTATTAAATCTTGATTTACTTCTCCTACTTAATCAAGTTATTAATCTTAAGTATTCAACATTAAAATCGAAGTAAACACATTAACAGTCTACACAGATACAGATCTAAACTAAATACATGCACAATGACAAAGTGACACACGAGATTTTCTGGGCAACTGTCCTCAGAAAAACAAAATGCGCGAAAACCAGTCTTCTGGCTGCTGGAAGGTTTTTATTATTAGGTAGATTCTAAGTACAGCAAATCTGGGCACCTTACTGGTTAAATCGACAAAGAAATAAAACAATCTGCAGCATAACCTCTGTTCTGGAGGCAAAAAAAACTGACTGATTCACACCCTCAAACAGGATTTACAGAACTCAGCCCTTTTCAGTCTTCAGAAACCCTAGTGCTTCTTTGAAGTCCTCTGCGTCAGCCCCTGCGCTGCTCAGGAAGACCTGTGTCACCCCAGATTGAGTTACGCTGCCCCTGCACTGCCCTGGCCAGCCCTGCGTCAGCCCTGCTGGCCTCCTGCTGCCTCCGCGCTACCCTTTCTGGGCCTGCGTAGCCTCTACGTAGCACCTAATGCCTCTGCGCTGCGCAGCTACTGCGTAGTTGTTGCTTCCTCTGCGTTGCTCAGTTTGCTGCTTCTCTGCCTCTTGCTGCACTCTTGGCCTGGGATCAGATCAGCCCTCTCGCCAATACTACCCCTCGCTGCAGTGAAACACTAATGGAAATTCTTAGCAAACCGCACCCTAGAATTCTAGCTTAGTCTTAGTGCTCTGCCACTGTGTATGTTCTCCAACTAACCCCAAGCCTTTCCTTTATACTTTTCTCGTTGGGAAACCAACAGCTGTGATCTAATCTTGAATCGATGACTAAGATTAAAAGAAAGCTCGATCCGTGTGACTTAAATCATTTTCATAACATGTTTAAATATATTACCTTTAATCTTTTAATTTTTCTAAGTTAGACTTAGTGTCCTTAATTAAAAATATTAATTAATTATTTTTCTCTTAAACAGGATGAAATTTCTCAAATCCCTTTCTGGGTCTTGGAGATCTCATGTACTCTAGTCGCTCCACAAAGTTTGGGAGCCAGAGCACATTCGATGCTACCCCAACACTCAAAAATCTAAACATTTATCTGGCAGTCAGGACTACACAGGGTTGCATGCAGATATCCATCCTTCCCATGTGTAGATGTCATCCGCTGGATTGTTTCACACATTGATGAGAAGACCATGACATTGAGCAGTGCTAGCAGACAAAAGCTTGCTACCTTTCTGGCAGAAGATTACCAGTGCATGTACCATTTGCCCAAGCCAGTGAGGCTCATGGACTCATATTTCTATGTCACCAACATCTATGTGAACACAAGAGATATTGTTAAAGGTTGGGTGAAAGAGCCATCAAAGTTTCGACAGACACCCACCCATTCATACCAGACAAAGTCTCTCAGGAAGGTCTACCAACTCTTAGTTATCTTAGCTTGCAGGATGCATGGTCAGCAGAGCACAGAGACCTTTCCTGAAGGGTGGGTAGTCTTATTGAACCAGGTTGTGAGCGAGGGGAAGCCGTTCAACTGGTCAGATTTGTTGGCTCAACAGTTGAGAACCCATGTAGCACAAGCACAAAATCCTCCCAAGGGCGAGCAAGTAAGGTTTTATATGTCTGCATATTTATTAGATGTAATTTGTGCACAAAATTAGTTTCCTGGTATGACCTGGACATGGACACCATGAGAAATTGCCATGCATATATATTGTAAAACACTTTTGGATTGCAGTCTGTTCAGATTTTGGGTAGCATCGGATGTGCTCTAGCTCTAAAACTTTGTGGAGGGGATAGAACACATGAGATCTCCAAGACCTAGATATAGTTTGGAGAAATTCCATCTGGTGTAAAAGATATTCAAATAATGAAATTTTTAAATGGGGACTCTAAGTCTAACTTAGGGAAATTGAAAAATTAAAGTGAATTAATTTACACATGTGATGAGAACTTTCTAGGTGACGTGGATCAAGCTTCGTTTAATCTTAGCCGTTGATGAGAGATTAGATCACGGTCGTTGATTTGTCAACGAGAAAAGTATAAAGGAAATGCTTGGGGTCAGTTGGAGAACACACACACAGAATCTAAGTGATCAAATTCTTCTCACGGAGCAGTGTTGGACGAAGATCAGATCTGAGTGATTCAAAGAAGCAGTGAGGGGCAGATGCAGTGATTGATCGGAGGACCAAGAGTACAACGCAGAGCAAGCGCAGCAAAGACGCAGTGGAGGTAACGCAGCCATCAAAGGGTGTGATGTAGTCCCTAGAGAGGGTGACGAAGGCCCACGCAAGGGCAATGCAGAGCCTCCAAGGAAAAGTCTGAAATTCACTGGAGACTAGGGTTTCTAAGCCAGCAGGGCTGAAACCAGAATCTGGGAGAAGCTTATCAGCGCAGAGGTAGGGTGACGTAGTCCCTCAGCCAAGGCCACGCAGCCTTACGTAGTGACAGTGTAGAGACTAGTTGGGGTTCACCAGTGGCTGATCTGGATCAGCCGGGACTTGCGGGAGTGAGGTAATACTCACCTTTTTCACTGTAGCCGAGGTTTTCTCTGTTGGGTAAGCCGAACTATGGCACCCTAGATGTACACAGAATATTGTTGCTTAATAATAATAAACCCTCATATCTGTTGCACCGGTTTTCCTGCATTGGGTTTTTGTAGGGACATTTGTCCGAAAAATCTGTCCTTTGTCATATGTGCGTGATGTTCAGTAAATGATCTGTATTTGTGTAGGTTGCTAGTTGTGTTTACTTCGATGTTTTTTTCTGAATATTTTTTCAGTTAAATAACTTGTGCATAATAAATCAAGTAGGAGAAGTAAATCAATATTTAGCAATAGGATTTTTGTGCTCAGAAATTTTCACATGGTATCAGAGGATTGCAGATCAAGTTGAACCATCAGCAAAGGAGCTGAAGATATTTGCTGCAGGAAGGGCAGCTGCAGCAGCACAGATCTAGAATAAGGCAAAGCCAGAGGGGCAGCATAGACCTTGCAAGGGTGACGCAGAGTCAGTCTGCTCATGCAGAGGTTGACGCAACTCCCAAAAGGAGATGCTGAGGAAATCTGCTCACACAAAGGTTGCACTAGGAGAGGGACGTTGAGCCTGTCTGCTCACATAGAGGCTTCACTAGGAGAGGGACACTGAGCCTGTCTGCTCACGCAGAGGCTGACGCAGCACCAAGAGGGTGACACAGTCCAAGGGGGAGTGATGTTGTGCAGTTTGCCGAGGCTGGAAGTGCAGCTTCTGATCTTCAAAAGTTGTTGGTCAGGCATCGGTTTTGTCAGTGCATAACAGTGCCTAGCAAAGGTGACAAAGTGAGGAGAAACAGTTCCTCAACAAACCTTGTCCAAGAAGTCTGAGATTCGATCAGGAGGGTGATTGTAGAGGGCTGATTCAATAGAATTGGCGGAGGATTTCGAGAGGGAAATCAATTGTCAAAGGAAGCAGCATCTCTAGAGGGTTTCTATCGCCAAGAAACCCAGAACCAGCCTTCTGTTGAGTGCAGTAGCAGTAGAAGGGAGAAGAGTACCTGTTTCGACCGTTTGAGCAGAAATGGCCCCGTAAGGATTGAGAGATCAAGATAGGTTGGACGGTGTGTCCAAATTTGTGATTTGGAAGGCCAGAATCCTGACAGTCCTGGAGGAGTACAGTATCAGACACCACGCGGAAAATGTCCTAGTTGTGCCAACCGATGCGAATGCTCTGAAGAAGTTCAACGAAAATCAGGTGCGGGCAAAGCCCTTGATCATGGATGGAGTGAAGGATCACGTGGTCTCGCACATTGCCGAGAAGAGGACGACACATGAAATGTTGACAACTTTGACCACGCTATATCAAGGCAGCGTCGTCCAACAGAGGATGATTCTAGAGAACCAAATGAGGATGTTCCAGATGCATAAGGGAGAGGAGATCGATCCCTTCCTCTTCAGATTACAGACGATCCAAGATCAGCTGATTGCCATGGGGGCAACTCCGGATGAAGGGCTCATGGTGAGGACTACCCTAAATGTAGTCACCGATGAGTGGGAGACCTTTGTCCAAAGCATCTTGGGCAAAGTACAACTGCCAAATTGGGGTGACATGTGGGCTATCCTTCGACAAGAGGAGATTCGGAGGGTGACCAGGAGGGAATTCAGCAGCGAAGGTGTCAAGGTGAAGAAGGAGGAGGAGGAAGATGCGTCCCTAGCATCAAAGGGACATCGACAACAAGGGAAGAAGAAGAAGGACCTATCCAAGGTTCGGTGCTTCAGATGTGGCGGACTTAGATACTTCGCCAGCACTTGTCCTAAGAGGAAGGACACAAAAGCTTCAGATTCTAAGGTAGCAACAACTAGAGGGGACAGTGGTAGTGAGGATGATGTGGCCATGAGTGCTCATGTGCCTCGAGAGAAGAGGTGGGGTGATATAGATCTTTAGAGCAGCTACAGATGGTGAGGCGAGATCCTTGACGTGCTCAAACTCTTGGATCACATACGAGCTACGGGAACCTTACAAATAACGTTGGATGGTGAGTGGTGGTAAGGGTGCAGAAGATCATGGAGAAGCAAAGGCAGAGCTGGGACGCTGAAGTCTGGAGCAGCGCAGAGGAGAGGCAGCAGCAACGTGGAAGCAGCAGCGCAGAATGCGTCACCCCGGCTGGCCTCTGCGTGAGCAAACAGTCCTAGCATAGCTTCTGCGCTGCCTCTACGCAGTAAGTACGTGGGCTTGTGTGGAGACAGCATCACTCTGGCCTATGCATGGCTCTGCTTCCTTCTGCTGATACACTGCCCTCTCTGGTCCGGCTTTCTGTGGCTGCTACTGCTTTCTCTGTTGCTTCCTGCAGCAAGGATTCTTTAGTCTTCTTGCTGGAGATTCAGCTAGATCTGCAATCACTTTGATACCATGTGACAATTTTTTAATATGACTTATGCAGAAACCCTACTATTAAATTTTGATTTACTTCTCCTACTTAATCAAGTTATTAATCTTAAGTATTCAACATTAAAATCGAAGTAAACACATTAACAGTCTACACAGATACAGATCTAAACTAAATACATGCACAATGACAAAGTGACACACGAGATTTTCTGGGCAACTGTCCTCAGAAAAACAAAATGCGCGAAAACCAGTCTTCTGGCTGCTGGAAGGTTTTTATTATTAGGTAGATTCTAAGTACAGCAAATCTGGGCACCTTACTGGTTAAATCAACAAAGAAATAAAACAATCTGCAGCATAACCTCTGTTCTGGAGGCAAAAAAAACTGACTGATTCACACCCTCAAACAGGATTTACAGAACTCAGCCCTTTTCAGTCTTCAGAAACCCTAGTGCTTCTTTGAAGTCCTCTGCGTCAGCCCCTGCGCTGCTCAGGAAGACCCTGTGTCACCCCAGATTGAGTTACGCTGCCCCTGCACTGCCCTGGCCAGCCCTGCGTCAGCCCTGCTGGCCTCCTGCTGCCTCCGCGCTACCCTTTCTGGGCCTGCGTAGCCTCTACGTAGCACCTAATGCCTCTGCGTTGCGCAGCTACTGCGTAGTTGTTGCTTCCTCTGCGTTGCTCAGTTTGCTGCTTCTCTGCCTCTTGCTGCACTCTTGGCCTGGGATCAGATCAGCCCTCTCGCCAATACTACCCCTCGCTGCAGTGAAACACTAATGGAAATTCTTAGCAAACCGCACCCTAGAATTCTAGCTTAGTCTCAGTGCTCTGCCACTGTGTATGTTCTCCAACTAACCCCAAGCCTTTCCTTTATACTTTTCTCGTTGGGAAACCAACAGCTGTGATCTAATCTTGAATCGACGACTAAGATTAAAAGAAAGCTCGATCCGTGTGACTTAAATCATTTTCATAACATGTTTAAATATATTACCTTTAATCTTTTAATTTTTCTAAGTTAGACTTAGTGTCCTTAATTAAAAATATTAATTAATTATTTTTCTCTTAAACAGGATGAAATTTCTCAAATCCCTTTCTGGGTCTTGGAGATCTCATGTACTCTAGTCGCTCCACAAAGTTTGGGAGCTAAAGCACATTCGATGCTACCCCAACACTCAAAAATCTAAACATTTATCTGGCAGTCAGGACTACACAGGGTTGCATGCAGATATCCATCCTTCCCATGTGTAGATGTCATCCGCTGGATTGTTTCACACATTGATGAGAAGACCATGACATTGAGCAGTGCTAGCAGACAAAAGCTTGCTACCTTTCTGGCAGAAGATTACCAGTGCATGTACCATTTGCCCAAGCCAGTGAGGCTCATGGACTCATATTTCTATATCACCAACATCTATGTGAACACAAGAGATATTGTTAAAGGTTGGGTGAAAGAGACATCAAAGTTTCGACAGACATCCACCCATTCATACCAGACAAAGTCTCTCAGGAAGGTCTACCAACTCTTAGTTATCTTAGCTTGCAGGATGCATGGTCAGCAGAGCACAGAGACCTTTCCTGAAGGGTGGGTAGTCTTATTGAACCAGGTTGTGAGCGAGGGGAAGCCGTTCAACTGGTCAGATTTGTTGGCTCAACAGTTGAGAACCCATGTAGCACAAGCACAAAATCCTCCCAAGGGCGAGCAAGTAAGGTTTTATATGTCTGCATATTTATTAGATGTAATTTGTGCACAAAATTAGTTTCCTGGTATGACCTGGACATTGACACCATGAGAAATTGCCATGCATATATATTGTAAAACACTTTTGGATTGCAGTCTGTTCAGATTTTGGGTAGCATCGGATGTGCTCTAGCTCTAAAACTTTGTGGAGGGGATAGAACACATGAGATCTCCAAGACCTAGATATAGTTTGGAGAAATTCCACACCTGGTGTAAAAGATATTCAAATAGCCAGAATTTTTTAAATGGGGACTCTAAGTCTAACTTAGGGAAATTGAAAAATTAAAGTGAATTAATTTACACATGTGATGAGAACTTTCTAGGTGACGTGGATCAAGCTTCGTTTAATCTTAGCCGTTGATGAGAGATTAGATCACGGTCGTTGATTTGTCAACGAGAAAAGTATAAAGGAAATGCTTGGGGTCAGTTGGAGAACACACACACAGAATCTAAGTGATCAAATTCTTCTCACGGAGCAGTGTTGGACGAAGATTAGATCTGAGTGATTCAAAGAAGCAGTGAGGGGCAGATGCAGTGATTGATCGGAGGACCAAGAGTACAACGCAGAGCAAGCGCAGCAAAGACGCAGTGGAGGTAACGCAGCCATCAAAGGGTGTGATGTAGTCCCTAGAGAGGGTGACGAAGGCCCACGCAAGGGCAATGCAGAGCCTCCAAGGAAAAGTCTGAAATTCACTGGAGACTAGGGTTTCTAAGCCAGCAGGGCTGAAACCAGAATCTGGGAGAAGCTTATCAGCGCAGAGGTAGGGTGACGTAGTCCCTCAGCCAAGGCCACGCAGCCTTACGTAGTGACAGTGTAGAGACTAGTTGGGGTTCACGAGTGGCTGATCTGGATCAGCCGGGACTTGCGGGAGTGAGGTAATACTCACCTTTTTCACTGTAGCCGAGGTTTTCTCTGTTGGGTAAGCCGAACTATGTCACCCTAGATGTACACAGAATATTGTTGCTTAATAATAATAAACCCTCATATCTGCTGCACCGGTTTTCCTACATTGGGTTTTTGTAGGGACATTTGTCCGAAAAATCTGTCCTTTGTCATATGTGCGTGATGTTCAGTAAATGATCTGTATTTGTGTAGGTTGCTAGTTGTGTTTACTTCGATGTTTTTTTCTGAATATTTTTTCAGTTAAATAACTTGTGCATAATAAATCAAGTAGGAGAAGTAAATCAATATTTAGCAATAGGATTTTTGTGCTCAGAAATTTTCACATGGTATCAGAGGATTGCAGATCAAGTTGAACCATCAGCAAAGGAGCTGAAGATATTTGCTGCAGGAAGGGCAGCTGCAGCAGCACAGATCTGGAAGAAGGCAAAGCCAGAGGGACAGCATAGACCCTGCAAGGGTGACACAGAGTCAGTCTGCTCATGCAGAGGTTGACGCAACTCCCAAAAGGAGATGCTGAGGAAATCTGCTCACACAAAGGTTGCACTAGGAGAGGGACGCTGAGCCTGTCTGCTCACACAGAGGCTGCACTAGGAGAGGGACACTGAGCCTGTCTGCTCACGCAGAGGCTGACGCAGCACCAAGAGGGTGACACAGTCCAAGGGGGAGTGATGTTGTGCAGTTTGCCGAGGCTGGAAGTGCAGCGTCTGATCTTCAAAAGTTGTTGGTCAGGCATCGGTTTTGTCAGTGCATAACAGTGCCTAGCAAAGGTGACAAAGTGAGGAGAAACAGTTCCTCAACAAACCTTGTCCAAGAAGTCTGAGATTCGATCAGGAGGGTGATTGTAGAGGGCTGATTCAATAGAATTGGTGGAGGATTTCGAGAGGGAAATCAATTGTCAAAGGAAGCAGCATCTCTAGAGGGTTTCTATCGCCAAGAAACCCAGAACCAGCCTTCTGTTGAGTGCAGTAGCAGTAGAAGGGAGAAGAGTACCTGTTTCGACCGTTTGAGCAGAAATGGCCCCGTAAGGATTGAAAGATCAAGATAGGTTGGACGGTGTGTCCAAATTTGTGATTTGGAAGGCCAGAATCCTGACAGTCCTGGAGGAGTACAGTATCAGACACCACGCGGAAAATGTCCTAGTTGTGCCAACCGATGCGAATGCTCTGAAGAAGTTCAACGAAAATCAGGTGCGGGCAAAGCCCTTGATCATGGATGGAGTGAAGGATCACGTGGTCTCGCACATTGCCGAGAAGAGGACGACACATGAAATGTGGACAACTTTGACCACGCTATATCAAGGCAGCGTCGTCCAACAGAGGATGATTCTAGAGAACCAAATGAGGATGTTCCAGATGCATAAGGGAGAGGAGATCGATCCCTTCCTCTTCAGATTACAGACGATCCAAGATCAGCTGATTGCCATGGGGGCAACTCCGGATGAAGGGCTCATGGTGAGGACTACCCTAAATGTAGTCACCGATGAGTGGGAGACCTTTGTCCAAAGCATCTTGGGCAAAGTACAACTGCCAAATTGGGGTGACATGTGGGCTATCCTTCGACAAGAGGAGATTCGGAGGGTGACCAGGAGGGAATTCAGCAGCGAAGGTGTCAAGGTGAAGAAGGAGGAGGAGGAAGATGAGGCCCTAACATCAAAGGGGCAACGACGACAATAAAGACCTCAGAAGTTGTTTCAATAATAACGCACTGACATGGCCAACACGTCCTGAAAGAGCAAAGCTTTAATTCTGTGCCGGCGAGGATGGTAGTGAGGATGATGTAGACATGAGTGCTCATGTGCCTCGAGAGAAGAGGTGGGGCGATATTTATCTGTAGAGCAAGTACAGATATTGAGGCAAGATCGTTGAGGTGCCCAAACTCTTGGATCACATATGAGCTACAAGAGCCTTAAGATAGTAGTGGGATGACTGGAGTCAGTGGGTGCAGAAGATCATGGAGAAGCAAAGGCAGAGCTGGGACGCTGAAGTCTGGAGCAGCGCAGAGGAGAGGCAGCAGCAACGTGGAAGCAGCAGCGCAGAATGCGTCACCCCGGCTGGCCTCTGCGTGAGCAAACAGTCCTAGCATAGCTTCTGCGCTGCCTCTACGCAGTAAGTACGTGGGCTTGTGTGGAGACAGCATCACTCTGGCCTATGCATGGCTGCTTCTTATGGCGATACTGCGCCCTGTATGAGTCAGGCTTTATAATGACCACTCTGCTCTCTACGTTGCTTCTGCGGCCAAGGTTTCTTTATTCTTGCTGAGTTGCTTCAAATCTATGATCACTTTGATACCATGTGACAATTTTTGAATATGACTTATCACATAGAAACCCTACTATAAATCTTGATTTACTTCTCCTACTTAATCAAGTTATTAATCTTAAGTATTCAACATTAAAATCGAAGTAAACACATTAACAGTCTACACAGATACAGATCTAAACTAAATACATGCACAATGACAAAGTGACACACGAGATTTTCTGGGCAACTGTCCTCAGAAAAACAAAATGCGCGAAAACCAGTCTTCTGGCTGCTGGAAGGTTTTTATTATTAGGTAGATTCTAAGTACAGCAAATCTGGGCACCTTACTGGTTAAATCGACAAAGAAATAAAACAATCTGCAGCATAACCTCTGTTCTGGAGGCAAAAAAAACTGACTGATTCACACCCTCAAACAGGATTTACAGAACTCAGCCCTTTTCAGTCTTCAGAAACCCTAGTGCTTCTTTGAAGTCCTCTGCGTCAGCCCCTGCGCTGCTCAGGAAGACCTGTGTCACCCCAGATTGAGTTACGCTGCCCCTGCACTGCCCTGGCCAGCCCTGCGTCAGCCCTGCTGGCCTCCTGCTGCCTCCGCGCTACCCTTTCTGGGCCTGCGTAGCCTCTACGTAGCACCTAATGCCTCTGCGCTGCGCAGCTACTGCGTAGTTGTTGCTTCCTCTGCGTTGCTCAGTTTGCTGCTTCTCTGCCTCTTGCTGCACTCTTGGCCTGGGATCAGATCAGCCCTCTCGCCAATACTACCCCTCGCTGCAGTGAAACACTAATGGAAATTCTTAGCAAACCGCACCCTAGAATTCTAGCTTAGTCTTAGTGCTCTGCCACTGTGTATGTTCTCCAACTAACCCCAAGCCTTTCCTTTATACTTTTCTCGTTGGGAAACCAACAGCTGTGATCTAATCTTGAATCGATGACTAAGATTAAAAGAAAGCTCGATCCGTGTGACTTAAATCATTTTCATAACATGTTTAAATATATTACCTTTAATCTTTTAATTTTTCTAAGTTAGACTTAGTGTCCTTAATTAAAAATATTAATTAATTATTTTTCTCTTAAACAGGATGAAATTTCTCAAATCCCTTTCTGGGTCTTGGAGATCTCATGTACTCTAGTCGCTCCACAAAGTTTGGGAACGAGAGCATTCGATGCTACTAACACTCAAAAATCTAAACATTTATGCGCGATCGGGGTTCTGGTTGCATACGAGATAATATCCATCCTTCCCATGTGTAGATGTCATCATTGGAATATTTCACACATTGATGAGAAAATATGACATTGAAGCGTGCTATGAGACAAAAGCTTGCTACCTTTACGTGAAGATTGCCGATTACATGTACCATTTGCCCAAGCCCGGTGAGGCTCATGGACTCATGTTTCTATGTCACAACATCTATGTGAACACAAAGGATAGAGATATTGTTAAAAGGTTGAGTGAAAGAGCCATCAAAGTTTCGACGGACACCCATTCATACCAGACAAAGTCTCTCAGGAAGGTCTACCAACTCTTAGTTATCTTAGCTTGCAGGATGCATGGTCAGCAGAGCACAGAGACCTTTCCTGAAGGGTGGGTAGTCTTATTGAACCAGGTTGTGAGCGAGGGGAAGCCGTTCAACTGGTCAGATTTGTTGGCTCAACAGTTGAGAACCCATGTAGCACAAGCACAAAATCCTCCCAAGGGCGAGCAAGTAAGGTTTTATATGTCTGCATATTTATTAGATGTAATTTGTGCACAAAATTAGTTTCCTGGTATGACCTGGACATGGACACCATGAGAAATTGCCATGCATATATATTGTAAAACACTTTTGGATTGCAGTCTGTTCAGATTTTGGGTAGCATCGGATGTGCTCTAGCTCTAAAACTTTGTGGAGGGGATAGAACACATGAGATCTCCAAGACCTAGATATAGTTTGGAGAAATTCCATCTGGTGTAAAAGATATTCAAATAATGAAATTTTTAAATGGGGTCTCTAAGTCTAACTTAGGGAAATTGAAAAATTAAAGTGAATTAATTTACACATGTGATGAGAACTTTCTAGGTGACGTGGATCAAGCTTCGTTTAATCTTAGCCGTTGATGAGAGATTAGATCACGGTCGTTGATTTGTCAACGAGAAAAGTATAAAGGAAATGCTTGGGGTCAGTTGGAGAACACACACACAGAATCTAAGTGATCAAAGTCTTCTCACGGACGGTGTAGGTTCAATCGGATCGAGTGATTCAAGAGGCTGATGAAGACGAGATCTCGGTGATTGATCGGAGGACCAAAGGTACAACGCGAGCAAAGCGCAGCGAGGAGCGCGAGTGGAGGTAAGACCAACCGAAGGGTGTGATGTAGTCCCTAGAGGGTGACGAAGGCCCACGCAAGGGCAATACGAGGCCTCGAGGAAAAGTCGAGATTCTTGGAGGCTTGGGTTTCTAGCCAGTGAAGTGAAACGGAGATGATGGAGAAGCTTATGTGCAGGAGGTAGGGTGACGTAGTCCCTCGGTAAAGACCCCACATGACCTTACGTGATGACAGTGTAGAGACTAGTGAGGGTTCACCGTGGTAGTCTGGATGTGGTAGGGTCTGGGAGTGAGGTAATACTCACCTTTTTCGTTTATGTGAGGTTTTCTCATTGGGTAGCCGAACTATCGCACCCTAGATGTACTCAGAATACTACTATTTAATAATAATAAACCCTCAGATTTGCTGCATCGGTTTTCTTGCATTGGGTTTTTCCGGGGACATTTATCCGAAAAATCTGTGTCCTTTGTCATATGTGCGTATGTTCAGTAAATGATCTGTATTTGTGTAGGTTGCTACTTCTATGTTTTTCTGATATTTTTCAGTTAAATAACTTGTGCATAATAAAACAAGTAGGAGAAGTAAATCAATATTTAGCAATAGGATTTATGTGCTCAGAAATTTTCACATGGTATCAGAGCATTGCAGATCAAGTTGAACCATCAGCAAAGGAGCTGAAGATATTTGCTGCAGGAAGGGCAGCTGCAGCAGCACAGATCTAGAATAAGGCAAAGCCAGAGGGGCAGCATAGACCTTGCAAGGGTGACGCAGAGTCAGTCTGCTCATGCAGAGGTTGACGCAACTCCCAAAAGGAGATGCTGAGGAAATCTGCTCACACAAAGGTTGCACTAGGAGAGGGACGTTGAGCACATCTTGCTCTCGGGGAAGGCTGCACTAGGAGAGGGACTGCCCGAGCACTGTGCCTTGCTCCTTATGAGAGGGCACGGCGCGGCACCAAAGAGGGTGACACGGTCAAGGGGAGTGATGTTGTGCGGTTGCCGAGGTTTGGAAAGTGCGACTTCGATCTTCAAAAGTTGTTGGTCGGGCATCGGTTTTGTCGGTGCATAACGATTGCCTAGCCGTGTTCAAAGTGAGGAGAAACGATTTCCTCAACAAACCTTGTCCAAGAAGTACGAGATTCGATCGGGGAGGGTGATTGTAGAGTCGATTCAGTAGAATTGGCGGAGGATATCCGGGAGGGAAATCAATGGTCATAGGGAGAAGTACCTCTAGAGGGTTTCCAATGCCAAGAAACCTAGATCCAGTCTTCTATTGAGTGCAACAGCAGTAGAAGGGAGAAGAGTACATGTTTCGACTGTTTGAACAGAGATGGCCCCGTACGGATTGAGAAACTGGATAGGTTGGACGGTGTGTCCAAATTTGCGATCTAGAAGGCCGGAACTTGACAATATTAGAGGAGTATGGTATCAAAGACCGCGCGGAAAATTTCCTAGTTGTGCCAACCGATGCGGATGCTCTGAAGAAGTTCAACGAAAATCAGGTACGGGAAAAGCACTTGATCATGGATGGAGTGAAGAATCACGTGGTCCCGCACATTGTCGAGAAGAGGACAGGACATGAGATGTGGGCAACTTTGACCACGTTGTGTCAAGGCAGCTTTGTCCAACGAAAGATGCTTCTAGAGAACCAAATGAGGATGTTCCAGATGCATAAGGAGAAGAGATCGATCCCTTCCTCTTCATATTGCAGACTATCCAGGATCAGTTGATTGCCATGAGGGAAACTTCGTATGATGGGTTCATGGAAAGGACTTCCCTGAATGGAGTCATCGATGAGTGGGAGACCTTTGTCCAAAGAATCTTGGGCAGAGCACAACTCCCAAATTGGGGTGACATGTGGGTGATCCTTCGATAGGAGGAGATCCGGAGGGTGACCAAGAGGGAATTTAACGGTGGAGGTGTCAAGGTGAAAAAGGTGGAGGAGGAAGATGCGGCATCAAAGGGACAGCGACAATAAGGGAAGAATAAGAAGGACCTATCCAAGGTTCGGTGCTTCAGATGTGGCGAAGTTGGACACTTCGCCAACACTTGTCCTAAGAGGAAGGACAAGGAAGCTTCAGATTCCAAGGCAGCAGTAGCAAAATGAGATAGTGGTATTGAGGATGATGTAGCCATGAGTGTTCATGTGCCTCGAGAGAAGAGGTGGGGCAATATCAATCTGTAGAGAAACTACATATGGTGGTGGCGGGATCCTTGAGGTGCCCAAACTCTTGGATCACAGATGAGCTACAAAGAGCCTGCGTAGTGGGATGACTGGAGTCAGTGGGTGCAGAAGATCATGGAGAAGCAAAGGCAGAGCTGGGACGCTGAAGTCTGGAGCAGCGCAGAGGAGAGGCAGCAGCAACTTGGAAGCAGCAGCGCAGAATGCGTCACCCTGGCTGGCCTCTGCGTGAGCAAACAGTCCCAGCATAGCTTCTGCGCTGCCTCTACGCAGTAAGTACGTGGGCTTGTGTGGAGACAGCATCACTCTGGCCTATGCATGGCTCTGCTTCCTTCTGCTGATACACTGCCCTCTCTGGTCCGGCTTTCTGTAGCTGCTACTGCTTTCTCTGTTGCTTCCTGCAGCAAGGATTCTTTAGTCTTCTTGCTGGAGATTCAGCTAGATCTGCAATCACTTTGATACCATGTGACAATTTTTGAATATGACTTATGCAGAAACCCTACTATTAAATCTTGATTTACTTCTCCTACTTAATCAAGTTATTAATCTTAAGTATTCAACATTAAAATCGAAGTAAACACATTAACAGTCTACACAGATACAGATCTAAACTAAATACATGCACAATGACAAAGTGACACACGAGATTTTCTGGAGTAACCTTACCTAATGTGTTATGAGGCACTCTGTTCTGCACATACACGGTTGTATTACAAGCTTCAGCCCACAGAAACTTGGGCATGTCTTGATCATACAGCATTGCCCTTGCAGGTTCCACAATAGTCTTGTTCTTCCTCTTTGCCACCCCATTCTGCTCTAGATTATATGGAGCAGTCCATTCTCCCTTGATGCCTTCCTTTGCGTAGAACCTTGTGAAGTCTTTGTCAAGTACTCTCCACCATTGTCTGATCGCAATGTCTTGATCCGCTTTCTGGTTAGATTCTCTACTAGAGACTTAAACTCTTTGAATCACTCAAAGACCTCGTCTTTGGTCTTCATAAAGTAGATCCTTGCCTTTCTGGAATGATCATCGATAAAGGTGACAAAATACTTTGCACCACTGAGAACATTCGTGGACATTGGTCCGCAGATGTCTGAGTGTATCAATCCCAACACACTCTTGGCCCTGTTACTGCTATGCTGCCTTGGCATACTTCCCTGCAAACATCATCTCGCTTGGTGCTAAGTTCCGGAGCTCCCGTGACAGTCTTCTTGAGAATTCTCAAGGCTCCATGATGTAGATGTCCCATTTTTCTATGCCATAATTCATTCAAGTCTCTTTCATTGGTACAGCCTATCAGTGCCATTGGGGACTCGAGCTGTAACTTGTACAGTTTATGGCTCCTTACTCCAATTTGTGCCTTCTTTTTCCAACAAGGATGTTTGACATAAACTTTGTTGCCAATAAAGTATACATCGTAACCCTTGTTCTAAAGCTGAGACACTGAGAGCAAGCTCATCCCCAATCCTGGTACCTGCAATACGTTGGTGGCCCAAAGCTTGTTGCCAGCTTCTGTTTGAAATATTATGGTGCCTCTTCCAATAGGGGTACATTTTTCCTTGTTTCCCATAGTGATTTGAAAATTCATCTGCTCCTCTTGGTAGCTCGAGAATCATTCTCGAACTCTCGTCGTGTGAGTGGATGCTCCACTGTCAATATACCAGATCTTTGGAGAGGCCATGCTTGACACACAAGAAAAATTCTCTTCTAGTCTGAATACCAGAATTGAAACATCATGATCTCTTTGTTCCTCCATGCGTTCTGGAGGACTGCATGAAACCTTCCGAGCTGATGTTGCACCACTGTCAGACCTTCGTTCCATTGCAGAACCTCCTCTTCTGTTACTCGTCTTTTTCTCTGATACCATGTGAAATTTTCAGACCGAAACACTATTGCAGTGATAGATTTATTTCGCCTACTTATTATATGATAAGTTATTTACAGATGCTTCAGTAAATTCTGAAATAAACACAATTGCAGTATTCACTTAACCATAAGTAGAAAATAGAACAAAATGCATATAACGCAATAGAAACAATGAACACAATTATTTTTGGACAATTGTCCTCAGAAAAACCCAATGCGGGAAAACCAATGCAGCAGATGAGGGTTTGTATCATTCTTCAGCAAAAAAAATCATTTACAAGAATTTGATGAGCAAACTGCTAGAATACACCTGAGATAAATTCTCTGAATCCTTCGGGAGAATTTCTGACACCCAGGAGGCACCCTAGCTCCCTTTGCGTCACTCTGATTGGTCTTCTGCACAGTCCCTATGCTGGACTGCGTCACTTAGCATGGGAACTCAATGTTGCTGCTCAACGTTGTCCCCTTTGCGTCCTCCTCCTGCATTTCTTTGCCTCTGCCGACTTTCCCTTCCTTCTTCTACCTCTGCAACTCTGCCTCTACAACCTCTCCCTCTAAAATCGAACTCTATTCCTTTATAATCGATTTCCTTCGAGTATTGAGTGTGTTCCCAGCTTACTTTCCAAATGACCCTCAAGTCTTCTCTTATAATCTTCTCGTTGATGAATGAATGGCCCAGATTAGATCTCTAATCAATGGCTAAGATTAAAACATGACTTGATCTTTGTTTTCTAGAAGAATCTCACTCTGTTTTATTAATACCCCTTTAATTATTTAATTTCCCTAAGTTTAGACTTAGGGACCAAATTAAAATAATTAATTACTTTAATAAAACATGAATCGAGTGGAAATTCCACAAACAGTTTTTGGGTTCTTTGGAGTACTGATGTCCAAGCCTCCTCACAAAATATGAGACTTGGAACTCTTTCCAATGCTACAAAATCAACACGCATGTTAGCTCGTGATGTCATAATGCTCGTGTGTTCCTTTCAAGTTGCGTACTATTACAGGCTTTTGAGGGGCTCACTTAGTTTCCCTTCATGTGTTGGAACTGTTAATGCATCTCACTTGACTATCCGCGGGGTCACACACTTTCTCTCATCGAAGTCACCGTACATCACTTTATGCATTTTCACAGCCAAGGCATATCATTAACCACCCACTGTTGGGAATCCTACTCCAAACAATGTGAGGTCTAGTTGGGACTTCATATCGGGGAGATCCCCTTAATGTTGGTGGGTCTAGCACCGTCAACACTTAGGAATTGTTAATTCTTCCTAAGTTTAACTTTAGGAAATAGTTAAATAATTAATATTCTGCTAAAGTGGTTGTCTTGTCGGTTCTTTTGCTAACTTGAGCACCTAGGCAAGAAAAACCCTTACTTCTCTACTCCAATCAACACATTGCTAACATTTAATTCTTAAAGTAATATATCACAAGTCAAAGAAAAATATCACCCTATTGATGCCAATAATGCTTTATAAGTTATAACCTTATTTTTGGTATTGTTACCCTCTAGGTTTGAAAAACAAAGATAGGAGATTGAACTCTAAGGGGTTTGTCATTGTGGACAACTCATTCAATGGAGATGAAGATTGCATTAAATTCCTCTAATCGAGAGGACCAAAATTGATATAAGGATCATCCAATTTGGACAAGCGGGAGCGTGATTTTGAATTTTTTCCCACACATGTGCAAATTGTTCAGGTCGGCCACATTAACATGTAGGCTCAAGAAGCCCAATGGATGTGTCTCTTCACCCACAGCGAATTGTATAAATACAAGTGACCTCACACCTCATTTGGCATCATCATCACTCACACATTCTTCTCTCATTGGTTCGTACAGCTATTGGTCAGCTCCTCTCTCTCACACGTGTGGCAAGAAGGACGAGTTTTCTGGGCTGAATTGCAAGACCGAGAAATCACAGGCAGCAGACCAAGTTTGACCAGCATTGACCAAGGGTTTGTTGACCAGCTTTGACTGTGATTTTTGGAGGATTTTTTTTCTCTTTAGGCCGCATTTTTGGGCACAGAAATCGAGGGAATCTGGACAGTTTGACCAGCACTGACTTTAGGGTTGACTGCAGTTTTATTGCAGAAAATTTAAGCAGTTTTTCTTTCCCCTTTGACCAAGTTTGACCGAGCTGTTTTGGGTTGAGGCCGAGTTTGACTAGGGAAGACCGAGCTGTTTTGAAGATGATTTATTGCTGATTTGACCAGCATTGACTTTCTGGTTAGGGCTGGAGTTTGACTGCAGTTGACTGCAGAAATTGACAGGGTTGTTTTGACTTTGAATTGGGCACACCAATATAAATTTTGTACTCTCTCTCTGCTGAACATTTTGATATAAGAATAAGAAGAATTGATCAAAGGGTTTTCCCCACATTGGGGTTTTTCCCTGGCATCTGCCAAATTTGGTGTCCTCTTGTCTTGGCTTGTCTTCTGCATTTTGTTTCATGTTCTATCTACTTTTACTGTCAATGTAATTAATGGTTAATGTGATTTCTACTAGAAATCTAAATTGAAATTGCTATTAGGTTGTTAAGAAACATTGAAGTAATTGTGCTATGCATAGAACATACCATTGTTAACTAAAATTAACACAACTTCTATTTAAATCTTTAACATTACCATTAATTTTTTCAGGATATTTGAGAGTGGTTCCAACCTTATCAGACTTCACATGGAGAAAGTAGAATTTATATCCCATTCAAAATTCAAAAAACTCAACAATTTTCAGGGTTTCGAGATACGCAAGATTGCAACATTCCAATGGATTTTATCATGTATGAGGGTATGGGATTGACATTTAATCAAAATCACCAAGCCCCCAATGTACCTCAATGGCGGCGATGTTGATCATTGAACCCCGTGATCATGACCATAATACATACTAAAAATATACCCTTCAATCAAGAAAAATCATTGATTAGGCACGTTGAGCTTGTTCTACCTTAATTTTAACACTTAGATTAGAGCATTTCATCAAAATTGGAGATCTTGAATGATGTCCCTAAAAGATAAGGAAAGGGCAAAGGCTAGAGGAGGGGGTAGGGAGTGCTACTAATGATGAGGATCCCAATTTAGGCAATGACTTTGATAATATGTAGTTACTTGTTGTAGCATGAAGTGTTTTGGACTCTAGAGGCCATATGGGCCTTTGATCAAAGCATTTTGTTTTGGATATGTATCATGATTCACACTCTGTTGTTTTACTATATTAACTCTTAGTACTTAATGCTTTATGCATAATCAACTTTGCACAATTGATGTCTAAAGGTTTGGATATGTGTGTGTGTCACATATTATATGTATTTTTTTAGTAGACCAATGCGAAATTAGTTCATATGCCAGTTCTAATCCTGGTTCTAGTTCTGCTAACTTTGCTCATGATGATGAATCATGAGATAGATTTATTATTTTTTTAGTGGATATTGTATCATCCTTTCAGGAGCTAGGACTCAGGACAGATATCAGAATTCAGTATTAGAGTGTGATGTATCACTTGATGCTATCTTATACATCTTATATATCAGTCATATTTTCATATTTATTTGGCGATGTGATTGTTTGATGTTGTTGTTGCCTTAGATGTTTAAAGAAATGAAAAAAAATGAATATATTTGTATTTGTCTAAGTTTGCCAATATTTTCAGATATTTTCCCCAATATTGCAGATTTGTTATATATCCACACCTTTGGCTATATATTCTCTAACATAAAAAATGCAACATTGAGAGAGATAGTGTTACCAGAAAATAGGCAGATCCTAACCTTGATATCCTGCAAATAAAGTTGGATACATTGTCTTTCCAAGGTTGTTAGCACTACATATCCTTTGATCAGCCTTGATTCTGCTGTTGGACTGGGCTAAAAGATGTGCCATAGAAAACCACTCCTACGTAACTGTGTTGAGATAGCCTTGAGATTTAGCTTTTTCTCATCAATGGAAATACATAAAAACAAAATGTCTATGACAAGAAACAACTAGGAAACTTCAGCCATTTCCAAAAACTGATGGAATCTTCACAATTGTTCCAGGAAATGGCCAGAAACTCCTTATTATTTCCAGGACTGCCAAAAATATGATGATAGTCCACAATCTTGGGTGATTTCTGAAATTGGAAACCTGTCCCAAGCTGACCCAAAAAGATTTTTGCATTTCATATGCGTTGAACCTAGTCTGAGATTTGGCCAGGGCTTCAGTTCACTTTGCACCCATAGCATCTTGTAAATGCTGCATGGTGTTAGTATTCATAATTGCTCCCAAAAAATAAAACCAAAAAGAAATTGGTGCCACTCTTGCACATGGCAGTAAAGAGAGAAACATGTACTCTTATGTCTGCATGTTATGTTCCTGCAATAGGAGCCAATCCCAACACTTGAAACTAGAAAGCCAAGAGTGGGGGAGAAATGATTGCTATCAGGTTAGCACATTGATCCCTGGTGGCCCCAACCATATTGTCTCAAAAAATTAAAAGAAAAGCAGATTGCCAAGCTCACATCATCTCAACTTTTATCAGTGTTGCTATTGCGAATAGAAATAAAATTAGATGTCCAGCCATAGCATTTCAAAATATTAAAAGGAAAGCAGATTTCCAAGCTCATATCATCTCAAATTTTATCAGTGTTGCTACTGCCAACAGAATTAAAAGTAGTTGCTAATGATCATTTCCTGATCTTGCCAAGGAGACTGGGAAAAAAGACTTTTGCATAGTGTATTAAATCACAGAAAGAGTAAAAATTTAAAAACTAAGCTATTAAAATATCATTCAAAGAGTATCAAAGGCATTTTCTTAGAAGATCATTTTTGAAGGAGATAATAAGAGCTCCAAAGTGTGGGTGCCTATCTGAATCGAAAAATTATCTATGGGATAATCCTTACATAGCTTTATCTTTAATGGTATGGGTAGACTTGGGGCAATCTTTTTACATCTTCTAAGTGCTTGTAACTTTACAAAATGTTATAGAAACTTCCATATTTTATGAGCAAATAAGAGAATGTCAAATCAAAATTTAGAAGAGGTAGAAACTAGAGTCCAAGCTTATAGTAAAAATAATAATTGAAGGAATCCTTGGATAATCAATTGCCATCTATTGATGGGTACCTCATGCTTTTCCCATTTTGAACCACTGACGACTGAAGTTTATAGGGAAAATTAGGTAGAAGATTATAAGCACACACATTTTGAAACAAATAAATAGTCTCTTCATCCATATGTCTATGGTTACTGTTCACAGTGCATGACGCTGGACCAATCAAAGTTATAGAAAACAAACTTCTAAATATCAAGGATTTTGATTTTCAGCTTACTTTAACCAATCAACTGTAAGTTCTTGCTTTGAATAACTTCGCAGGATATGAACAGAAATTCCCAGCTTCTCCCAGACAGTTCGCATGGGTCCATCTTCAAGTGAATAAAGCTGTAAATGAAATTTGAGAAAATAACTTATTACTTTATTGGTTCTGATTGTGCCCAAATGAGGACAGGTGCAAGTCACAATAACTGTTCATTTTACAAAATTTCTTAATGACCAATCTTTTCCATGTACTACAAAACCACTGTTTATAGTTCTTACCATTGCCAAACAATATAGTGTTAATACTTGAGGACTTACTCTATCTTTGTACTGCTAAAGACAACGATAATCAGAGAATATACATGTTTAATATTGTTTCATATCGACATCATTTTATGTTATGTGGTTACTTTCTGCTCTTTCAATAAACATCATCTATAACAGAACTGAGCTTGCCTGGTACCTCTAGGTGAAACCATACCTCGAGGTCATATCCAAGACCCTGTAAGCCAGTTGCAACACTAAACAGCAGTAGAAGTTGAGGGCTCCTCGAAAGATCAGAGCACACCTGTCATGGAAACATGCCAAAAATAATGTGAGTAATGTTATGTCTACTTTACAACATAAACAAAGGCTTTGTAAGAAGGCCATATTAATCCTGTGATTGTTAGGATACAAGGTACGTTTGTGCACAAAACTGATATAGGTGTATCTCCAGTAAACAAACAGTTGTTACAGGGGGCTGGAGAGCACGAGAAAATTCGTCATGGAGAGATGTATATGAGAAAGAAAATCGGTCTTCACCTAGAAGATCCCCCTTCAACCTGGACCAAGACAAGACTGATAAATTTTGAATTCAAGAGTTTCATATACCAAATAATTTGTATATATACCATTGCTTGAAAATTCTGTGAACTGACTGTTAAATGGCAGGCCTAATAGGAATGCTTGGGGTGGGGGTTTCGGCCTGAAACATGGTCAGGGCGTTCTCATCTCCTGGTGCTACAAATTTGACCCCTGCCTCATGTGCCCCTGTGGCTACCTTAAGTTCCAAGAAAAGCCCATGGGAATGGGGCCTTGGTCAACAGTGTGGAACTCTTCACTCCCCATCATTAGTCCCAAGCAAGTTAGCAATAAAACATTTCTAACTCAAAAGAACTCAATTCTGACAAGGATTGTTTTCTGTCCTCAGCTTCAGTTCAGATTATGTTCGTCACATGCTAATTTGAGATCACATTTACAGTGTTCTTAACACTGTAGGTCTATAATATGATATATGATATGAGACCTTCTAAAGCACTAGCATTCTCCGTTTCAACTAATTATTGCAGTCGTATGGTTGCCTGAATTCTCTGTAAATAGTTGCAGTCAGCCTATATACATGAAACATGTTAATAGTTCAACATACTTACGAGTGCAAGCTGAGGATCCCTGATTGGATGGCGCTCCCCGTGTCTTACTGATATATTTGAATCCCAGATACGTCTACCCAAAAACTTAGAAGGCACAAATTTTATATTTTCTCCGAAATAATCAGGATTTTCTCGAATATTAAGCTGTAGATTTTTTGTAGGAAGGCTAATGCCAGTATAACCAGGAGGAGCAAAATCAGGAGTTCTGAGAAACATCATTATAGTGTCTTGCATCAGTGCCTCGACCAAAAAACAAGCAATGGCAAAACATACAAGTATGCTATATATCCATGTCCCTCTGCTCTTTCTGCCAGACCCTTCAGTCTTCTCACCTCTACCTGCTTTGTTCAAATGAGGCTTAACCTTGAAGCCAAGCTCGCCGTTACCACCATTGGTTTGGTTGGTCTCTGGGTCAATCCCGTTGGAATGAAACGCACGCTTGAAGGGGTAACCATATCCTCTGATTGGATACCCTGCGTCACTTCTTTTGGTATCCAATTCATCATTGCCTTCCACCGCTATTTTCAATGTAGATTGATCCAAGTGCCCATTAGAGCGTCCCATAGGCATACTCATCTGAATCAATCTATGTAAACAATGCTGCAAAAGTATTTGTCCTCCCCTATTTGGTCACAGAGTATCTTATGAACCCCACATAAAACATATGGTTTTAATCTATTAAGCATCAAACTCGGAAGTCACATAGTTGTTTTAATCTCTTTGAATCGTACCAGTATGACAGATACTGTTTTCAATCAGAGCCAATGAGCCATTGGGATTGCAGCAATTGCTAATACCATGTACTTGTGACTCCCCATAACTCTTAGAAACACAACAACTGAGCTAGTTTTTCAACATCCAGCTACCAGATCTTGTTGGGCATATCTATACTTGAAACATATGGTGTTTTATATGTACTTGTTGATTGGACCGTATAGATCTGAACTCAGTTGAGGCTGATGTGCTCGTACAATCCCATAGACAATTTTATATCCAGTTTTTTGTCTTTTCGCTTCTGTACAGAGGGAGAGAATAGGTGAATAGTATTTTATTTACGTATGAACTGACAATCACCATGACCATGCATGAAACCCTGCATACACCCGAGGTTAACAAGAGACGACGCGGTGTGGCGGGCATTCAATGCTAAGGGGCAATCTAATATTATTGTTTGTTTTGGAGGGAGTGCCAGAATGTTGTTTAGTTACAGGAAATTTGGTATCGCGAGGCCTTTTTGGGGCAGGTGCTCAACTGCAGTGGAGATTCGAGCGAGACGGTGGTGTGTCCAACTAAACAGGAGAGGCCCTCTAACTTCTGTCCCTCCCAAAACTGGCGCAGATTTGTCAACAACTCAAGTTTGAAACGCAATTTGGACTACCAGTTTCAACGCATTTTTAGATACAGTTAAAACTACAGAGAAGGTGGACTCCCAATAACCTGAGGATAAATATTGAACAGAACTCTTTATATTGATTGGTGGCATAAATTCAGGGGTGTAATGTGTCATGCTTGCTATCATGTTATTTCTAAAATTTCGATGCACAGAGTCCAGCACTGTTGTCATACGGTTTTGCCATTTGTCCAGTATATTTTCCAAATTTAGTCTTTTTAATTAATTAATTTTAAGTTAGATGGGATTATCTTTTTATAATGATCGATAAAGAAAAATATGTATTTTTTGTTTTTTCGGAATTTTAAAATGTGAGGTTTTCAAAAATAACAATGTAGATATTTTGGTAGATAATTTTTGGGATAATTTATTTCTAATTTTTGGGATGGAGTGTTTATAGTGAAAATTCACAGGTTAATGATTAAAAATACAAGAGCTATATAAAGAAGCAATATGTCCTAAAAGCTAAATAACCAAATACAAGAACCATATAAAGAAGCAATTTGTCTCATAAACTATTTTGTGAACATTAAAATAACTTCATATTCTTGTTCCTTAAAAAATTACACCAGTAAATAATCTTATTTACTAAATTTATTTTAAATATATTTTCCAGCTTTCACTCCTCTTAATTAAATTTATTATAAATATATTAATGTGAAAATTACACCAGTAAATAATCTTTTTTACTAAATTTATTTTAAATATATTTTCCAATTTTCACTCCTCTTAATTAAATTTATTTTAAATATATTAATGTGAAATCAAAATTTATAAAAGAAATATCATTATCTTAAAAATTAAAGATAAATAAACATATTTAAATATATATATATATATATATATATATATATATATATATATATATATACACCTTAGGGCAAATATATATACGCCTTAGGGCCCACTGGTCATGTGACTTGGAGCTAGGGGGAGATTCGTCGTTAACCGCAGTTAGCTGTTGAGTTTACAGAATGTAACGGAGAAATTCTACGATTCGGTGAATAGGGTTGCCAGCTGTCAAAGTTCTACGATTCGGTGAATAGAGTAGCCAGCTGTCAAAGTGTAGAGATCTCCCAGTCGCATGAAACACTATCCCATGCGACCGTGATGTCATGCGCCCCACCGCCTTCTGCATGCTCTCCATATATGACTAATAGTTTTTAAATTATAGATATAAATTTAAATCCAAACACCCATTCAGTTAGTCGTTATGCAACTTTATTTTATTTTATTATTATTATTTTTTAATTTACACTTTTTTGCAAGTTGTCAATTGAATTATATAGTATAAATATGGTTTTCATTGTTGGTGAATGCATCTTTGCGAAAAAGGCAACTTGTTTGCTTTTTACTTTTCTATTATCTAATTTTAAATTTAAAAGCACATGCACTTCCTCCAAAAGTTTGATTAGTTCACATGCACTTCTTCCAAAAGTTTGGTCACTTAAAACTAAGTGAAAATATTTAATTATTAATGAAAAGGACATTGTTAATCAACAATTTGATTTATAAATATCAGAAAACCCTAAAACGTTCTTAATACCATCGTCATTCTAACAACTAAGAACCAAGAATTTAGTTATTTTTGTTTTTAATGAATTATAAGGAGGGATTTAGTTATTTTTGTTTTTAATGAATTATAAGGAGGGATGAAATTTTATTATTTTGGTTTTTAATGAATGGTAATTGTTTTATATCGTAGTTAGTATTTTTAATTTTCATGAGGTTAAAAATTGTGTATGGGAAAAATTGCTTTTTCATCTAGTTCTTGTATTCGGCTTCTTTTCTGTGAAGTTTTACAATAACCGATCTCATAACGGATCTCAGCGTCTCGACAAACTCTTAGTTGAATAGATTATCCCAAGAGCTAGCTACCATAATACCTGCATAATTATCTTTGAAGGCCTCACATTCTAAAATGAAATGTTTTTCTGTTTCCACTTTTCGAGAAGAGCAAAAATACATAATCTTTCCTCTTGAAAAGATTTGTTGGATTGAAGAAGGTAAGAAATTGAAATCGTTTGGAATTATTTCATATTTTATTTTTATGTTAAAAAAAGTTTTGCAAGATTATTATAGTTTTGTTGACTTTACAAGATCATCATAGTTTTGTTAAAAAAATAAGTTGAACAATCTAAGAGAGAGTGTTTTTCATCATCATCTTTCTTAGTGTCCCAAAGGTGTTGGACTCTTTCATTCCATGGTGCTTTGGGAATAGAGATATTTTTTATTTTTTATTTTTTATTTTTGTTGTGTAGGTTAATCACCTCCTTATAATATCTTAGATTCATTTTTCCCTCTAAATCTTTTATCACCCCATGATTTCTCCTTAAATTTTTTTAATAATATTTATAATAATATCCTTATTTTGCAAAATGATCTCCTTTATCCCTAGATGGTCTAGCCAAACCTAGGCATCCTTATGTCATCCTCATTAAGCTGAAGGTGGTGATTTTTGTTAGAGTTAAAAGTAATTTTTGGAAACCTCTTATCTCCCTTTTGATTTAAGTTCTTTTTTTTTCAGAGGAAAAAAACATTGGATTTCTATTAGAAAATATAAGATCCTGTACAATGTTCATAATTGTCATCCAGTAAATCCATCATATGTGACAAAATACCCAAAAAATATCAGACAATAACAACATGTAACCAAAAAGACCAATAATAAAAATAACTTCTACCGGAGTAGTCAAGGTCAGTTGATAGTCCAGTGCTCTACCTAGAGCCATAAAAAAACACAAAAAACATCCTCCAAAATATGATATCAAAAAATCATGTATGACAAACCCTTGTCATTTAAGGTATTATAAGTGTGCTCACTTCCCTGATGGCGCCCTCCAAAATGTATCTGAAGTTCATAATACCAAAAGTGCCCCAAATTCCTTCCTTCGACATTGCATTCGCTTCCTTGTTCGCATCCCTATAGATATGAGAAATTGATCTGATATTGATGTTTGCCATAAGGAGCTCGATCCGCTCAATCCACCTAGTGAAGGAGGGAGGTTCAAATTTAGTAAGACCCTGGATGCCCAGAATGATTGATCTGGAATCCCCAAATATATGAATATTGTATATCTGCCTCTCCTTCGTGAACTAGAGTAAGCCCCACAAAGCCAATATCTTTGCCCTGGTGTTGGTACTAGTTGCTCCATTCCAGAATATCTCATATTGAGTGCCCTCCTCTAGTCTAAGGATTGTGCCACACCCGCATATACCTAGTTGAACCGCCCCATCGAAAAATCTTGCAGGTAAAAGCAACTCATGTGGACACTTGTGATGTGGTGTTTCTTTGACCTTACCATGATCCTTCAAGAAGGTAGACATCCAGCCGAGAGTTCGCTGACATATCATATTTTTATTGATCGACCTGCCCTCAAAAATGCCCTTGTTATGCACATTCCATATTTCCCAAATAATGAATAATGTTATCTCCTTGTATAATGGTAATATAGAACATGTTTATATTTATGGATTTCACTCACCTTGTATAGTAGCCATGTTATCGGTTTCCCTCATTCCTCTTGCTCATCGATAAACCTATGCCTGGTACTAGAACTAAGGTGATCATAGTGGTCATCTTCTCATTTATTAGGGATATGTCATGGCTATATACTCTACCTAATTATTCCTATTTGGTATTGTATGATTACCGTATGAGTCTCTTATACAAATAGAGGGAATATGAATAGTCACCAGATATAGGAATAAGGCAGGTCCATGGTACACAATATACAATGGTACTCATTCTTATATGTAAGATCGATTAGCTCACAAGTCTCTACTAAGCAGTAAGTATCATAGGTTATGTTATTCCAATAATCTAATATAGGTAAACATTACTTAGTGTAAAACAGACAGGGAATCAAAGCCCGTTGAATATGAGGTTAAAATGACTCTATAGCTTATATAAAGAGGTTTAACAAGTAACAACAATTATGACAACTTCTATGATCAGACTCGCTGTAAACACGTAATCAGAGTAATGAATAGGTATAAGTAAGCTTATATAGGTAATGTTCAATATGTGATTAGTGTGAACCTTATACTCAGTCTGACTTTATGCTTATCAAGTTGTTAGATACGGTACAGTAACTCCTTGTATCATCATGCTTGTAATCAGACCTTATACGTTTCATTGAAAGTGTGATTCATTATGTGAATGCTTACTTCTTATAGATTATCTACAACTGTATTCAGTTTAAGTCAACAAGCAGCAAGATGGTTAAGCTCTTACACTAGACTTATGATTAAAGAGCTAGAACAGAGAGACTATACTTATGGTAATTTTTATCCCTAATTAACACCACGTATTCAGAGTTTTATGGTAGTACAACATGTTAGTTAGATGAAATAGACCATCTTCAAGCTTTATGGAGAGAGTACAAACTAAGCCTATATCGGTATAAGTCATACAAGTGATGTAACAAACTGTGTATCACACTCATTGTCATAGTAATCTACATAATGAAGCTTATAATAGTGATATGGGATATGCTTACTAAGCTAACTAGTAGTGATTCTATGTAGCTATCTTAACCACAACTGATACAATATTGAAACATGCTAATATGACTGATTCAAAGAGTGTGATAGTGAAAACCATTGCACTATACTAATATGAGACTATTAATCGTGATTTAAGATCAATAAGGAACGAAGTAGCTTGTCTGCACCGAGCAAGGAATTTATTGATTGCTCGACCAAAGAGAGAGCAAGGAATTTATTGCTTTACCCTCCGGGGGAAAGGAACACCTTATCATAACTAATCAATGTACTTGGATTCCCTAATCATAATACATGTGTCAACTCCAGCTTAAGTAGTGTATTAGCTTTATCGTGTTCAAGTTGTTGTATTCGAGTACAATATGCATGATATAGAATACTAAGATACAACAATGATAAGCTCTTATGGAGATCGATACAAGTTCAAGCATTGTTTACTTGTTATGACTATCATATCAACCTTATTCAATCCAATGGACTAATTCTAGTTATGTTGCTTAATCAATGGGAAAGGTTGTTCAATAAGGATATGTGATTAAAGGTAATGAAACTAGTATCATGTTATATGTAATACTTACTAGTCTCAATAATAGAAGCTTTACCATGATAGAACAATGGGATTTGAACCCTTATCAAGCTGCTTCTTTATATTGTACAGATGTTATAGTATGTACGGTAAACTGAGTAGTGCTTACATTATACGGATAATCATTACTATCATATTCAGATTAGCTTAAGCTGTCAATTACAACCCTATTTATTAGAGATAATATGCATCAACTATGTAAGGATTACTAGTAGTTAAACCTTATGGCATAACCTTCGCTTCGTAATAAGAGCAATCATCATGCTTATAGAGATTACAGGTTGATAGTAACCAGTAATCATGTCCTATTCTAACACATCAATAAAGGTAATACAACTAACTAGTACATAAATAATGTTCTTAATAGTATAACAATGCTATTACTTCTATCATTATTTGACAATATAGTGTAACTAGTACTCTCATTGAATCCCATAAATGTTAGTAGTACTCTAAGTATAAGCATAATAAAACATGTGATCTATAAGGTATCCCAGAAACAAGTGAATTCAATATATGAAACCACGTATTATGGAATTATTGTAATCATCATAACTCTAAGCTCATGATACTTGGAGTGATATGGCACCATAACTATGATTTCAACTAAAAGCCTCCTTCTTCTTAACTAGTGTAATCAATAATACTAAGCTCCTTGTAATGGTGTTAAAGCCCGTACTCATGGAAATCACATATCTAATACAGAGTATGTGTTATAATTAATGTAGATTCCACATCCAACAAACCATAGTTCAATACAGTTCTCCATACTGTGCGCCCTTTTGTCAGGGATCTTTAGAATGTAAGAAATGTGTTCCCATATTTTCCTAGTTATGGGGCATCGAAAGAAAATGTGAAAAACAGATTCTGAGCTTTCTGTTAGAAAATTAAATATTACAGAGCAATGAAACACATAAAATATGCGGAAAAATACAAGCACACAAAACACATAAAACCAGAGAGACACACAGACATACGTGTTCACCCGCTGGCCACGTCCACCCCCGGGCAGCCAGTCCTTCCTTTATATTATCCAACAAAATGAAGAGACAAAACCTACAGCAGATCCGCTGTAATATCCTCTGTTCTCTCTCACAGTCTCCCTCTCTGTTTCTCGCTCTGAGAATACACACATAATATACAGCCATAATACAATGCCCCCATATATACAAGGGGGTTGCCTTCTAGGGCAAAAAAAACCCTAATCTAAACATAACTTCTACCGTCAGATCATTTGCCTAATGAACGGCCCAGATTGACTAGAAATTACTATACTTTTACAAGGCAATTTACATCTGTTTTTAGCTTCGGGGGCGCTGCCCCCGAACCCCGCCGTGGGGGTTCGGGGGTGCCGCCCGCTTGCTTCTCTCTGTCTCTCCTATAATATTAATTTTTATGGTACAATGCCCCTTTAAGGTGGCCAGTCCAAAGCCGTGATAAGAAGTAAACAAGATAACTGTGCTCCACACCCAACAATCTCCCACTTGGAGACTGATTGTAGCAACTCCACCGTTGCTTCATTTGCTGGAAAATGACTCCTCTTTGGACTTGGCTGCTCCTCATCTTCATCGTCATCCTTGAAGACCAATTGAAACTAAGCATGTTCTCAGTTTCTCCCTGGTTACAACTTTTGTTAGCATATCTGCAGGATTCTGGCTAGTGTGTATCTTTTCCAGCTTCAACTCTCCATATTCCAATACTGACTATATGAAACGGTACCTGAGATGTATGTGTTTAGTCCTAGAATGAAATGTTGAGTTCTTTGAAATATGAATAGCACTTTTTGCTGCTCACCAGACAGTGTGCCCATATCATGCTTCTTACCCAATTCATCCTTAAACCTTTAGAACTGTGTAATCTACTTTCTAAGCCAGCCTCCTCGTAGCAGTTAGAATATACTTCCGTCATTGTTGAAAGTGCAACAACACTTTGGATTTTTGAAACCCATCCTCCACAAATTGCCTCACCTGTGCGCAGTCACATATCCTCAGAGGTGGCCTCTCCTGTTATCTCTGTCACCTACCATATCTGCATCAACATATCCCTGTAGAGCAATGTTTGAACCACCAAAGCATAATGCTTGATTTGTGGTACCTCTCAAATATCTGAGAATCCATTTACTGCCATCCAATGTTCTTTTCCTGGATTGTTCATATAATTAAGTATAACTCCAACCTGATGTGCATGATCAAAATGCCTAGGCAGAATGGCTGTATACTAAACTTCAACTCATTTATTTATTATGGAACTTTAGACATATAATCCATGGCCTTCGGGTCTTTGCACATCTCTCCGTTACTAAGTTTGAAATGGCTAGCAAAAGGTGTACTCACTGGTTTTGCATTCTGCATGTTAAATCTTTTCAACACCTTTTCTATGTACTGATTCTGAGACAGTGTTAACTTGTGATTTTTCCTGTCTCTAGTTATCCTCATACCAAGGATTTGTTTTGCAGCTCCCAAATCCTTCATTGCAAATGAATTTGCCAATTTTCTTTTGAGCACATTTATTTCCTGCATGTTAGATCCTGCAACAAGCATGTCATCTACATACAATACAAATATAATATAGCTGCCATCATTTTGCCTTTTTAGATAAACACAATGATCGGAGTGACATCTAGTATAACCTTGTTCAGACATAAACTTGTCAAATTTTAGATACCACTACCTTGGAGCCTGTTTTAAGCCATACAAGCTCTTCTTTAACCTGCACACCAATTTTTCTTTCCCTTTTACCTCATATCCTTCTGGTTGCTGCATGTATATCTCTTCCTCCAAATCTCCATGGAGAAATGTTTTCTTTACATCTAACTGTTCAAGATGTAAATCTTCCGCTGCTACAAGACTTAAAATAGTTCTGATTGAATTCATCTTAACAACAGGAGAAAATATTTCATCAAAATCAATACCTTTCTTCTGTGCAAAACCCTTCACCACAAGTCTAGCTTTGTACCTCTGTTTTCCTCCATCTTCTTCCTTCAGCCTGTAAACCCATTTATTCTGCAATGTAGTTTTACCTGCAGGCAACCTGACTAAGTCCCAAGTCTGGTTATGCATTAAAGAGTCCATCTCTTCTTCCATGGCTAGCTCCCACTTCTTCCTGCTTTCAACCTGCATTGCTTCTTCATAACATTCAGGTTCACCAGAATCAGTTAGCAATAAATAATATAATGAAGGAGAGTATCGTTCAGGGGGTCTACTTATCCTGGTAGATCTTCTAACACCACTTTCAGGTGTTTGAGGTGCCTGTTGTTGTTGTGGTGGTTGCTGCTGCTGTGGTTGTTGATTATTATTATTTTCAGGCACCTTTACTTTTTCAGTTATCTCATCAAGAACTGTGTATTCCTTGCTTTCTTTTTTCTGTTTCTTTTCCTGCAACTGATTCTTATACAAGACCTTTTCATTGAATATTACATCTCTGCTCCTAATGATTTTGTGATTTTCATAATCATATAAGCGATAACAAAAATCATTAGCACCATATCCAATAAAGGTACATTTCTTTGATTTTGCCTCAAGCTTTGTTCTATTTTCTTTATTAATATGGACAAAGGCCTCACAACCAAAGGCTTTAAAAAAGAGTAGTTTACCTTTTTACCTGTCCATGCTTCCTCTGGAATACCACCATCCAAGGAACTTGAAGGCCCTCTGTTTATTAGATAAACAACAGTATCTACAGCATCTTCCCAAAATTGTAAAGGCAATCCTGCATGCAATCTCATGCACCTTGCACGCTCCATGATTGTTCTGTTCATCCTTTATGACACACCATTTTCTTGTGGTGTTCTTGGAACTATCTTCTCTCTACGAATTCCATGCTCTGAACAGTACCTATCAAACTCTTTGCTGCAATATTCACCTCCATTGTCTGATCTGAGACACTTCAACTTCTTTTCTGTCTCAATCTCAACCAAAGCTTTCCATTTCTTGAAAGTATCAAATACATCAGATTTATTCTGAATACAATAAATCCATGTTTTTCTAGTAGCATCATCAATAAAAGTAACATAATAACGAGAGCCACCGAGAGATGATACCTGAGCAGGTCCCCATACATCTGTATGCACAAGCTCCAAATTTTCGCTCTTCTTTTCTTTCCCAACTCTGAGAAATCTGACTCTCTTCTGTTTTCCATAAATGCAATTCTCACAGAAATCCAAATCAACATTCTTCAAACCTGGGAACAAATTTCTTGAGTGAAGAATCTTCATTCCCTTCTCACTCATGTGTCCGAGCCTATGATGCCATAATGCTGCATCTGCTCCTTTGGAAGTTAAAGCATTAACCGAGTTAGAAATACCATTGCATAAATACAATGTACCAACCTTTTCACCTTTTGCTATTACCAGCGCTCCTTTGGTGACCTTCCAAGTTTTATCTGTGAAAGTTGTCACACAACCTTCATTGCCTAACTGCCCTGTTGAAATCAGATTTTTCTTCAGATCTGGAACATGCCTTACCTCCTTTAGTAGCCATTGGTTTCCATTCTGTTGTTTTACAAGAACTTTACCCGTTCCAACAATTTTACAGGGTTTATCATCACCCAAACGAACTTGTCCAAAATCTCCTTGGACATAGTCATGAAAATATTTCTTATCAGGTGTGGCATGGAATGAAGCCCCTGAATCTACAACCCAAGAATCAGTAACATTTTCGAAAGAAAGAATCGAAGCATCTTGTAACACATCACCTGTCACATTTGCTTCATGATTGTTTTCTTGCTGTGTGTCTCCTTCTTTTCCCTTCCGAGATCTACAGTCTTTCTTTAGGTGTCCTTTCTTTCCGCAATTCCAGCACACTATCCCCGATCTAGACTTGGATCTGCCTTTCCTTGATTTACTGCGATATCCAGAGCTCTTTCCTCTTTCCATTCTTCTTCCCCTAGACTCTGCACTCAAAGCATTACCTGATGTCTCACCGGAGCTTTTCCGTCGCATTTCCTCGCTAAGGATAGCACCAACAACATCATCAAACTTTAAAGTACTAGATCCAGAGAGAGAGTTACTAATGGCCATTACTAAACCATTCCAACTCTCTGGCAATGAGCACAAGAATAACAGAGCTCTAACTTCATCATCAAAGTTTACCCCTACAGAACTTAGCTGACTGGTAACTGTATTAAATTCATTTAAATGGTCTGCAACAGATCCACCTTCCGACATCTTCATGTTAAATAGTCGTTTCATAAGAAATACCTTGTTTGAGGCCGAGGGCTTTTCATACAGTTTCGCCAACATCTGCATCAAACCCTCTGTTGTTGTTTCCTCCGAAATATTGAAAGGCGAGGCGCGCGCAAGGTTCTGGCAAATGCGCATTACGGTGCCTTTCTATCGAGAATGTTCCATTCGCGTACGTACGTAGTCGTGGCTTCTTTGTTTTCCGCTCAATGGTAGGTACGGATCTTTACAGTACGGGGATAATCTTCTCTGCATCTTCACGAGCGCAAAGTTTTGAGCGGGTTGAAATTTCTAAACCCTAAACTTTACCATCGTCGCCATTGCTCCCCTCGAACCGGGAACCCTTCTTTCACTGCCGGAAGGTTTATCGGTAAATAGACCTTCGGCTGCGATACCGGTTGTTAGAAAATTAAATATTACAGAGCAATGCAACACATAAAATATGTGGAAAATACAAGCACACAAACACATAAAACCAGAGAGACACAGATATATGTGGTTCACCCAGTTTGGGCTACGTCCACCCTGAACAGCCAGTCCTTCCTTTCTATTATCCAGCAAAATGAAGAGATAAAACCTACAGCAGATCCGTTGTAATATCCTTTGTTCTCTCTCACAGTCTTCTTATCTGTTTCCCGCTCAGAGAATACACATACAATACACAGTCGCAATACAATACCCTCATAAAAGTGAGGGGTTGCCTTCTAGGTCAAAAAACCCTAATCTAAACATAACTTCTATCGTCAGATCATCTGCCTATGAACAGCCCAGATTGACTAGAAATTGCTATACTTTTACAAGGCAATTTTACATCTATTTTTAGCTTCGATATTTTAAAACACATAGAAGAGAACTCCATGTGCCTTCTGGACCCCCCACGGCAGCGATTAAATTTCGGGCGGCGTTGCCGCCCCTTTTAAGGTACGGGGGTCCAAAGCTGTGATACAAAGTAAACAAGATAATCAGGCTCCACACCCAACACTTTCTTTGCATAGAGTGCAAATTCCCAGACCCAAATGACCCCTCTTCTAAAGTTTGTCCCATGTCAAGGTTTTGTTCCTCCATACCAACCACGCAAATAAGATAATTTTGAGTGGGATTCACCACTTCCAAATTTTATAAAACCAAGTTGTGTTATGAAGATCTAGAGAAGATATTATATATAATTGATATGGTTCTGCCATGACGACCGAATGGTTAAGTAGCCTACCTCCCCATATGCATTGGTCACCACTGTACATAATATGCCTATTTTTTAGGAGATATTATCTTAGGAAGTGGGGTTTTTGTAGGCTCCATAATTCCATCTCAAAGAGATGACTTAGGGAAAATCATCGTAACTTTCATTTCACGCATCAGATTTGAATTCTATAATAAGTAGTTGAAATCCAACAGACTATGGTTTGTCCTGTAGCAATTTTAGGGTTGAATGTTGAAACAATGACACGTGGCATCTCATACAACTTTGCTCTACTTAACTAGTCCATAATCAGGTCATCGTGGGACATTTGACATAATTCTTTATTTAAGAATCCAATATTGGTCTGACTCATGGTATTGGAAAGAAGATTCAAAGGGATACCACAAGATCGAATTTCAAGCCTTGGAAATTTGAAATGACAGAGATACAAAAATTTCAGTATCGAGCTCCAAAAAAACAAGAAAAAGGTGTGTATTTTTTAAATTTTGTGTAACTTTTGTTTGAAAAATCGTTTTGAAGTGATTCAAAAAGCATATTGGTTCTAAAATTCCTCCAAAACAAAAAAATTCTACACACATTAAGCCCTCATAAAGATCTACTATGACACATGAAGAGGAAGAATTGCAACATGATATATCAAAATTACGGGACCAAGTGCAACAAATTTCGCTCTCACAAAGAGAAACCAAAGATGAAGTTGATGGTTTAAAAGTAGACATGGATGGTTTGAAAACAAACATGGAAGGTTGAAGGAAGGTTTGACAAAGTTTTTGCAAGAAAGGCTTCTCAGTGGTGACAAGGTAATCCATGAAAATCATGATGAGGACAAAAGGAATATGAATTATGATTTTAGAGACTCCATTGTTGGGTTTAAGAACCACCACATTCCAAATATCGATATGAGGAATTTTATGGAAAGGATTTGGTAACATGGATACTACAAATGGAGCAATATTTTGATCTCCATGATGTGCAACACTCACAAAAGGCAAACATTGCAACCTTATATTTAGAACCTAATCAGTTTGTATTTATCGATTGCTTTGTTCACGTAAACCACTTGTCACTTGGTCAATTTTTACAGAGTAATTGATAGCACATTATGAGGATACAAAGAGAAACAACTTCTTTAACCAATTGACAAATATCAAACAAAAGGGTTCAATGGCGGAGCACGTTGAGGACTTCCAAAAATTGAATATCATGGTAACAAATATTCCAGAGGAGAATAGGATTGATGTCTTCATAGTGACTTTAAAGGATAATATCCAGCACGAGGTTCACCTTTGGGAACCCGATTCATTGGAGAAGGCCTTCAGGGTGGAAATAAAGGTAAAAAGAAAAATTATGGCAATAAGGAAGTCTACCATTCACAACTATAAAGATGGAAGTTTCGTTGATCTTAGCCTTCCACAACCTACAAGGTTGACACCAAAACAATTGGAGAGAAAAAGAGTAAAATGGATTTTTATAGTTGTGATAGAAAATATACCAAAGGTCATAAGTGCGCTGAGAATAAATTATTTTACATAGATTGTAAAGAGGAGGAAGAAAAGGAACAAGAAACTTCAAAAGAGGAGGATATACACCAGGAACCAACCCCAGAGAAAGAAGAAATGAATAGTTGTTTTAATCTCTTTGAATCATACCAGTATGACATATACTGTTTTCAACAATAGCCAATGAGCCATTGGGATTGCAGCAATTGCTAATACCATGTACTTGTAACTCCCCATAACTCTTAGAAACACAACAACTGAGCTAGTTTTTCAACATCCATCTACTAGATCTTGTTGGGTGTATCTATACTTGAAACATATGGTGTTTTATATGCACTTGTTGATTGGACCGTATAGATCTGAACTCAGTTGAGGCTAATGTGCTCGTACAATCCCAGATGACAATTTTATATCAAGTTCTTTGTCTTTTCGCTCCTGTACAGAGGGAGAGAATAGGTGAATAGTATTTTATTTACTTATAAACCGAAAATCACCACGACCATGCATGAAACCTTGCATACACCTGAGGTTAACAAGAGACGATGCGGTGTGGCGAGCATTCAATGCTAATGGGGAGTCAAATTATTGTTTGTTTTGGAGGGAGTGCCAGAATGTTGTTTAGTTATAGGAAATTTGGATTGCGAGGCCTTTTTGGGGCAGGTGCTCAGCTGCATCAGAGATTTGATTGAGACAGTGTGTCCAACTAAATAGGAGAGGCCCTCTAACTTCTCTCCCTCCCAAAACTGGCGCATATTTTTCTACAACTCAAGTTTGAAAAGAAATTTGGACTATCAGTTTCAATGCATTTTTAGATACAATTAAAACTACAGAGAAGGTGGACTCCCAATAACCTGAGGATAAATATTGAACAAAACTCTTTATATTGATTAGTGGCATAAATTCAAGAGTGTAATGTGTCATGCTATCATGTTATTTCTAAAATTTCGATGCACAGAGTCCAGCACTATTGTCATATGGTTTTTCCATTTGTCCAATATATTTTCCAATTTCTAGTCATTTTTAACTAATTATTTTTTAAGTTAGGTGGGATTATATTTTCATAATGATCAATATATCAGGATATTAAGGGTTTCAAGAAAAAATATGTATTTTTTGTTCTTTCTGAAAAGTGGAAACAAAAAAGCATTTCATTTTAAAATGTGAGGTCTTCAAAAACAACAAGGAAAACTATGCAGATATTTTGGCAGCTAACTCTTGGGATAATCTATTTCTGACTTTTGGGATAGAGCGTTTATTGTGAAAATTCACAAGAAAATGACCAAAAATACAAGAGCTATATAGAGAAGCAATATGTCCCATAAGCTAAATGGCCAAATACAAGAACCATATAGAGAAGCAATCTGTCCCATAAGCTATTTTTAACCTTGTGAACGTTAAAATAACTTCATATTCTTCTTCCTTTAAAAAGTACACTCATAAATAATCTTTTTTAGTAAATTTATTTTGAATATATTTTTCAATTTTCACTCTTCTTAATTAAATTTATTTTAAATATATTAATATGAGATCAAATTTTATTATAAAAATAAAATAAAATATCATTATCTTAAAAATTAAAGATAAATAAACATATTTAAATATATATATATACACCTCAGGCTCAACTAGTCATGTGACTTGGACCTAGGGGGAGATTCGTTTTTAACTGCAGTTAGCAGTTGAGTTTACAGAATGTAATCTGTAACGGAGAAATTCTATGATTCGGTGAATAGGGTTGCCAGGTGTCAAAGTGATGAGTTGTCAAAGTGATGGAGATCTTCCAATCGCATGGAACACTATCCCATGCGACCGTGAGCAGTGTTCAAAATTGAACATGTCAGTGCCCTTCAAAGGGCCTCTGGCACGTCAGAGAAGTAGAGATTGGAATTTACCAGTAAAAAAAATTTAAATTTGGATTTTTACAAGTTTAAAAAAAAAATTGAATAATATTATAAAATGTTACCAGAAGTGTTGTAGCCTATCAGATCCAATCACATTTTTTAAAATTCTTAAGTATAGTAAGTTACTAAGTTAGTAAAGTGTAACAGGTTGTTGCAAAAAATTCTTAAGTATAGTAAGTTACTAAGTTAGTAAAGTGTAACAGGTTGTTGTAGAAAATTCTTAAGTATAATAAGTTGCTAAGTTAGAATGATGACTGGACTTAGGTTGTTGCGGAAAATTAGAATTGAAGGAGATTAATGGAAACTTGCAACTGCAAGGGAGAGCTTGTTGAGTTTCCAAATTCCATTAACTGCAAGTCTGCATTGTGCAACTGCCTGCCTAATTAGTAACTTAGTAGTGCCGAGTTCCAACTCCAAGCCAACTGGAAAAAACCATCATAAATTATGGCACTGGTAGTTTGGCACGCTCATGCTCAACACTTAAAAGTTAACAGTGATATTTTTCTTGGACTCAGGCAGCAGGCTTCAGTGTGAGTGGCGAAGGATTTTCTTTTTCATCCTGGAGAAGAATTGCAGCGATATAGCCATTCCTCACTACTCAGGACAAGATTCAGGACTCAAAACTCAGCAAAATAATGTCCATACTTCAATCGAATGCACAAACTACCAGGTACTCAGTTAGAATCCCTGAATCCTACTACTAGCTAGACTGCTATTTATAGGTGGATCAGGATGTCTATTTAGTTTTTGGAGCCTTCTTTTACAGGATTTCAACATCCTTCGTTGCCTCTTGTGAAGAAAAAATCAAATATTTTCCTTCTGCCCTGAACCTGGCCCTCCTTATGGACATTTTAGGCCTCGAACATACATTGACTCATGAATTTTTTGAGCCCGTATACTCAGCTTTCCCTTTGAAGGGCACATTGATCTCAACTTGTGATCAAATATTTCTCTCTCTAACTTAGTCCCAACTCAATAACACTGTTCAAAAGAGAAAAATATGAAAAAGGGAATACCACACAAGCCACATGAAGAACATATTAATCTCATATAAATCGAAAACAGTCCAAAGCCAACCTGAATTTATGTACAATACTTGCATCTAGAATCAATACCAGAGATTTGCAACCTGATATTGTTTTTATTGATACATACATAAGGGTTTTCCGATTGGAATAAGCCAATTGAGCGGGGGAAGATGAAGATTTGAATACTTCTGATATTCAAGACCTTACACAGCTTGATAGGGGCAATAATTCGATTCACCTTACCATTTTTCAGTCAAATCCTTTGAATGACACAAAGGTGTGTTCCCCTCATCTAAGGAGTCTTTTCCTCAAAGAATTTCATTAATCAACAATCTCATTGCCATGGCAGTGAAAATTTTGATGAAAAATTGGAATACCAAGTAAAATAAATAAATACAATGAATTACTCGTCTCTCTTCTTAAATAGCCACCAGATATGCCTGTCAAACTCTTTGGTCACTGACCCAATCCCCTCCAATTTTCTAACCTGAAACAACAGATTATCTCTTTTGTATGGCTCTAGAAATCCTGAAACAGAGACTGATAAACCCAACAAAGGCAATACCCAATATGAATATACAACACTATAAGACCATATAATACAAAATCAAACTCAAATCACAACTAGAAGAGGAGGCTAATATTTTTTTCTAACCAATATGTAAAATAGGTGACAGACAGTCCATCTTGCACAGAAGTTCTCTTGAATTTTTTTTCAGCTCCAGAGGGAGAACTATGATGAGAATTATTATGAGAAGAATGATTATCCCTATGCATGTCCACTTTCTGGTATTCTTCTGAAGTTTTCTTGCATGTTTGAGCTTCCTTGTGCCTCCTTCAACAAAAGAGTTTGCACACCCCACATTGGCTTCAATGTTGTCGAGCTCCTGACCCTGTGTCTGCACCAGCACAGCCATGTCAAGGAATATCTGCTGCAATTCCGGCAAATTCCTCTCGATCTCTTTGACAGTGTGTTGTGCTATACAACTACCCCCATTTATTTTCGTAAACAGGGACCCTTTAGAGATAATTAGGAAAAAATCGTTTTAAAAGTTCCTTCTAAAAAACACTTAGGAAATAAATTTATCTCAAAGTGCATCTCTTATCACATATCACTTTCAAAGAAGAATCTATAAATCTTGCGATTTGTGAAACGCGCTCTCTTAAAAGTCCTTACACTATGTTTTCGCATCGCACTCGATTTAGTTAAAGATTCGAACAAAACAATAAAAGTCGTGATCGCTGCAGACCCGACAAAACGAATGAAATCGAATATATAAACGCGTTCGCATCGTGTCCACTTTTTAGCTTTCGCAAATCGCACCGCGCTTGGATTATGATTTAAACTTCAATGTATTTCTTAAAAATTGCGATCTGCGATTTGCGCAGATCGCATTTCGCAATTGATAAGAAACAATCACGAAAATTATAAGATATGATTGCGATTTGCACATTTATTGTTTCTAGCGTGCGAAAAGTAACTTATGTCATTTCAAATTGAATTATGATCTTAACGGATTTAATCAAAGGATAAGTATTGCATGCGAAGCCATGCCTAGCATTTAATTTTGAAATCATGAAGAAATTATGAAGAAATGACTGATTGAATTGATAATTTTTGCGTGAAACATCTCTTCACAGTCTCTGTTATATGATATATTTTGTTTCACTTTCAGGAAAGCAGTTATTGAATTGAAGGAGTCTGAAATGAGCAAGAAATGCAAAGAAGTGTCTCGAGCATCGTATACAGAAGATACAGAAATGTCCTCGCTATTTTCTGATACGATTTTTCACAAATATTGCAGCATCACATCATGGGAAGCTATGTATAAGCTATTTGAAGATCAAGGGCCAAACGTGATAACGAATATTTCTGCAACAGGCACTAATTCCACTTCCGACACAACTTTGTTCGATGTTGCATGTTCATTCATTCATAAGATAGCAGCAAGGCCAAAAATCATGCCTTAACAGATATGATCAAATGGGCAATCGAGAATTTGAATATTGAAGATAGAGTGTTTAAGAATTCCAAACGAGAAGTCATGGGCTTTTTTAAAGCTGAAGACTTGGCAACTATGTATCATTTACCATCTCCACAACAGAGGTATGACAGTGTATATGTGCAAAGGTTTAAAGCCAAGCACCCAGATCTAATCAAAGTCATTCAAGAATGGAAGGACAACGAAGGAAAACTAAAGCAAGACAAGTCTGGTATGTACCCCATTGCACAGATCCCGCAACCTTTTTGCTATGCTGCTGGTATGTTATGTAGGTTATTCGGTAAACTAGACAGTACTAGGTTTGCTAGAGATTGGGTTCCCATGATTGAAGCAATCGTCAACTCATCCATTTTGAATTGGGCAGATCTATTATCCAATTACTTAGTTAAACACATTACTGAGTAAAGAAAAATGCCTCGTCTAAGAAAATTCACCCTTTTTTATGTCTGCCTATGTTATGGATGCCATCTGTTTTTGTTCTACATTTCCAACTATGGGTTGGAAATGGACTTCCAAAGAACCTACCCCAATCCATATTTATCACGAAGAACTTTGGGATTCCAAATACCACCTACATTTTTATAAAGTCTGTTATGGAGTTATGATGCCAATGTATCAGATGATTTTTAATGAAAAGATCCATAGGGTTTACAAAGAAGTCAGTAGGGATATTGTTCCTACAGCTCGGTGGTTTGCTGAGGAGAAATTTACATATGTACGAGTATTTGGAAGCTCTGCTCTTCCACATTTTTTTCCATACTACGTTCCAGACAGGTTATTCGGGAGAGAGATCACTTATCAACTTGTTAATGGTGTCACTAAAACAATTGAAAGATGACAAAAAGTCAATTTGGCCTTCTTTTCCTATACAGTGTGGTTCTTTCGCTCTGGCCAACATTGGTCACACATACAAAGAAGTGCCTAATGTGCAGATATTAAATCTTGCATTTATGCTAGGAGACTGTATGATCCTGATGATGAAATTAAAAAATTTATGGCAAGAATTAAGACAAAGCCTTTTGTTAAGGAAGAAGATATGTTTGATGACTTCTTTCAAGGAGTTGAAGTTTTTTCAGATGTTATTAAAAGGGTTTCAAATGAATCAAGTCAAGAAGATATCCAAGCCTTTCAATAATACAAAAATGAGAGACTGACAAATGTCCCTTTAAATTTATTTATCATGGAAGATGAAAAGAATACTCCAAGTGTTAGCATTGATGAAGAAATGAAAGATAATTCTGAAAATGAATCCGATCAATCTCAACAGCAATCCGACAAATCTGAAGATGAGTCTGAAGTCATAAAAATGAATTTGGAAATTGATCAGGTTATTCATGAATTAGAGTTGCATGAAAAGTATAAAAAAATGATACTGAATTGAAATCAGGAGAAGTTCAAAAGAATCAAAGCACAATAGATCAATCCAAGTCATCTGAAGGAAAATACCTTTCAAATGAATGGGAAGAATTTTCTCAAGCAATAAACACCTCCAAAGAAAAGACTATCACTAATCAAGGAGCAGATTTCCAAACTCCTTAGCCTTCTCGAAAGATAGTTCAGACTGTTAATCCTTTGCAAACAGTTCCAACAACTCAAAACAGATAAATCATTCCAGCTTTTCAGCAGATCAAATAATTTTTCAAATAGAAGACATTCCTTCATTAGATATCTTCTATAGTCCTAGCCATAAAGCTGTAGTGAAAAGAAATAAAAGGAAAAGAGTTGATGAAACTCTTAAATCTACAGATGTCAGTTGACGTTCTCTGGAAGGATTCACTTGAAGATCCTACTAAACATTTAACTGAGTTATCTCAGTATGCAGGAGCTTATGTTACAGCCACTGTAGACAAAGCCACTCAAGTTAAAACTTTGTTAAGACAAAGGGATTACAGGATACAAGAGTTGGAACATTTATTGGATGCAGAGAAGGTTAAGACTACAAAACAGATCAAAATGAACTCAGAGCAGTTCCTTAAAGATATTGAGAGGCTTAAGCTAGAACATCATGCACAGCTTGAAGAGAGGCAGGTACACATGGAGAAGACTTTAGCAGAATTACAAAAGAAATCACAGTCAGAAAGATTTGTTAAAGAAGCACTTGATATAAATACCATGTTAAAAGAACAACAAAAGGTATTTTGTTATCAAGCAGTCATAATTGATTCTTACTGTGATTCAAATAGAATAATGATTCAACAAATCGCTATCCAAAAGCTTGAATGTGAAAAACTTCAGAGTCAAATTGAAGAATATGTTCAATGGCAAGATTCAGATACTGGAAAGAAGGCTAATCTACCTCAAGTAGATAAATTTCATAAGGAATTATTGTTTACAGAGTGGAAAACACAAATTTCCAGAGCAGAAAAAGCAGCCGCTAAAACATCCAGTAAATCAAATGAAATTATACAGCATTTGTGTGATCAATTATTCAAAATAGGACTTTTGGAAGAAAACACGTCTGATGTTTTTTCAACGATCAAAGAAGTAGAGTCAAGATGGATTCAACAAACAGATCAACAAGAAGTGATGATCAATAAAATTAACAAGTTTGATCAAGAAAATTCTTTGAATTTTCTGATCAAACTATATCATCAACAAAAAACACTTCAGTTAATCACAGAATCAGCCCAAAGGTCACAATCAACAATTTCAAATGCTATATTCAAGGATCGGATTCGCTCACGAACATCTCAACCACCTCAGCTCAAAACTATGCTAGATATTTTCAAGTTATGTGACCACATTCAACAGAAGAAGAAGGATACTTAAATCAAGATTGTCAATTTGTTTAAATTCCTAGATTATAGTTCAAGATAGGCTTCATAGACAAAGGTTGTTTGAAACCTCCTCTATATTTTTGTAAAGTATTTAATTTAGTTAAGTAGTTAATTATAGTATTTAAACCCTTCTCATGCATTTGGAGAAGGATCCTGAATTTTATTGAGAAAATTTTGCAAAGAACGCTTAAGTTGCAAGCAAGTTTGCAAGTGTCTTAATGAAAGAATGGATCACGGCCTTATTCAGTTATATAAATCATCTTGTTGATCAATGTTGATTCACTTTGGCTTGGCTTTTTGATTGAAGAATTGAATATGACCCTTTATTATTGATCTGATAAACAGGACGACAAACAACTGGTACTAATATCATGTATGTTATTACTGTTTTGAATATTAATGATTAACACAGCTTTCATGAATCATATGTAGAATTAATTATTTATGTCTGAAGTATCTGTTTCATTAATCGTACAGTATATAGGCATAAATTAGTTATTTTATATATGGTCATTACATAAATGCGATATGTTTTTTCATATTATTTTTTATTAATCAATATTTTCAAAAGGAATTATTTTACACCGTTATAATTCTATTTAGTCTGTAATGATTTCAAAATAGATTAGATAGTTATCTTCCTAAATCGCATTTGAGATACTTTACCTGGGTTAGATTAAGTTTATTTTAAAGTCTTGCATTTAGAAGTAAATTTGTTTAGTTTGTAGTAATTCATCATTTTTAAAATGTTTTGGTAGAAATATCACAAATCATCACACAAACACCAAAACTAAGAAACTGGTCCCAACACCTCCAGTCGGAGCCACTACCTCAAACGGAAAAGGAGCTGCTTTAAGGTCCGGACCGGGTGGTTATCCCCCTTTGTTGTTGCCATGGATTTCTGAGGTCTCAACATTTTTGGCGCTAAAGGAGAGCATGACTATGAATGGCAGATAAATCTAAAATACAAAGGCCTCATAAGAGTCTATTTCCTCAAAAGCGTTCTACCATTTCCCGATCATGATCTGAATCACCAATTCAAAAATCGGAAGTAGTAGAAACCGTTCTTTCGCTCCCTGAAATTTCACGTCACCCATCTACTTCAAAATTCATTCCTGAATCCCCCGAAGTACAGTCTTTAATTCAACAATTGGAAGGAATATCTATTTCTGCTGAAAAGCCTGTTAATAGAGAAACATCTGAAGAAAGTGTTGCTTCTCTATTTAGAGATACTGGTACTCTAACTCGAGCTAGAAGTGAGAAGCTTGGAATTCATGCTTTTGAGTTTCCCTTAGAATCTCATCACAAAAAAATTTCTCAAATACCCAGATCAAAATCAGACACAAGTGAAGTCACATCAAATCTCCCTCCTGTTATTCCTTCATACTCTTCTAATCCACCCACATCTGCTATACATTCCATTTCTTCTACTCAGACAATCAGTGCTGTCATAAGTAGTACTGTTCCAGTTGTAAGTTCTTCTTTCATCACCTCTACTTATGGATCTACTTCTACATCTTCACAAAATCCAAATCCAATCATGGCTACTCATCCTTGGAAAAATCCTGGTGCTGTGCTAATAACACATCCTAATGCTCTTCCAGATCATCCAGAAAAATGGTTACCCAAATATAATCTTGATGATGGTCTTCTTGATGAAGAACACATCAATAATTTTATGTTAGCCATGAACTTAAATGCAATCGTCCATGAAGATGTTGTAGTTAGATTGTTTCCATATACTTTGCAAGGATTTGCAGGGTCCTAGTATTTTTCTCTTCTAGCGGGATCTATTGCTGATTGGGCAACTTTTGAACAAGTTTTTCTTGCGAAATTTGGAGATGATAGAACTGTTGATTCTTTGATCAATGCTCTTTCCAATCTTAAAATAAATTCAGTTGAAAAAGTCAAATATTTCAACTCCAGATTCAATAGATTATTAAATAAAATCCCAACTACTTCAAAACCTACTGTTGATGTACAAATAGAATGGTATATTTCTTCTTTACCCTCGAATATAGCCATTTTTGTAGATAGGGCTAATAAATCCACTCTTTTAGAAAATCTGAAAGAAGCTCTTGCGTAGAAAAAATAATTTTAGCATTGGAGAAACGAACAGAATCAGAAGAAAGGAAAACAAAGAAAGTGACATTTAGTCAAGATTCCAAAAATAAAATCTCAAAAGATCCATTTGATCTTGAAGGTCTTCAAAAAGTATTAAAGACTATGTCAAATGATATGATAGATATAAAGAAACAAGTTGCTGAAACTTCAGCTGCTAAAAAATCATTTCGTTCATTTAAAAGAAATCCTTCTTCTACTCCTAAACCCCCAAATGAGATTTCAAATGAAAAATCTGATCAAGATACTGAAGATCCCTCACCTTCTGAAAATGAATTAGAATCTGAAGAAGAATTTGAATTAAATGGATTATGGGATTTCATTCTTCCAATAGAAGAGGAAAGTGAAGCTATGCCTGTATCAACAAGAAGTAAACCTTCTTCAGATCCAATTGTGTCAAATCCCAAACAAAATTTTGTCCCTTCAAAAGACAAAACCAAAAAATCTAAAACTGTGCAAACAGATTCGATTTCATCATATCCTTCTATAAATTCCAAAACTGTGATTGTATCAGATACAATTGAATACAATATAGTAGAAGATATGAAAAAGATCAAGGCAAATATCTCGTTACATGAAATGTCTAAACTCAAACAACAACAAAAGATTTTGCTTAGAGAGCTTAAAGCCATTCCTGTAGAACCGATACAACCACCAGTCATAGCACAAGCCTAAAAAAATATGGGAAAACCTCCATCATCTGTCAATAAAGTAAATGCTAATGATCTTGTTTTGATTGGTGATAGATCTATCTCTCAAACTCCTCCTCTCCTTTTGACTTATGAAATTTTTAACAAGAATGTTCATAATTGTCTTATTGATTCAGGAGCTTCTTCGAATATTATGCCAAGAACCGTGTGTATAAAATTAAATATTACTCCTCAAAAAACATCGGTACATATAGTTCAATTGGATAGAACTAAAGTTGAAGTTGTTGGAGAAATATTATCGGTATCTATCAGATTATCATCTAATCCAAAATTTTCACAAGTGATTGATATTTTGGTCGCAGACATTCCTGAATTCTATGGTCTCATTTTAAGTAGGGATTGGTCTGAGAAATTACATGGGTATTTTGCTACTGATTGGTCTCACATATGGTTACCATATAATGGTAAGCCAAATCAAATCAAAATTGAATGTGAGAAATTTATGAAATATACAGTTACTAAATTGGAAGGACCAAATGAGCCTATAGCTTTTACCAATAATATCATAGGGAATTATTCATTAGAATCATTCCTTGGATCATTTAATGCTCAGGTTTCACCTTTCGAAACAAATATTGTTACTTCTCAAATTGAAATTTTTTCTCAAACAGATTCTTCTAGATGTGTTAATTTTAGCAATCAAATTCCAAATCAGTCTTTATTTTGGACTTTATTTTTTGATGGTTCAAAATCAGAAGATGGTGCAGGAGCAGGTTGTGTTTTAATTGATCCTCAGGGGGAGAAGACAATGCTAGCTTGTAGAATCGAATTCCAATGCACAAATAACACTACTGAATACGAAGCATTGATTCAAGGTATGTACAAAGCTATAGGATTGAATGTTAAATATTTGCAAGTATATGGAGATTCTGAAATAATAGTCAAACAAGTTAGAAATATGATTCATTGTATTTCAGGACATTTGAGACATTATCAAACATTAGCTCAAAATCTCACTTCTCATTTTACAACATTCAATATCTCCGCAATTCCTAGATTACAAAATGTAAGTGCTGATTTGCTTGCTAATATAGCATCTAGACTTATACCACCCAAAGAGTTTAGCCCAGATAGATTTTCAATTGAATTAATCTTTAGACCATCCATTCCTGACAATATTCAAATTGGAAAGTATTCAATAATGATGCAGAGATAGTAGACTTTCTTACATCAGATAGAGCTTATGAAGGTCAAATCTTGGATGAAAATGAACATGATTTACAGATTAAAGACCAAATAAGCAATAATCCGATTCCTAATTCTGTAGTTAAAATGGAAGATCGGTATGATTTGAAAGACAGGTTTAAAAAGGTAACCAATTCAGAAATTCAAAGTTCTACTCTAAAATATGAATTGATTAATCTTGGTACTTTAGAAAAACCTCAGAATATCAACTTAGGTCTTGGTTTGGGATATGAAGAAAGGATATCACTCATTAATTTGCTCAGAAAATATAAAGATATATTTGCATGGGATTGTTCAGATCTTAAAACATATGATACTTCCATAATTCAACATACCATTCCCATGATATCAGATGACAAAACTGTCCAACAAAAACTCAGAAAAAATAATCCAAATCTAGAAAGTCAAATCAAATCTGAATTGAATAAAATGCTCAAAGCTAAAGTCATTTTTCTTGTTAGACATTCCAAGTGGGTGTCAAACATGGTCCCAGTGAGAAAAAAGAATGGAGATATTAGAATTTGTATAGATTTTAGGAATTTGAATAAAGCCTGTCAAAAAGATAATTTTCCTTTGCCTACCATAGAACAGATATTACAGTCAGTTGCAGGATCTAAATTGATGTCTTTTTTAGACGTATTTTCAGGTTACAATCAGATCATGGTTCATACTGATGAAAACAACATTTAGAACAAAATGGGGAACATATGCATATCAGAAAATGCCTTTCGGACTGATTAATGCTGGAGCCACGTTTCAGCGTGCTATGGATATAGCTTTCAGAGGATTAATCAATAAATCAGTTGTTATATACTTAGATGACATCACTGTTTATTCTAAGCATAGAAACAATCATATTAATCATTTAAAAAATATTTTCGATAGATGCAGAAAATATGGTATTTCCCTCAATCCAAAAAAATGTTATTTTGCTTTATCAGAAGGAAAACTTTTAGGATTTATTGTTTCTAAGAAAGAAATTCATATAGACCTTGATAGGATTCAAGAGATTGAAAACATTCCTCTGCCACATAACAAGAAAACAATGCAATCATTTTTAGGACAAATTAATTTTGTAAAAAGATTTGTTCCAGATTTTTCTCAAATTGTCCTTCCCCTTCAATCAATGATCAAGAAAAATTCAATTTTTAAATGGGGCAAAGAAGCAAGAAATTCCTTTGAGTTAATCAAAAAAGCTATTGTTGAAGCTCCCTCTTTAACAACTCCTGATTTTCTCAAGTCTTTTGTGTTATATACATTCTCTTCAGATACATCATATGCAACTGTTTTAACACAGTTAAATGATTAGAATATTGAAGCACCAATTGCATTTTTTAGCTCTAATCTTCAGGGCGCCGAATTAAATTATTCAGCTGTAGAAAAACAGGCATATGCTGTGTTTAAATCTTTGAAACACTTTAGACCTTTTCTCTTAAAAACACACACCAAGATAATAGTACCTTATCCAACAGTAAGACAATTATTAATACAACGAGAAGTGGGAGAGAAAAGAGCAAATTGGGTTACTGCTCTCCAGGAATATGATGTAAAAATACATCCAGCAAAAATTGTTAAAGGACAAGGTCTGTGAAAAATGTTATCTGGATCTTTTCATTTACCTAAAGATGAAGATCAATCAGAAGCGATACAAATATCTGAGGTAAGCCTAAACGATTCTCAATCACAATATGTTGATCTAAAATTTTTCTTAAAAAATGGACATGCTCCATTAAGTCTGAATTATACAGCAAAACATGCTTTAAGACTTAAGGAAAATCAGTATCAACTTGTAGATGATGTCCTATTTAGGAGAAATTATGATTCTATATTATTGAGATGCTTAGAGAAATCTGAAGCTGAAAAATTATTGCAGGAATTACATGATGGACCAGCCGGAGGTCATTTTAGAGGAAATACCACAACACATAAAATACTGCATGCGGGCTATTATTGGCTAACTTTGTTCAAAGATGCACATGAGTATTCAAGGAAATGTAAAACATGCCAAACTACATCAGGAAGAGAGAGGAAGCCAACATTTCCATTGCAGCCAATAAATATCCAACAACCATTCGAACAATGGGGGTTAGATATTATAGGTGAAATAACTCCAAACTCTTCAAAGCAACACAGGTATATTCTAACTACAACCGATTATTTCACAAAATGGGTAGAAGCTATCCCATTAAAGGTGGTTAATACACAGAATATTACCGATTTCATTGATCAATTCATAATTACAAGGTTTGGCCTTCCATCAGCTTTGATATTTGATAATGCATCATACTTTTCTGGAAATGCCATGATAGAATTTTCTTTAAAAAGAGGTTTTAAATTAAAGTATTCAGCTAACTATTACCCACAAGGAAACAGATTAGCTGAATCCACTAATAAAAACCTTATCAGAATCATAAAGAGAACCGTAGAGAAAAATCATTAAAATTGGCATAAAACATTATTATTTTCTCTCTGGGCAGATAGGATTACACAAAAAGCTTTAATAGGAACTTCACCATTTTTGTTAGTTTATGGAAAAGAAGCAATTCTTCCTTCGAATGTAACAATACCATTATTTGCCCTAGTTCAATTCATTGATGAAAATCCTTCTTCTTCTCTCCAACTTAGACAAGATCAAATCTTTAAGTTAGAAGAAGAAAGAGAAAAAGCTAAACAAACACATATCCACCATCAACAAGTAGTAGAAGCCTCATTTGATTTAACATCTATTAGTTCAAGAGATTTTCAAATTGGTGATCTGGTATTAAAATGGGATAAGGCTCATGAAGAAAAGGGTAAACACACAAAGTTTCAAAAACTTTGGTTAGGACCATTTCAAATAATCGAAAAGATTGGCTCATCAACATTTCTATTACAGGATTTATCAAGTAAGAAAGATTCTTTACCTGTTAATGGGCAAATTCTGAAAAAATACTTTTCATAGGAGATAATTTTCTTCTATTTTTGTACAATAAAACTTTTTACTTTCATTTAGAAATAAAATTTGTTTAGTACTAATAGTTGACTTTTCAAAATAAGTTTCAGGTAATTCCTTTCTTATTTTTCTTCTTCTACTTGTTTTAAAAATATAACTGTTAAAGAAAGAAAAGTCGAAAGATTTATGAAAAACAAATTTATTTTATCTTTTAGAAAAATGAAATTCTAAATAAAACACTTATTTTGTTGAAGGTCTCTCATCTTTATCTAGTATAAAAAGCTCTTTTAAGTCATGAAAAGAAAATTATACTTTAGTAAGAAATATTTTTCAGAAAAGCAATCTAACAACTTGACATTATCATCTCGCATCTTAAAAAGAAATATGATTCATCCCATCTAGTAAATCTGATAATTTTCAAAAGAAATCTTTAAAAAAGAAAAAAAAGAAAGAAAAAGTAAAAGAAAAAATTTGAATAAAACTTAAAAGATAATGAGTCTCATTACGAGCTTGATTACCATGTTCATAAAGATATAATTAAAACTGACATTACAAATACTGTCTACCAAAACAATGTAATGACTTGAGATTATATCATAAAGACAAGGGGTTTCATCATGAGCCAACTTGATCAGTTTTGATTATTATTTGTGAGTGGCATTGTCACTATTTGGTTACCAAGCCAAGACAATGGCTTTTAAGAAAATAAAAAAAATAAAAATAAAAAATAAGTTGCTGATAAGAATAATGAGAAATACTGGATGGAAAAACGGATCATAGCTGGTTAAAAGGTAACCCTGCCAAAAGGTTAAATTGCCCATTGGAACAGAGGCTCTACCTATGATAAAAGGGTAAATCTATAAAAAGCTTTTTCTGTAAAGATTATTTGCTATCTTATTTTTAACTAAGTAAAGACTGACATTGATATTTTTATGCTTGTATTTTTATAGAGGAATTCTCCTGATACAAGTGAATAATTGAAAATTTCGTTAATTGAAAAAGATATTATTTATTTGAAATTTCATTTCTTTAACTGTTTTATTCTTTATACCAAAAGATTTAGAAATTTCAGAAATTTTTTATCAGAGACATCTGGTTCGTCCAAGTGAATTGCCAATTGTTGTGCTATACAACTACCCCCATTTATTTTCGTAAATAGGGACCCTTTAGAGATAATTAGGAAAAAATTATTTTAAAAGTTCCTTCTAAAAAACACTTAGGAAATAAATTTATCTCAAAGCGCATCTCTTATCACATATCACTTTCAAAGAAGAATCTATAAATCTTGCGATTTGCGAAACGCGCCCTCTTAAAAGTCCTTACTCTATGTTTTCGCATCGCACTCGATTTAGTTAAAGATTAGAAAAAAACAATAAAATTCGCGATCGCCGCAGGCCCGACAGAACGAATGAAATCGAATATATAAACTCGTTCGCATCGCGTCCACTTTTTAGCTTTCAAAAATTGCACCGCGCGTGGATTATGATTTAAAATTCAATGTATTTCTTAAAAATTGCGATATGCGATTTGCGCAAATCACATTTCTCAATTGATAAGAAACAATCACGAAAATTATAAGATATGATTGCGATTTGCGCATTTATTGTTTCCAGCGTGCGAAAAGTAACTTATGTCATTTCGAATTGAATTATGATCTTAACGGATTTAATCAAAGGATAAGTATTGCATGCGAAGCCACGCGAAGCCATGCCTAGCATTTAATTTTGAATTCATGAAGAAATTATGAAGAAATGACTGATTGAATTGATAGTTTTTGTGTGAAACATCTCTTCACTGTATCTGTTATATGATATATTTTGTTTCACTTTCAGGAAAGCAGTTATTGAATTCAAGGAGTCTGAAATGAGCAAGAAAGGCAAAGAAGTGTCTCGAGCATCGTTGTTACACATCAATTTGTCACCGTCCCTGCAATTCCCCATCCCGCAAAATTGGAGGGCTCATTCCGTGACCTGTGAGCAGTGACATAATTTGAAAACACTTTCATGACATCCCTCTGAACATGAGCTTTCATTGCCCTGAAGACAAATCCTTGTAAAAAACCCTAAAAACAGCTCTTTTTGCATTGGCGTGGGTACACAGTTCAGCCCTCACGCCAAGGGGGAAAATCCTCCAAAGAGGGCGCGCCAATTGGCGCTCTGTCTCAGAGTCGCACCCGCGCCAGCCATTTTAAGGAGTGTTTTTTAAAAATAAATGGCGGAAGTTTCGTCCTAACCAATTCCTAAACTGGTATCTATCTTGAGCTGGGAGGTTTGGCTACAGATCTCCATGTAGAGGAAGTGGTTTGCCACCTCTCATGGAAGCTTCATTGAAGATAGGGCCAATCCCATGATTATAGGGATCCCAACTCCCCTTCATCCATCTATAAAAGCTTGCTCATCTCCTTTGCAAGCTAGTCTCCAAGTTCCCAAGAGCCTAATGCTACAAGAGCTTTGATCCATTCCCTTAAGGCCAAATCCAAGCGAGGAGATTATTGTCGAGACATTCAGAGAGAGAGGCTTGTCCCATCCCTGATAGGCTTTATCGAGACACGTTCTGCTGACGACCCTCCGAAGGAGAATTCAGCGTCAGGGCTATGGTTGTATTCTTCTTTGATTGATGAATGATAAGCGACTACTGGTTATGGTTCCACTCTTGTCCCTGATGATGATCATGAGTTATGTCTTCTCTGACTGACATATAGTTGCATATACTGGATTTTACGCTTGCGTTTGTTTTGTTTCTTGCGTGTGCAGGTGTTCGATCACGGAGATCGTGAGGATTGTGATCTGCCAGAGCTAAGGAACGGGAGCACTACTTTCTCTACGAGCGACAACGTTGGATTCCAGGTAAGCCTTCATCGCTAGTTGGTTTATTTGCAATTAGGAACCTACACTGTAGCGTGAACGATTGTTGCTAGACCCGATCTGGGCTAGTAGGGATCGCCTCTGTCCGCAGAGGGGATTTACCTCCACAACAAATTGGCGACTCCACTGGGGACTTAGCTTGTTGTTTGCTTTATAAACTACAGACGGAGCCTGGAGTTAGCCAGATAGCCTTCGAAACGCTCTTTCTCTGCATTAGCGAAAGTAGATCAATGCTGCTTCAGTCAATCTCCGGTCTAGTTTATGAACTGAACACTTGGAGTATTGTCTTGTATTTTGGTCGATTCTTGACTTTTCTTGCTTAATCAGCTCTTTTGGCTGGCTCTTTTCTGAGTGTTTGGATTTTGGTTCAGCCCCAGAGGATCAGATATGACCTCTGCTTTTCTGAATTTTCACCTTTTCATAGTTGTCTTGATTGGTGCGGTTTCCACCCTGACAGTCGCGCCAATTGGCGCGGGTTGCCAGTTCATCACTCGCGCCATCCCCTGTCTAGCGCGGATTACGGCCAGATAGTCGCGCCATCTTCTGTAGGTGCTAGGGTTTTCCCTTGTTTGGAAGCTTCTTTTGGTTAGTACTTTGCTTCTGGGTTTGTTTTGGATTCTGCTTGAAGTGGTGAGTCTGGTCTTGGTTGGGATAAATTATTTGTTTTTTTCATTTTCAGGCGTTGGCGCTAGTTTTCAGTTAGCAACCCGCGCCAATTGGGCATTGGCACTAGTTGTCAGTGAGCAAGTCACGCCAGTTGGCGCTAGTTGTCAATGAAAAAGTCGTGCCAATTTCAGGGTGTGTGGAAATTGAGATTTTTTCCCTAAATCCTTCACCAATGTGTCTTTCCCTTCCGGTCTTTTCACTGTATGAGCATAGATTACATTGCTCATTGTTTGAAATGTCTTCTCTTCATGATTGTTTGATGTAAAAGGGAATGAATGCCTTGTTTTGATCTCTTGCTGTGGAAGTCCTCTTTGTGTTTGACCTCATATGTTTTGTCACCTTTTGAGGGATTTCGTTACAAAGTGTTTGAAACAACGATTGCATTCTTAGTGTTTGTTTGCATCCCTTTTGCTTTCATCCTTCATTAAGAGGATTTGCGTTCTTTTAGTTTTCGTCTCATAGTTTGCTTTTCGTTAAAATTCATTAGATCACATTGCATTGAAAAGTATTTTTTGAGATCCATCATTGGACTTAGATTACATTGTTTAATGATTGAAAGCTAAAGATCGCATTGAGTGCATTCTCTTCCATTAAAAAAGTGCATTAAGTATATTTTCATTTCATCGAAAAATGCATTGAGTGCATTCTTATAATTTGAAAAGGAAAAGGAAATTGTGCATAGATTACAATTGCATAGTTTTTGAAAAAGAGGATTTTGCATAGATTACATTGCATTATTCGCATCGTTGAATGTTTGAAATTACTTTTGGATAGTGAAAGTCATCTAGTTTGGAAAATATTTCGTTTGCAGTGTTGTTTTATGTCGCATCATTGTTTGAAGCTCTTCCCTTAACTAGATAGCATTCATCAAATTGAAAAGATTTCTTTTCTCATATAGCTGCATATAGGAGATTGTCATTACATTCGCTAGGGCCTGAAAACTGAAACATAACTGAAGATAAACATTAAAATTCATTCAATTTACACTAAGGCAGCATTGAAACATTAACACAACATTTAGTGGTCTAGGCTAGAGACGTGTTCCGGCATCTTTAATTATCAGCAGGCAAGAGTTGTCTTGGCTTTTAAATGACATAGTACGGACTTGTGCTCCGTCTGTCATATATAAAGGAAGCCCACTAGGTTTCTATCCTTTATCCATAGGAAAATTGAGTACGCGCCCACAGCCACCCCCGTGATACACGGACACAACATTCGGGGAGATTGCACCTTGCAATCGTCAAGTCCTTGGTTGATTTCTCTTTCATTTTGCTCCAAGGTATGTTACTTCGATTCATGGTTGTTGGTACCCTTTGCCTAGTATTCTGACGGTCATTTGAGTCTTATCGACTCTTTAAATTTGAGAAAGTATCATCAAGCGCTTGTCCTTTCATGCTCGTTTCAATCTGAAAGTGATAGAGTCACCTTTTGCCTGTTTCTCGACTTTTAAAAGATGAAACAGTAGAGTTTTGTTTCAATGTTTTAAAAATTAATTGCCCACGAAATATTCCTGGTTAAAGTTAGTTTCCTTAGGGTGTTTTTTTAGATCGTTTACGATGGCAACTTTTCCGGAGTTCACCAACCAAGGAATCCCCTCCGAAGGGAATCCTGGTCCTTTTCCTCCTTTTGGAAATGTTGGCACTCCTTATATGGCAACGTTGTCCCTTCCTGGATTAACTGTTGGGTTGCCTATTTGGTTGTTCTCAACCTCTGTGGTCACGAATGTCTCAGCTACTGTTCAATCAGTTCCTCCGCCTGAGCAACATCATGTTGATTCCAAGGTGGACCTCTCCCCTTCTTCACCTATTTCTGCGTCCTCCTCTTCTACTTCACCTGGTGAAAGTCTAGATTCGAGTAACTAGGTGGCTAAGAAGAAGAAGAAGAAGACAAAGAAGAAGAAGTCAGATAAAGGAGAGGCTAGCTCTATGGCTATTGTGCCTAAGAAGCCTTCCGTCGATAAACCTCCCAACCCTCCATGGAAAGTCAAGTTCCCTTGCATGTTGTGCACGGGATACCATCTTCTTCGAGATTGCCCTGGCATTCCCAAGGTGCTCGAAGCATGGTCCAATGGTCATCCGCCATTGCCTTTGGCTCTCGGGAGTCAGGTTGGGGGCACATCTTCAACTGGTGCTGGTAAGGCTCCTAAGAAATAGGGTAAGCTCACCAATCCATGTAAGTTGTGTGAAGGGCACCATGCCATTCACCTTTGTCCGTATATGGATGAAGCCAAGAGAGTTTTGGACAACTTAACCATCTCTACACCATGCCTCTTGGATGGTTATAAATGGCTTTCTTTAAGTCCTCCACCAGCTGATGCCACAATTGGTCAAGATTTATCCTTGGTCGATCCCGCTCCCTCGGAAATTCAAATTCAGGAATCCGTCCCTGACCGACCATTGGTCATGGGATCGGTTGAACTGGCCCCATCTTCAGTGCACCAGGTCTTTTCCATTGAGAGTGGACCTCACACCCCTCAGGTTCTTCTTATTTCTTCAGATTCCTTGGACTTGGAGAAAGATTCTCCTGTCCCTATATCTCAAGAAGCTGCTTCTCCGCTTCCTGTGATAGAGGTCCCGGAGGATACCCCTCCCACCTTCGAGATGGAGGTCATGGAGGATGCTCCTTCTTCTTCCGTAACACCAGGGGAAGACCATCTCGATTCAATGGTAACCCCTCTGAGTAGTTTGGTTGCTTCCTTTGATTGGAATCGATTTACAGGATACCGCCTTCCGTCTTATGTGCCTTTCGAGATCACAGTACAGGCTTTTGGTCTGGTCGTACCTGTTAGCCCCCCTATGTTGATTGAATATATGGACAGATCAGACCGACGAGGAGCTGAAGAGGGCAAAGAAGAACTTGGATCCTCTCCAAACAACTGAAAACATATAGAACTAACTGAATTCAAAGGTAGAGCACTGTAAACAATGGATTCAACCTCACTTACTCATTCAATTTAGTTCAGAAGCATATGAAAGGATGGCATACATTAAACATGAAGAAAATTACAGTAAACAAAGAGGAAACACCATCAAGAACAAAACACCACAAGGATCCCAACAAGTGCCGCAAAACCCCTGATCTTTCCTTAGCCAAAATATGAAAAATATGTACAATGATATCAAAAGTCTCCCAAGAGTCCCCCCTGTAGAATGCCTCAGAAATTACAATATATAGATCACTCTAACACCTTTCCCTACCTCTAGGGGTCGAATTCCCTCTTCAGGGATCAGTTTCAACCAATTCTAATCATGGAACTACAATCTAGGCAGCTAACAACTTGCCTCTAAAAGAGTGGAAACTGATCCATTTACATGATTTTTACCTTTTTGAGAGTGAATCTTCTAGAATAGATAAATATAAGCCAAAATTACATGCCCAATATACATTTACATCATAAAAACCCAAAAATTCCATCCACAAGCAAAACTGGTCCATACTAGGCGAAAATCTGAGCTGGCAGTTGAAAATTCAGCAAAAATTTAAGTGGGTCGCATTTGAGCCGAGTGGGTCGCATTGTTTCCAGCCTGAATTTGAGGTACTTACCGGCATCCAAATTGAGCTCATGATAGCTCGTTGGAAAGCCCTGGATGTTGACTATCCAACCCAAGTAGAATTTCCCAATTTGGAGCTCATTTGACCCTCCAAAACTTCTTTCTCCCAGAAGTACTTCCTGCTGGTGTAAAAGGTGGCAGCAAGGTGGTTTTCATGGTGTTTTTGAGCTCTTTGACCATCCAGATTTTGATGAAATGCTTAGGTGATGTATGAGGATGCATAACTAACCATGAAAAATCCAAAAATGCAAAAATTTTCTCCAGCAAGTGTCCCGAAAAAAAGTGAGCATATGAGGGTGAGACCCACTTAACTGAAAAACCTGTTTTTTGACCCAAGAATTTGAAAATGACAAAATTTTCTCCGAATTTGCCCAAATTCGGAGCGGAGGTCCTCCATCATGTATCCTACCCAGTCAATGAAGCCTCGGCCAAAATCTGAAGTGGATTAGGCCTTTTCCGCCGTCTTAGTGCTTCGCGCAACCTCCTCTTCAAAATCTTCATTCTCGCTTTGCAGACATGCATGCGAGCCCAATAATGGCCTTTCATGTGACGAAGCATGTCTTTGTCTCGATTGGCCTTCGCCAACAATTTCTCCAGGTGAATGTTCACATGTGTGAGTACAGTATCTCGGTCAGTTGGTGTCATATCACCGGGTCTCTTTCGATTCCACTGTCGGTCCTCACGGATTCGACGCAACTCATAATATGTGAGCTCATCCTCAAGTTGTTTGTTGCGCTGCTCCAAATAGTTAATCACCCACTGAGCCTTCTGCAATTGATATTTCAGCTTGTCATTCTCGGCCCTTTGCTCCTGGATGACTTCCCTCAGTTTCGAGCTAGGAGAGCTCGCATCAACATCAATGACTGTGAAATCTGTGTCCCAGCCTCCTGATGGGCCCTCATCATGCATGGGCCTCTTGCCCCTGTTCTGTATCTGTACCTGCGCTGAAGAAGAAGGCGAGACCCCTTCCACATCATGTGGAGATAATACTCGCTCTGCTGATGAAGTCGGCAAGACCCCTTCCACCTCACGTGGAGATAATACTCGCCGTGTCGCTGCGAATAAGGCCTTGTGGCCTCGCTGATATGTCCGAACCAAAGGAGCGCTGATATGCTCAACCTCAGGAATGTCCGGCTGGTGTGAAGGCTCTCCCGCATCATGAACTGTCTCGGGAGGCGGCTGTGGCACTGTGAAAAAGTCTCGAGAAATGAAATCCTCCCAAGTGATGTCCTGCTCTGCCAACTGGTGTAACACTATGATCTTGATCAAAGCGTAATGGTATATACTCCTGTACTGCTGCGCTGGGCTCGTCTTCTTTTGCACAAAAATCACCATCCTCTCTATGTTGCGATATATGAAGTACGGAATATTCATCATACGTACCCTTGTGAAGTGCATCAACAAACGAATATGGTACACAAAGAGACGAGCATATCTGCCCTCACAACTAAAATACTGAATGATGAGTTTCATCAGCGGTGCAAACTCATCCCTCAAGAATCTGAATGGAAAAACTCTGCCCAAGTACCTCATATATCCAGTCTTAATGTATGGCTCATAGTGGAATTTCTCTAAATGCTGACGTTTGTTCCATTCCTCGCCCATGTTTGGTATGCCAGTGGCTTGAGCAATAGTCAAGGGTGACAAAATGAAATCAACCCCGACAAGATTTACCCGGGCATCCCGTAAATGTAGAACAAACAGACGAGCTAATTCACGATGAAGCCGGGTTTGTGCAATCATCTCACAAAATCGAAAACATGACAAATACCGAAAACAATCCATTGCTAGTGGACATGCTTGCAACCGAGCCAAAGAAGTAGGCTCCTCTCTGCGATGATCACCACCTTTGATAACTCTGTGAGACCCCCGTGGCACATTACCTTCAGTCGTGGAATCACTGCCTGACCCTTGCTCATACACTGACTCTGTCTCTGACATGGCTTTGAACAAGATATTGGCACTATGTATACTGATATAAATGCAGTGAAAACAGAGTTATAATGTGTGTTTCAACACCCAATAAATATCCCCCACTGTCAAAGAACCATTAAGGAAACAAACAATGATACCAGCTCTGTTTTAGGTGGATTGAAATAGAAGCACAGTCTCTGTTTTAATTGCAAGTGAAATTTGACAAAGGGTAGCAGGCAGCCTTTAGAATATTGGGTAAACTTTGTCAAAGGGAGAAATGCATCATATGACTGTGTTTGTCAATGGGCAGTGAAAACAGAGTTATAAGTGTCAATGGGCAATGAGATACAATATGTCAATGATCATCATGGAACAAAAGTCATGACAGTGGTAAAACGATAATGATGACCACAGTGGTATAATGGATGTGAAAACAGTGGGGCTTTGACCATACATGCAAAGGTGGATATATCAATGATATAAGGTGGAAAAAATACTCATAAAACCATCCATATATGTTTTAAAACCCTGAGGAACAAATCAGCCATGTATGTAGGGTTTTACTCTTCCATTCAGATGTTTGAAGTCTTCAAGATACCACCAACACATTAAAAACTACTGAGCAATAGTTTAGAACCTGTTTGAAGGCAGCTGGAGACGATTTAAATCGAAACTGGGCGCTCAACTCGATTTTTCTGAACTCTGCTGGCAAGTGGGTCGCATGGCCACAAGTGGGTCGCATGTCCAAATTTACACTGCCAAAACGCACAAGTGGGTCGCATCCGCCAAGTGGGTCGCATCCCCCTCAAGTGGGTCGCATGCCTCTTTCCACATAGTGCATTTTGCGGTGAAGCTTTTGGAGGCCTTCCTGTCCAACGGCGTGTGATAGCTCGTTGGAGATATTGAGTCTGCGAATTTCCAACACAAGTGGAATTTTGCAATTTGGATTTCATTTTACCTGTCAAAAATCAAATCTCCCAACACTAGTCAAAATGAAAGCGTAATGAGGTCGCTCAAGGCAGAAATGCTGCAATCAACTTTTGAAGGTCTTCTCCTCAACTCCAAATTGAGATCATGATAGCTCATTGGAAAGCTATTTGTGTCTAGTTATCCTTTGATGCATCAAGAAATTCATTTACTAACCATGCTAGGAGAAATCTTGATTTTTCCAAGGTCACTGCAGGTGCATTCACCTCCTCCCCAGGCACCAGATTTTTGATATTTCTCTAAAACCATGATACTCAGTAAAAAGTGAAAGAGGTTTTTCTTTCCTTGGAATGTTGTGGACAATAACCTCTCTCAGCTTTTCCAAAATTCTTCTTTTGATTTCTCTGAAACATCTGAGTGAAACCGATCCCGATGTGTGGAACAAGGGATTTTGTATTAATGAAGCTAAATGAAGGGATAGCTACCCCTAAATTCTTGGAAAAATTTTTGGAAGTAGGAGGGGATGTTAGGAAGCAGGGGAAAGTGGAATATCTGAGATTGAGTGGAGGGGAAGGGGTCCAAAAGGGCAAAACACAGTCTAGCTCAGAAAATTGCCAAGTTGTGGCAAGAAACTAGGGTTTGTGCAAATGAGGAATTTGGGGGATCTCAAGATGGGAAGTGTTTAATAAGGTATATTAAGGATAGGGGAATGTGTGTGAACATCAGATACAAGTCTTTCTTTTCGATGATTTGACCATCCAAGAGAAATTACTCCAAAAACCCTAGGAGAGGGAAATGGACCTTACTCTAGGCAATAACCGAAGCATGAACAAGCTGTAAAATGACCCAATGGAACTTGACATGATGACGAAAACCTCGAATGATGGCACTAATGAATGGTGACATGGACTCCATTATTTGGAAAAAAATTTGAAAAGAGTGAAAATCACTCCCAGACCTACGTCTCCGTTGACCAAATTTTGTCAAGACTCTTGAAATGACAAAATTTGACCTTGACATCTTGAAATCACTTTGTAAGAGCATGTTTGATCACCGGAGGAAAGTCGCAAAAAGCCGACTCTACATTGGCTCCAATGGGGATGGTAGCTCCAAACTCTCCGTGGAGGTGCCAAGAACGCATCTTTGGGAGAGCAAGGACTCCGTTGCATTCATCCATTGGGTGATGGAATCATTATTATTTGAATGGATAACACAAAACCTGACACATTTATTGAATAAAATCCTCAATCGAAACTTGACTCAAACCGACTCGATGGAAAACTTAAATAACTTGAAAAAAATTGACTCAACAGACTAAACACAAATGACTCATGACCGACTTAAAACAAGAATTTACAAAGCTTTTGAAAAAAGGAAGCAATCCATCAAGATTTGGAATCATGATGACAACCACCCGCATACTAATGAAATATGTACAATCATGTATAATTGGTTTTCCAATGTAACCAATCAAGTAGATGGCTTCTCGACCGATTTCCCCATCGTGACTGTCAACAATACAAACTGATAACTGGCATCCAAACATAGCCGACCATGATCTCCTTCATCACCGAACACCGCAATAATCACTTTCACCGCCGACCGTAACAACCGCCATCGATCCCGAAACATGAAGATTTACCTCCCGCTCGAAAACAAGGTGTCCTTTGCCCTCGCTCTCCGATTTTTCTTCGCAAAAGTCTGCTCTGTCTTCAAAGAATTCCGAACATGTGGATGAGCAGATTCTCCTCTTTGTAAAAACATTTCAAAACATGAGACATATGAATAAGAATTCGAATGGAAATCCCGAATGTTTTGATCTTCTATAGTATGAATGTAACTAGAGTCATCTTCATATCCGATTATCATGTTCCTTATTACGTTCATCAAGCATAAGAAAAGAAACTTCAAACTCGATTCCCCGATGCTCAAACATGATATCTCTATCATCTACCATAAAATCATCCAAAGGAACTGATCGTTTCACTTACTTGAATGAAGATCTCATCTCGTTGTTCATGAACTCGACCGAATTACTTCTTTCAAGGCCGTGTTCTAATGAACCGAAAACATTTGAATCCATACCTTTGTTTTCTTCTTTCCGGGATGATCTCACCAAAGGCCAGAATTTCTCCTTGATGGGTTTCAACACAAGATATGCTTGGTCATCACAATCCGAATGTAGATCCGAAATAGCCGGGTCGATCAATATCACAATCCGAAACCGAAATCCCAGTTCTCAAGAGATGTCGTCTTCTTCGTGCGTATCCGAAATGACACTTTCTCTTTCATCACTTTCACCATATAGACATCTTCAACTCGCTGATCTATAAAGCCGCTTACGGATCACATATCCATTTCGTAAAAAGGAAGAAGTTCCACCATCACCTTTCGTCATGTGCACACTGCGTATCCGCGTTAACTTGAGCCGGAACAAGACCTCTCTCAAAAGCAGATCTATCTCATCTTCGCATAGAGGAGATAATACCCTTTGTTTTCTTTTTGCTCAAATGTTGATTGTCTTCATCGATTTCCTATGAAGGAGTATACAAACTTTCCTCATACCGCTCGATCCATTTCATGTAATTCTCGTTCACCGTCAAAATGCAAATTCCTTCATCTTCCACCACACTAAGATTCGATCCTCGTCGCAAATTTTTCATGATCGTCTTTATGCCGCCGAAATGGATTTTCATACTGTGGCCTCCAGATCTCATCATCCATAAAATTATCGTCTTCATAATATTTCTCAAGGCTTTCAATAAAAGTAGAAGCATGTTTGCAACAACCATGAACTAAATTTAATGATGGATAAAATACTTGATATCTTTCAATGAAAAGAGCATGAAAATCCTTTAAACAAGAATACAAAAGGCAAATTTTCATACCATGACCGAGCTCACCTTCCGCAGTGGCCAGAATATCTTCATCATCAAGCAATCTTCTGCCAGAAAATCCACTCTTAACTTGCGAATATGCATGTGAAATCTAATCGATGCTAAAGATTTTCTTACCATCATCGTTAAACGTAGGCGCATTCCTTGACCAATCTACCTTGGGCATCTTATTCGGAAACTGAATGTGATTCCCGCTCATGGGAGCATATCTTCTCGTGATTCGGTCCATCTTGAAAATCTCACAAATACCGATCTCCCGCAATGAAGTCACCATGAAGCATTGATTTCCGGATTATCTGAATGAACAGCTGTGAATGATTTCAAATTTTTGCTATAACCGACCGTTGTTCACCATCAACCATCAGATCTGAACTTGATACACGTACTCGGGGCAATTTACAAGTTAAGTGTTACGATTAAGGCAGACCGAAGATCGACCGAAGTGCATTTTATCTACTATGCACTCACAAACTGCAGAGCAATGTGCGCTCGAAGGCTACCCGGGCGTGACTTTAGATCTCCGTTCGTAGCTATAAATCAAATAACACTAACAAGCAAACCAATTTCTTCCCGCATGGTCGCCACTATAAGAATAGCCAAATCTACCTCAAATAAAATGAGGTAAAACTCAAGGCCAAGACAACCACGCCGCCCGTAGCTAGCCCTACGAGGACAGAGGGCTCTCTCCGTCAATCTCGAGAAAATGAGCAATAGGATGCGAGATGACTTACAATAGGAACCGATTTTAGGCTAGTAAAGAGATAGGTATGTTTGATTTTTTGGTTTTGGTTTTTCGTCGGAGAAATGGGAAAACAAACTTTTGGGTCCGGATAAGGTCGACTTTTGCAGATTTCGAGTTGGGGCGAGGTAGGTGACGCATCTTGATGCTTTTGATTTGAATATATGGACAGATTAGACCGACGAGGAGCCGAAGAGGGTACAGTTGAACTTGATCCTCTCCAAACAACTGAAACATATAGAACTAACTCGAATTCAAAGGTAGAGCACCGTAAACAATGGATTCAACCTCACTTACTCATTCAATTTAGTTCAAGCATATGAAAGGATGCAGCATACATTAAACATGAAGAAACTTACAAGAAACAAAGAGGAAACACCATCAAGAAAAGAACACCACAAGGATCCCAACAAGTGCCGCAAAACCCCGATCTTTCCTTAGCCAAATATGAAATAATATGTACAATGATATCAAAGTCTCCCAAGAGTCCAACTCCGTAGAATGCCTCGAAATTACAATATATAGATCACTTAACACCTTTCCCCACCTCTAGGGGTCGAATCTCCCTCTTCGGGGATCGCCAAGTCCAATTCTATTCATGGAACTACAATCTAGCCTAACAACTTTGCCTCTAAAAGAGTGGAAACCGATCCATTTACATGATTTTTACCCTTTTGGAGAGTGAATCTTCTAGAAGAGATAAAAATAAGCCAAAGTTACATGCCCAATATACATTTACATCATAAAAACCCAAAAAATTCCATCCACAAGCAACCGGTCCATACTAGGCGAAAATCTCGGAATGGGTGTATTGAAAATTCAAAGAAAATTTAAGTGGGTCGCATTTGAGCCGAGTGGGTCGCATTTTTTCCAGCCTGAATTTGAGGTACTTCCTGGCATCCAAATTGAGCTCATGATAGCTCGTTGGAAAGCCCTGGATGTTGACTATCCAACCCAAGTGGAATTTCCCAATTTGGAGCTCATTTGACCCTCCAAAACTTCTTTTCTCCCAGAAGTACTTCGCTGGTGCAAAAGGTGGCAGCAAGGTGGTTTTCATGGTGTTTTTTGAGCTCTTCGACCATCCGTATTTTGATGAAATGCTTAGGTGATGCCCGAGGACATTTACAACTAACCATGAAAAAATCCAAAAAATTCAAAAATTTCCTCCAGCAAGTGTCCCAAAAAAAGTGAGCATATGAGGGTGAGACCCACTTAACCGAAAACCTGCTTTTTGACCCAAAAATTTGGAAATGACAAAATTTTCTCCGAATTCCGCCCCAAATTTCTGCTGAGCGGAGGTCCTCCATCAGTCCCGCCCAAATAATGAAGCCTCGGCCAAAATCCGAAGTGGATTAGGCCTTTTCCGCTCGTCTTAGTGCTTTGCGCAACCTCCCTTCGAATCTTCATTCTCGCTTTGCGTACATGCATGCGAGCCCAATAATGGCCTTTTCATGTGACGAAGCATGTCTTTGTCTCGATTGGCCTTCGCCAACAATTTATCCAGGAATGTTCACATGTGTGAGTACAAGAGTCTCGGTCACTCGGTGTCATGTCACCGGGTCTCTTTCGATTCCACTCGTCGGTCCTCACGGATTCGACGCAACCTGGCAATATGAGCTCATCCTCAAGCGTTTTGTTGCGCCGCTTCCAAATAGTTAATCACCCACCGAGCCTTCGCAATTGATCTTCGGGGCCTTGTCATTCTCTAGCCTTGCTCCCCGGATGACTTCCTCGCCGAGCTAGGAGAGCTCGCATCAACATCAATGACCGTGAAATCGTGTCCGCCCACCGATGGCCCTCATCATGGGCCTCTTGCCCCGGCCCCGTATCTCCGTACTCGCTGGCCAAGAAGAAGGCGAGACCCCTTCCACATCATGTGGAGATAATACTCGCCCGTCGATGAAGTCGGTAAGACCCTTCCACCTCAGCGGAGATAATACTCGCCCGTGTCGTCGCAAATAAGGCCCCGTGGCCCGCCGATATGTCCGAACCAAAGGAGCGCCGATATTCTCAACCTCCGGCATGTCCGCCGGGTGTGAAGGCTCTCCCGCATCATGAAATGTCTCGAGGTATCGTGGCACTCGAAAAGTCTCTAGAAATGAAATCCTCCCAAGTGATGCCCCGTTCGCCAACCGGTGCAACACTATGATCTTGATCAAAGCGTAATGGTATACTCCCGTATCGTCGTGGCCGGACTCATCTTATTTTGCACAAAAATCACCATCCTCTCTATGTTGCGATATATGAAATACGGAATATCTATCATAATGCATTCTGTGAAGTGCATCAACAAACGAATATGGTACGCAAAGAGACGAGCATTCACCCTCACAATCCAAATACCGAATGATGAGTTTCATCAAACGTGCAAACTCATCCTTCAAGAATCTGAATGGAAAAACTCGCTCAAGTAACTCATATATCCAATTTTAATGTATGGCTCATAGTGGAATTTCTCTAAATGCCGACGTTTAACGATTCCTCGCCCATGTTTGGTATGCCGTTGGCTTGAGCAATAGTCAAGGGTGACAAAATGAAATCAACCCCGGCAAGATTTACCCGGCCATCCCGTAAATGTAGAACAAACGTACGAGCCAATTCACGATGAAGTCCGGGTTTGTGCAATCATCTCAAGTACAAAATCTAAACATGACAAATACCGAAAACAATCCATTGCTAGTGGACATGCCCGCAACCGAGCCAAAGAAGTAGGCTCCTCTCTCATGATGATTACCACCTCTAACAACTCTATGAACTTCGTGTATATTACCTTCAACTGTGGGAATCACTGCCCGACCCTTGCTCATACTCCGACTCGTCTCCGACATGGCTTTGAACAAGATATTGGCACTATGTATACCGATATAAAATGCAACCTGAAAACAGAGTTATAATGTGTGTTTCAACACCCAATAAATATCCCCCACTCGTCAAAGCACCATTAAGGAAACAAACAATGATACTACTGCTTTAGGTGGATTGGAAATAGGCTAATACTGCTTTAATCAAGTAAGTGAAATTGACAGCAGGGTAGCAAAGTAAAATTTAGAATATTGGGTAAACTTTGTCAAAGGGAGCAATGCATCATATGACCAGGTTTGTCAATGGGCAAGGGAAAACAGAAAGGTAAGTGTCAATGGGCAATGAGATACAATATGTCAATGATCATCATGGAACAAAAGTCATGACAAAGGGTAAAACGATAATGATGACCACAAAGGGTATACGGATGTGAAATTAGTAGCTGACCATACATGCAAAGGTGGATATATCAATGATATAAGGTGGAAAAAATACTCATAAAACCATCATCCATATGTTTTAAAACCCCGAGGAACAAATCTCGCCATGAATGTAGGGTTTCACTTTTTCCATTCAAATGTTTAAAGTCTTCAAGACACCACAACCACATTTAAAATCTACCGAGCAATGGTTTAGAACATGTTTGAAAGCACTGGAGATGATTTTGAATCAAACCGGGCGCCCAACGCAATTTTTCCTCAACTCGTTAGCAAGTGGGTCGCATCTCCTCAGTGGGTCGATTGGCCAAAGTGGGTCGCATGCGTTCAAATTTACATCGGCCAAAAACGCACAAGTGGGTCGCACTCGCCAAGTGGGTCGCATCCCCCTCAAGTGGGTCGCATGCCTCTTTCCACATGTTGTTTTGCAGAAGCTTTTGGAGGCCTTCCCGGTGTCCAAATCGGGCGTGGGTGATAGCTCGTTGGAAAGATATTGGAGTCTAATTTCCAACACAAGCGGAATTTTGCAATTTGGATTTCATTTTACTCATTAAAAATCAAATCTCCCAACACTAGTCAAAATGATAATGAGGTCAGCCAAGGCAGAAAAAGCTACAATCAACTTTTGAAGGTCTTCAACTCCAAATCTGAGATCATGATAGCTCATTAGAAAGATATTTGTGTCTAGTTATCCTTTGATGCATCAAGTACCCATTTTAGCCAACCATGCTAGGAGAAATCTTGATTTTTCCAAGGTCACTTTAGAGGTGCATTCAATTCTCCCGAGGCAACGGTATTTTTGATATTTCTATAAAACCATGATACCTCGTGTAAAAAGTGAAAGAGGTTTTTCTTCCTTGGAATGTTGTGGACAATAACCTCTCAGTTGTTCCAAAATTCTTCTCTTTGATTTCGAAACATCTTTTGAGTGAAACCGATCCCGATGTGTGGAACAAGGATTTTGTCGAAATGAAGCGAAATGAAGGGGGGATAAAGGACTTCTAAATTCTGGAAAAATTTTTGGAAGAGGAGGGATGTTAGGAAGCAGGGAAAGTGGAATATCCGAGATTGAGTGAGGGGAAGGGGTCCAAAGGGAAAACACAGGCCTAGCCTAGAAAATTGCCAAGTTTCGTGGCAAGAAACTAGGGTTTGTGCAAAAATGAGGAATTTGGGGGGGGGGGGGATCTTGATGGGAAGTGTTTAATAAGGTATATTAAGGATAGGGGAATGTGTGTGAACATCAGGATACAAGTCTTTTCGATGATTTGACCATCCAAGAGAAATTACCTCCAAACCCTAGAGAGGGAAATGGACCTTACCTAGGCACAATCAAGCATGAACAAGTCAGAAAATGGACCCAATGGAACTTGACATGATGACGACAACCCTCCGAATGATGGTACACTCACTGAATGGTGACATGGACCGACATTTGGAAAATTTGAAAAGAGTGAAAATCACCCCTAGATCTAATGCCAGTGACCAAATTTTGTCAAGACCTCAAAATGACAAAATTTGACCTTGACATCTTAAAATCACTTTGTAAGAGCATGTTTGATCACTCTGAGGAAAGTGCCGCAAAAGCTGACTCTAACATTGGCTCCAATGGGGATGGTAGCTCCAGCCTCCGTGAGGTGCCAAGAATCCCGCGTATCTTTGGGAGAGCGGGTGACTCGCGTATCTATCCATTGGGTGATGGAATCATTATTTGAATGGATAACACAAAACCTTTGACACATTTAATTGAATAAAAACTTGACTGAAACTTGACTCAAACCGACTCGATGGAAAACTTAAATAACTTGAAAAAAATTGACTCAACAACGTACCAAACACAAATGACTCATGACCGACTTAAAACAAGAATTTACAAAGCTTTTTGAAAAAAGGAAGCAATCCATCAAGATTTGGAATCATGATGACAACCACCCGCATACTAATGAAATATGTACAATCATGTATAATTGGCTTTCCAATGTAACCAATCAAGTAGATGGCTTCGACCGATTTCCCCGACGTATCCGCCGTCAACAATACAAACCGATAACTCGGGCATCCAAAAACATAGCCGACCATGATCTCCTTCATCACCGAACACTCGCAATAATCACTTTCTACCGCCACCGTAACAAATCCGCCATTGATCCCGAAAAACATGAAGATTTACCTCCCGCTCGAAAAACAAGGTGTCCTTTGCTCCCCGCTTCGATTTTTCGCAAAAGTCCGTTCCCCGGTCTTCAAAGAATTCGAACATGTGGATGAGCGTATCTCCTCTTGTAAAAACATTTCAAAACATGAGACATATGAATAAGAATCTCGAATGGAAATCCTCGAATGTTTTGATCTTCTATAGTATGAATGTACCGCACCATTGCCATGATATCACAACCAGATTATCATGTTCTATTACGTCTACCAAGCATAAGAAAAGAAACTTCGGCTGATTCCCGATGCTCAAACATGATATCTCTATCATCTACCATAAAATCATCCAAAGGAACTCTGCTTTCACTTACTTGAATGAAGATCTCATCTCGTTGTTCATGAACTCGACCGAATTACTTCTTCTGAAGGCCGTGTTCTAATGAACTCGAAAACATTTGAATCCATACCTTTGTTTTCTTCTTTTCCCGGATGATCTCAACAACAGCACTCTCCTTGATGGGTTTCAACACAAGATATGCTTGGTCATCACACCGAATGGGACCGAAATAGTCAAGCCGATCATTATCACAATCAAACCGAAACTTGAGTTCTCGGCATGTCGTCTTTCTTCTCAGGCGTATCCGAAATGACACTTTCTCTTTCATCACTTTCGCCCATATAGACATCTTCAACCCGCTGATCTATAAAGCCGCTTACAGATCGTTCATCCATTTCAGAAAAGGAAGAAGTTCCACCATCACCTTCTTGGCCATGTGCACACTGCATCTGCGTTAACTTGAGCCGGAACAAGACTCCTCAAAAGTAGATCTATCTCATCTTCGATAGAGGAGATAATAATCTTTGTTTTCTTTGCTCAAAATGTTGATTGTCTTCATTGATTTCAAGTGAAGGAGTATACAAACTTTCCTCATACTGCCGCATCCATTTCATGTAATCTTTTCCGTCAAAATGCAAATTCCTTCATCTTCCACTACACTAAGATCTTGATCCTCGCCGCAAATTTTCATGATCGTCTTTATGCCGCTCGAAATGGATTTTCATACGTGGCCTCCATGATCTCATCATCCATAAAATTATCGTCTTCATAATATTTCTCAAGGCTTTCAATAAAAGTAGAAGCATGTTTGCACAAATTATGAACTAAATTTAATGATGGATAAAATACTTGATATCTTTCAATGAAAAGAGCATGAAAATCCTTTAAACAAGTAAATACAAAGCCACAAGTAAATTCATACCATGACCGAGTTTCACCTGTGAGTGGCCAGGAATATCTTCATCAAGCAATCTTCAGAAAATCCACCTTTAACTTGCGAATATGCATGTGAAATCACCCACCGATGTAAAGATCTTCTTACCATCATCGTTAAACGTAGGCGCATTCCTTGACCAATCTACCTTGGGCATCTTATTCGGAAAACCCGGAATGTGATCTCGGCTCATGGAGCATATCTTCGTGATTCTGGCCCATCTTGAAAATCTCACAAATTACCGATCTCCCCGCAATGAAGTCACCATGAAGCATTGATTGATTATTCAGTTGAATGAACACAGTGAATGATTTCACTTTGCGATGTCCGACCGTTGTTCACCATCAACCAATTTATCCGAACTTGATACACGCATCGGGGCAATTTACAAGTTAAGTGTTACGCGATTACAAGCTAGACCGAAGATCGACCGAAGGCATTTTATCTACTATGCACTCACAGAAAGCAATGTGTGCCGAAGGCTACCTCGGGCGTGACTTTAGACTCCGTCCGTAGCTATAAATCAAATAACACTAACAAGCAACCCAATTTTCCCGCATGGTTCACTATGTTAGCGCTCAAATCTACTCCTGCAGCCGAAATGAGGTAAAACTCAAGGCCACATCAAACCACGCCACTTCGTAGCTAGCCCTACGAGGACAGAGAGGTATCTCTCTCTCCGTCAATCTCGAGAAAATGAGCAATAGGATGCGAGATGACTTCTACAATAGATCCATTTTAGGCTAGTAAAGAGATAGGTATGTTTGATTTTTGTTTTGGTTTTTCAACTGAGAAATGGGAAAACAAACTTTGGGTCCGGGGATAAGGTCGTACTTTTGCGCATTTCGAGTTGGGGCGAGGCAGTGACGATCTTGATGCTTTTGGATTTGAATATATGGACAATGTGATTAGACCGACGAGAGTCAAGAGGGCAAAGAAGAACTTGGATCCTCTCCAAACAAATGGAACATATAATCCAATCGAATTCAAAGGTAGAGCACCGTAAACAATGGATTCAACCTCACTTACTCATTCAATTTAGTTCGAAGCATATGAAAGGATGGCATACATTAAACATGAAGAAACTTACAACAAACAAAGAGGAAACACCATCAAGAACAACACCACAAGGATCCCAACAAGTGCCGCAAAACCCCCGATCTTTCCTTAGCCAAAATATGAAATAATATGTACAATGATATCAAAGTCTCCCAAGAGTCCAACCCGTAGAATGCATCAAATTACAATATATAGATCACTCTAACACCTTTCCCCACCTCTATAGGGTCGAATTCTCTTGGGGATCGGCCAACTAATTCTATTCATGGAACTACAATCTAGGCAAAATTAACAACTTGCCTCTAAAAGAGTGGAAACTGATCCATTTACATGATTTTTACCCTTCTTTGGAGAGTGAATCTTCTAGAAGAGATAAAAATAAGCCAAAGTTACATGCCAAATATACATTTACATCATAAAACCCAAAAATTCCATCCACAAGCAAAACTGGTCCATACTAGGCGAAAATCTGAGTCAAGTAATAGGCACCAAGAAAAATTTAAGTGGGTCGCATTTGAGCCGAGTGGGTCGCATTTTTTCCACTCTGAATTTGAAAGAGGTACTTCCCCGGCATCCAAATTGAGCTCATGATAGCTCGTTGGAAAGCCCTGTATGTTGACTATCCAACCCAAGTGGAATTTCCCAATTTGAGCTAATTTGACCCTCCAAAACTTCTTCTCCCTGCAAGTACTTCTCGCTGGTGCAAAAGGTATAAACAAGGTGGTTTTCATGGTGTTTTTGAGCTCTTTGACCATCCGTATTTTGATGAAATGCTTAGGTGATGCCCCGAGGATGCATAACTAACCATGAAAAATCCAAAAAATGCAAAATTTCCTCCACATATGTCCCAAAAAAAGTGAGCATATGAGGGTGAGACTCCACTTAACTCGAAAACTCCGTTTTTTGGACCCAAAAATTTGGAAATGACAAAATTTTCTCCGAATTCGCCCCAAATCTCGAGCGGAGGTCCTCCATCATGTGTCCCGCCCGGGGCCACGAAGCCTCGGCCAAAATCCGAAGTGGATTAGGCCTTTCCGCCGTCTTAGTGCTTTGCGCAACCTCCTTCTTCGTAATCTTCATTCTCGCTTGTGACATGCATGCGAGCCCAATAATGGCCTTTCATGTGACGAAGCATGTCTTTGTCTCGATTGGCCTTCGCCAACAATTTCTCCAGGTGAATGTTCACATGTGTGAGTACAAGATCTCTGGCCACCGGGTGTCATGTCACCGGGTCTCTTTCGATTCCACCGTCGGCCCCTCACGGATTCGACGCAACTCATAATATGTGAGCTCATCCTCAAGTCGTTTGTTGCGTTGCTCCAAATAGTTAATCACCTAATCGAGCCTTCGGTGCAATTGATCTTTCAGCTTGTCATTCTCGCCTTGCTCCCGGATGACTTCCTCGCTGAAGCTAGGAGAGCTCGCATCAACATCAATGATCGTGGAAATCGTGTCCCGGCCACCTGATGGGCCCTCATCATGCATGGGCCTCTGCCCCCGTCCCGCATTCCTCCGTACTCGCGCTGAAGAAGAAGGGCAGACCCCTTCCACATCATGTGGAGATAATATCAGCTCGGCCGATGAAGCCGGCAAGACCCTTCCACCTCATGGGAGATAATACTCGCCGTGTCGGGCCGCAAATAAGGCCCCGTGGCTCCGATATGTCCGAATCCAAAGGAGCGCCGATATGCTCAACTCCTCGTGCATGTCCTGGACAAAAGGCTCTCCCGCATCATGAACCGTCTCTAGAGGTAATGTGGCACCTCGAAAAAGTCTCTAGAAATGAAATCCTCCCAAGTGATGCTCCGTCATTAACCGGGTGCAACACTATGATCTTGATCAAAGCGTAATGGTATATAATTCCGTATCACAAGCAACTGACTCATCTTATTTTGTACAAAATCACCATCCTCTATGTTGCGATATATGAAATACTAATATTCATCATACGTACCCTTGTGAAGTGCATCAACAAACGAATATGGTACGCAAAGAGACGAGCATATCCTCGCCCTCACAACTAAAATACCGAATGATGAGTTTCATCACGGTAAACTCATCCTTCAAGAATTCGAATGGAAAACTCGCTTCAAGTAACTCATATATCCAGCTTTAATGTATGGCTCATAAAGGGAATTTCTCTAAATGCCGACGTTTGTTCCATTCTCCTCGCCCATGTTTGGTATGCCGTGGCTTGAGCAATAGTCAAGGGTGACAAAAATGAAATCAACCCGCAAGATTTACCCGGCCATCCCGTAAATGTGTAGAACAAACAGACGAGCCAATTCACGATGAAGCTTCGGGTTTGTGCAATCATCTCACAAAATCGGAAACATGACAAATACCGAAACAATCCATTGCTAGTGGACATGCCCGCAACCGAGCCAAAGAAGTAGGTCTTCTCCTCGCGATGATTACCACCTCTAACAACTCTATGAGACCCCCGGTGGGCACACACCCCGCCGTGAATCACCGCCCGACCCTTTGCTCATACTTCCGACTCGTCTCCGATACATGGCTTTGAACAAGATATTGGCACTATGTATACCGATATAAATGCAACTTGAAAACAGAGTTATAATGTGTGTTTCAACACCCAATAAATATCCCCCATCGTCAAAGCACCATTAAGGAAACAAACAATGATACCACTCGTTTTAGGTGGATTGAAATAGAAGCACAAACTTCGTTTTAATTGCAAAGTGAAATTTGACAAAGGGTAGCAAAGTACTCTTTAGAATATTGGGTAAACTTTGGCTAAAGGGAGCAATGCATCATATGATCGTGTTTGTCAATGGGCAAGTGGAAAACAGTAGTTATAAGTGTCAATGGGCAATGAGATACAATATGTCAATGATCATCATGGAACAAAAGTCATGACAAGGGTAAAACGATAATGATGACCGTCAAAGTGGTATAATGGATGTGAAAACAAGGCTTTGACCATACATGCAAAGGTGGATATATCAATGATATAAGGTGGAAAAAATTACTCATAAAACCATCCATATATGTTTTAAAACCCCGAGGAACAAATCTCGCCATGAATGTAGGGTTTCACTTTCCATTCAAATGTTTAAAGTCTTCAAGACACCACAACCACATTTAAAATCTACCGAGCAATGGTTTAGAACATGTTTGAAAGCAAATTTCGGAGATGATTTGAATCGAAACCGGGCGCCCAACGCAATTTTTCGAACTCTGCAAGTGGGTCGCATCTCCCTTCAAGTGGGTCGCATGCCACAAGTGGGTCGCATGCGTTCAAATTTACACCGGCCAAAACGCACAAGTGGGTCGCATCTCGCCAAGTGGGTCGCATCCCCCCAAGTGGGTCGCATGCCTTCTTCCACATAGTGCATTTTGCAGAAGCTTTGGAGGCCTTCCCGTGTCCAAATTGGGCGTGTGATAGCTCGTTGGAAAGATATTGGAGTCTAATTTCCAACACAAGTGGAATTTTGCAATTTGGATTTCATTTTCCCTGTCAAAAATCAAATCTCCCAACACTAGTCAAAATGAGCGTAATGAGGTTGCCTCAAGGCAGTGTCATGCAATCAACTTTTTGAAGGTCTTCCTCAACTCCAAATTGAGATCATGATAGCTCATTGGAAAGCTATTTGTGTCTAGTTATCCTTTGATGCATCAAGCAATTCATTTAGCCAACCATGCTAGGAGAAATCTTGATTTTCCCAAGGTCACTTCAGAGGTGCATTCAATTCTCCCGAGGCAACTAGATTTTTGATATTTCTCTAAAACCATGATACTCCGTGTAAAACGTGAAAGAGGTTTTTCTTCCTTGAATGTTGTGGACAATAACCTCTCTCAGTTTTCCAAAATTCTTCTTTGATTTCTCTGAAACATCTTTGAGTGAAACCGATCCCGATGTGTGGAACAAGGATTTTGTCGAAATGAAGCGAAATGAAGGGGATAAAGGACTTCTAAATTGGGAAATTTTTGGAAGTAGGGAGGGATGTTGTGGTGCTGTGGAAAGTGGAATATCTGAGATTGAGTGAGAGGGGAAGGGGTCCAAAGGGGCAAAACACAGTCTAGCCTAGAAAATTGCCAAGTTTGCGGGCAAGAAACTAGGGTTTGTGCAAAAATGAGGAATTTGGGGGATTCAAGATGGGAAGTGTTTATCAAGGTATATTAAGGATAGGGGAATGTGTGTGAACATCAGATACAAGTCTTTTCATGATTTGACCATCCAAGAGAAATTACCTCCAAAACCCTAGGAGAGGGAAATGGACCTTACCTAGGCAATAACCGAAGCATGAACAAGCCGTAAAATGACCCAATGGAACTTGAAATGATGACGAAAACCCTTCCGAATGATGGTACACTCACCGAATGGTGACATGGATCGACATTTGGAAAAATTTGAAAAGAGTGAAAATCACCCCTAGACCTAATGTCTAGTGACCAAATTTTGCTTCAAGACTCTTTTGAAATGACAAAATGGATCCTTTTGGATACCTTAAAATCACTTTGTAAGAGCATGTTTGATCATCAGAGGAAAGTCAAAAGCCGACTCTAACATTGGCTCCAATGGGGATGGTAGCTCCAAATTTCGTGGAGGTGCCAAGAACGAGCGCATCATTGGGAGAGCAAGACCAAAGGCATTCATCCATTGGGCGATGGAATCATTATTTGAATGATAACACAAAAACCTTGACACATTTATTGAATAAAAACTTGATCGAAATTTGAGTCAAACCGACTCGATGGCAAACTTAAATAACTTGAAAAAAATTGACTCACCGTACCAAACACAAATGACTCATGACCGACTTTAAACAAGAATTTACAAAGCTTTTTGAAAAAGGAAGCAATCCATCAAGATTTGGAATCATGATGACAACCACCTCGCATACTAATGAAATATGTACAATCATGTATAATTGGCTTTCCAATGTAACCAATCAAGTAGATGGCTGATCGATTTCCCCGATCGATTCGCCGGTCAACAATACAACCGATAACTGCATCCAAAACATAGCCGACCATGATCTCCTTCATCACCGAACACCGCAATAATCACTTTCACTCGCCGATCGTAACAAATCCGCCATTGGATCCCGAAAAACATGAAGATTTACCTCCCGCCGAAAACAAGGTGTCCTTTGCCTCGTTTCGATGCCAAGAAAAAGTCTCGTTCTCGGTCTTCAAAGAATTTCGAACATGTGGATGAGCAGATCTCCCTTCTTGTAAAACATTTCAAAACATGAGACATATGAATAAGAATCAATGGAAATCCCGAATGCTTTATCTTCTATAGTATGAATGTATCGTAGGTCATCTTCATATGATATCACAAACTGCATTATCATGTTCCTTATTACGTTCATCAAGCATAAGAAAAGAAACTTCACCGATTCCCCGATGCTCAAACATGATATCTCTATCATCTACCATAAAATCATCCAAAGGAACTGCTTCTTACTTACTTCTGATTCATTCCGTTGTTCATGAACTGATCGAATTACTTCTTTCTCTGGCCGTGTTCTAATGAACCGAAAACATTTGAATCCATACCTTTGTTTTCTTTCTCGATGATCTCAACACAGTAATTCTCCTTGATGGGCCTAACACAAGATATGCTTGGTCATCACAATCCGAATGTAGATCCGAAATGAATGGGCCGATCATTATCACAATCCGAAACCGAAACTTCTGAGTTCTCGTGTGATGTCATTTCTTCGTGCGTATCCGAAATGACACTTTTCATCACTTTCACCCATAGACATCTTCAACCTCGTCGATCTATAAAGCCGCTTACAGATCGTCATCCATTTCAGAAAAGGAAGAAGTTCCACCATCACCTTCTTCTTTGGCCATGTGCAATAATCGGCAGACCTGCGTTAACTTGAGCGGAACAAGACCTCTCAAAAAGTAGATCTATCTCATCTTCGTATAGAGGAGATAATACCCTTTGTTTTCTTTTGCTCAAACAAGATTGTCTTCATTGATTTCAAGTGAAGGAGTATACAAACTTTCCCTCATACCGCTTGATCCATTTCATGTAATTCCCGTTCACTCGGTCAAAATGCAAAATTCCTTCATCTTCCACCACACTAAGATCTTCGATCCCGCTCGCAAATTTTCATGATCGTCTTTATACGTCGTAAATGGATTTTCATATAGGGCCTCCATGAAATCTCATCATCCATAAAATTATCGTCTTCAATATTTCGCTTTCAATAAAAGTAGAAGCATGTTTTGCAAACAACATGAACTAAATTTAATGATGGATAAAATACTTGATATCTTCGAATGAAAAGGGCATGAAAATCCTTAAACAAGCAAATACAGCTGCAAATTTTCATACCATGACGGAAGCTTCACCTTCCAGAGTGGCCAGGAATATCTTCATCAAGCACAATCTTCAGGAAAATCCACCTTTAACTTGCGAATATGCATGTGAAATCTAATCGATGTAAAGCAAGATCTTCTCTCTTACCATCATCGTTAAACGTAGGCGTATCTCCTTTGACCAATCTACCTTGGGCATCTTATTCGAAAACCCGGAATGTGATCTCTACTATGGAGCATATCTTCTCATGATTCGGTCCATCTTGAAAATCTCACAAATTTACCGATCTCCCCGCAATGAAGTCACCATGAAGCATTGATTGATTATTCAAAGGAATGAAATCGCTGTGTGAATGATTTCAGCCTTGCGATGTCCACCGTTTGCGCCCATCATCAACCATCGATCCGAACTTGATACACGTACCGGGGCAATTTACAAGTTAAGTGTTACGATTACAAGCTAGACCGAAGATCGATCAAAGGCATTTTATCTACTATGCACTCAATGGAAAGCAATGTGCGCTCAAGGCTACCCGGCGTGACTTTAGACTCCTCCGTAGCTATAAATCAAATAACACTAACAAGCAAACCAATTTCTTCCCCAAGATATCGCCACTATGTTAGCGCTCAAATCTACCTCAAAGGAAATGAGGTAAAACTCAAGGCCACATCAAACCACGCTCGACTTCGTAGCTAGCCCTACGAGGACAGAGAGGCCTCTCCGTCAATCTCGAGAAAATGAGCAATAGGATGCGAGATGACTTACAATAGGAACTGATTTTAGGCTAGTAAAGAGATAGGTATGTTTGATTTTGGTTTTTGGTTTTTCACTGGAGAAATGGGAAAACAAACTTTGGGTCCGGGATAAAGGTCGACTTTGCAGATTTCGAGTTGAAGTAGGTAGCACGATCTTGATGCTTTTGATTTGAATATATGGACATATTAGACCGACGAGGAGCCGAAGAGGGCAAAGAAGAACTTGGATCCTCTCCAAACAACAAAACATATAGAACTAATCAATTCAAAGGTAGAGCACGTAAACAAATGTATTCAACCTCACTTACTCATTCAATTCTAGTTCAGAAGCATATGAAAGGATGGCATACATTAAACATGAAGAAACTTACAAGAGAAACAAAGAGGAAACACCATCAAGAACAACACCACAAGGATCCCAACAGTGCCGCAAAACCCCCGATCTTTCCTTAGCCAAAATATGAAATAATATGTACAATGATATCAAAGTCTCCCAAGAGTCCAACCCGTAGAATGCCGTAAATTACAATATATAGATCACTCTAACACCTTTCCCCACCTCTCTAGGGGTCGAATTCCTCTTCGTGGATCGGGCTTCAACCAATTCTATTCATGGAACTACACCCAGTAAATAACAACTTGCCTCTAAAAGAGTGGAAACTATCCATTTACATGATTTTTACCCTTTTTGAGAGTGAATCTTCTAAGAGATAAAACTTGCCAAATTTACATGCCCAATATACATTTACATCATAAAAACCAAAAAAAATTCCATCCACAAGCAAAAACTCGGTCCATACTAGGCGAAAATCTGAATGGGCAGCTGAAAATTCAAAGAAAAATTTAAGTGGGTCGCATTTGAGCCGAGGGGTCGCATTTTTTCCAGCCTGAATTTTAGGTACTTCCCGGCATCCAAATTGAGCTCATGATAGCTCGTTGGAAAGCCCTAGATGTTGACTATCCAACCCAAGTGGAATTTCCCAATTTGGAGCTAATTTGACCCTCCAAAACTTCTTCTCCCAGAAGTACTTCGCCGGTGCAAAAGGTGGCAGCAAGGTGGTTTTCATGGTGTTTTTGAGCTCTTGACCATCCGTATTTTGATGAAATGCTTTCAGTGATGCCCGAGGATGCATAACTAACCATGAAAAATCAAAAAATGCAAAATTTCCTCCTCCAAAGAAGTGTCCCAAAAAAAGTGAGCATATGAGGGTGAGACCCACTTAACCGAAAACCTGTTTTTTGACCCAAAAATTTGGAAATGACAGGGACTTTTCTCCGAATTCGCCCAAATTCGGAGCGGAGGTCCTCCATCATGTGTCCCGCCCGCCATCAGCTTTCTCCGGCCAAAATCCGAAGTGGATTAGGTCTTTTCCGCCGTCTTAGTGCTTTCGCGTAACCTCCTCTTCGTAATCTTCATTCTCGCTTTGCAGACATGCATGCGAGCCCACAATGGCCTTTCATGTGACGAAGCATGTCTTTGTCTCCGATTGCCCGCCAACAATTTCTCCAGGTGAATGTTCACATGTGTGAGTACAAGATCTCGGTCAGCCGGTGTCATGTCACCGGCCTCGATTCCACCGCCAATCTCTCACGGATTCGACGCAACTCATAATATGTGAGCTCATCCTCAAGCCGTTTGTTGCGCTCGCTTCCAAATAGTTAATCACCCACCGAGCCTTCGCAATTGATCTTTCCCGCCCGTCATTCCCGGCCCTTTGCTCCCGGATGACTTCGCCGAGCTAGGAGAGCTCGCATCAACATCAATGACCGTGAAATCTCGTGTCCCGCCAATTGATGGGCACTCATCATGCATGGGGCTTTGCCCTGCCCCGGTATCCGTACCAAGGGCTGAAGAAGAAGGCGAGACCCCTTCCACATCATGTGGAGATAATACTTCGCTCGCCGATGAAGCTTCCGCAAGACCCCTTCCAGCTCATGTGGAGATAATACTCGCCGTGTCGTCGCAAATAAGGCCCCGTGGCCTCGCTGATATGTCCGAATCCAAAGGAGCGCCGATATGCTCAACCTCGTGCATGTCCGGGTGTGAAGGCTCTCCCGTATCATGAATCGTCTCAGAGGTATCGTGGCACTTGAAAAATTCTCTAGAAATGAAATCCTCCCCAAGTGATGCCCCGCTTTCCTCGCCAATCGGGTGCAACACTATGATCTTGATCAAAGCGTAATGGTATATACTCCCGTACCGCCGTTACTGACTCATCTTCTTTTGCGAGGCACAAAAATCACCATCCTCTCTATGTTGCGATATATGAAATAATTTTAATATTCATCATACGTACCCTTGTGAAGTGCATCAACAAACGAATATGGTACGCAAAGAGACGAGCATATCTGCCCTCACAACTAAAATACCGAATGATGAGTTTCATCAACTGCAAAGTCATCCTTCAAGAATTCGAATGGGAAAACTCTCGCTAAGTAACTCATATATCCAGCTTTAATGTATGGCTCGTGCAGTGGAATTTCTCTAAATGCCGACGTTGTCTTATCTCGCCCATGTTTGGTATGTCGCTGGCTTGAGCAATAGTCAAGGGTGACAAAATGAAATCAACCCTAAGAAGATTTACCCGCCATCCCGTAAATGTAGAACAAACAGATGAGCCAATTCACGATGAAGCCGGGTTTGTGCAATCATCTCACAAAATCTAAACATGACAAATACCGAAAACAATCCATTGCTAGGATTATGCTCGCAACCGAGCCAAAGAAGTAGGCTCCTCTCTCGCGATGATTACTGCACTCTAACAACTCTATGAGACCCCGTGGCACATTACCTTCAATGTGGAATCACTGCCTCGACCTTGCTCATACTCCGACTCGTCTCGATGGCTTTGAACAAGATATTGGCACTATGTATACCGATATAAATGCTGAAAACAGAGTTATAATGTGTGTTTCAACACCCAATAAATATCCCCCATCACAAAGCACCATTAAGGAAACAAACAATGATACCACTGCTTTAGGTGGATTGAAATAGAAGTACGCTCGTTTTAATTGCAAGTGAAATTTGACAAAGGGTAGCAAAGTGCCTTTTAGAATATTGGGTAAACTTTGTCAAAGGGAGCAATGCATCATATGATCGTGTTCGTCAATGGGCAAGGAAAACTAAGAGTTATAAGTGTCAATGGGCAATGAGATACAATATGTCAATGATCATCATGGAACAAAAGTCATGACAGTGGTAAAACGATAATGATGACTACGTGGTATAATGGATGTGAAAATGTGGGGCTTTGACCATACATGCAAAGGTGGATATATCAATGATATAAGGTGGAAAAAATACTCATAAAACCATCCATATATGTTTTAAAACCCCGAGGAACAAATCTGCCATGAATGTAGGGTTTCACTTTTCCATTCAAATGTTTAAAGTCTTCAAGACACCACAACCACATTTAAAATCTACCGAGCAATGGTTTAGAACATGTTTGAAAGCAAACTCGGAGATGATTTGAATCAAACTGGCGCCCAACGCAATTTTTCTGAACTCTCGTTAGCAAGTGGGTCGCATCTCCTCAAGTGGGTCGCATGCCACAAGTGGGTCGCATGCGTTCAAATTTAAGGATCGGTGGCCAAAACGCATGCGGTCGCATCGCCAAGTGGGTCGCATCCCCCTCAAGTGGGTCGCATGCCTCTTTCCACATAAGGCATTTTGTAGGAAGCTTTTTGGAGGCCTTCCCGGTGTCCAAATCGGGCGTGTGATAGCTCGTTGGAAAGATATTGAGCTCCACTTCCAACAAAAGTGGATTTTTTTCAATTTGGATTTCATTTTCCCTGTCAAAAATCAAATCTCCCAACACTAGTCAAAATGAGCAGAATGAGGTCGCCTCAAGGCAGAGGCCGTTGCAATCAACTTTTGAAGGTCTTCCTCAACTCCAAATTGAGATCATGATAGCTCATTGGAAAGCTATTTGTGTCTAGTTATCCTTTGATGGCATCAAGCAATTCATTTAGCCAACCATGCTAGGATAAATCTTGATTTTCCCAAGGTCACTCGTGAGGTGCATTCAATTTCCCGAGGCAACGTATTTTGATTTCTTAAAACCATGATACTCCGTGTAAAAAGTGAAAGAGGTTTTTTCTTCCTTTGAAATGTTTTGGAAAAATAATCCCTCTCAGGTTTCAAAATTCTTCTCTTTGATTTCTCTCAAAACATCTTTTGAGTGAAAACCGACTCGATGTGTGGAACAAGGATTTTGTCGAAATGAAGCGAAATGAAGGGGATAAAGGACTTCTAAATTCTTGGGGAAATTTTTGGAAAGTAGGGAGGATAAGAAGGTGGGGAAAGTGTAATCGCTGAGATTGAGTGAGGGGAAGGGGTCCAAAAGGGCAAAACACAGGCTTAGCCTAGAAAATTGCCAAGTTGTGGCAAGAAACTAGGTTTGTGCAAAAATGAGGAATTTGGGGGGATCTCGTGATGGGAAGTGTTTAATAAGGTATATTAAGGATAGGGGAATGTGTGAACATCGATACAAGTCTTTTCGATGATTTGACCATCCAAGAGAAATTACCTCCAAAACCCTAGGAGAGGGAAATGGACCTTACCTAGGCACAATAACCGAAGCATGAAAAGCGAAATGACCCAATGGAACTTGACATGATGAAGACAACCCTATGAATGATGGTACACTACCTGAATGGTGACATGGACCGACATTTGGAAAAATTTGAAAAGAGTGAAAATCACCTCTAGACCTAATAGTGACCAAATTTTGCTTGAAGACTCTTTGAAATGACAAAATTTGACCTTGAAATCTTAAAAATCACTTTGTAAGAGCATGTTTGATCACCGGAGGAAAGTCGAGCCGACTCTAACATTGGCTCCAATGGGGATGGTAGCTCCAGCCCGTGAGGTGCTAAGAACGGCGTATCTTTGGGAGAGCGTGACTGGCATTCATCCATTGGGCGATGGAATCATTATTTGAATGGATAACACAAAACCTTTGACACATTTATTGAATAAAAACTTGACCGAAACTTGACTCAAAACCGACTCGATGGAAAACTTAAATAACTTGAAAAAATTGACTCAACGTACCAAACACAAATGATCAAGGAACGACTTAAAACAATAATTTACAAAGCTTTTTGAAAAAAAGGAAGCAATCCATCAAGATTTGGAATCATGATGACAACCAATTCGCATACTAATGAAATATGTACAATCATGTATAATTGGCTTTCCAATGTAACCAATCAAGTAGATGGCTTCTTGACCGATTTCCCGATCGTATCCGCCGGGTCAACAATACAAACCGATAATTGGGCATCCAAAAACATAGCCGACCATGATCTCCTTCATCACCGAACACCGCAATAATCACTTAATCGCCGACCGTAACAAATCTCGCCATCGGATCCCGAAAACATGAAGATTTACCTCCCATGAAAAAAACAAGGTGTCCTTTTCGTCTCGCTTCGATTTTTCTTCGCAGTGCGTCTTCCTCGGTCTTCAAAGAATTCTCAACATGTGGATGAGCAACTGCATCTCCTCTTGTAAAAACATTTCGGTAACATGAGACATATGAATAAGAATCTGAATGGAAATCCCGAATGTTTTGATCTTCTATAGTATGAATGTAATCGTAGGTCATCTTCATATGATATCACAACCAGATATCATGTTCCTTATTACGTTCATCAAGCATAAGAAACTCTACCGATTCCCTCGATGCCTCAAACATGATATCTCTATCATCTACCATAAAATCATCCAAAGAACTGCTTCACTTACTTGAATGAAGATCTCATCTCGTTGTTCATGAACCGACCGAATTACTTCTTTCCCCGAAGGCCGTGTTCTAATGAATCGAAAACATTTGAATCCATACCTGTTTTCTTCTTCTCAATGATCTCAACAACAGAATTCTCCTCGATGGGTTTCAACACAAGATATGCTTGGTCATCACAATCAATGATCCGAATAGCCGGCTGATCATTATCATAATCCGAAACCGAAACTTGAGTTCGCAGATGTCAGCTCTCTTTCTCGTGCGTATCCGAAATGACACTTTTCTTTCATCACTTTCAGCCATATAGACATCTTCAACCCGCTGATCTATAAAGTCGCTACAGGATCGTCATCCATTTCAGAAAAGGAAGAAGTTCCACCATCATCTTCGTCATGTGCACATCAAGTAGACCATAACTTGAGCCGGAACAAGACCTCCTCTCAAAAGTAGATCTATCTCATCTTCGTATATAGGAGATAATACCCTTTGTTTTCTTTTGCTCAAACAAGATTGTCTTCATTGGATTTCAAGTGAAGGAGTATACAAACTTTCCTCATAATCGCTGGACTGAGCATTTCCATGTAATTCTCGTTCACCGTCAAAATGCAAAATTCCTTCATCTTCCACCACACTAAGATCTGATCCCGCCGCAAATTTTCATGATCGTCTTTATGCTCGCCGAAATGGATTTTCATGGCTGTGGCCTCCATGATCTCATCATCCATAAAATTATCGCTTCATAATATTTCTCAAGGCTTTCAATAAAAGTAGAAGCATGTTTGGTAAATGTTTATGAACTAAATTTAATGATGGATAAAATACTTGATATCTTTCAATGAAAAAGGCATGAAAATCCTTTAAACAAGAATGGCTGTGCCAGCGGCAAATTTTCATACCATGACTAAGCTTCACCTTCCAGAGTGGCCAGGAATATCTTCATCAAGCAATCTTTCAGAAAATCCACCTTTAACTTGCGAATATGCATGTGAAATCTAATCGATGTAAAGCATCATCTTCTTCTTACCATCATCGTTAAACGTATGCGTATTCCTTGACCAATCTACCTTTTGGGCATCTTATTCGGAAAACCTCGAATGTGATCTCAAGCCATGGGAGCATATCTTCTCGTGATTCGGTCCATCTGGAAAATCTCACAAATACCGATCTCCCCGCAATGAAGTCACCATGAAGCATTGATTTCGGATTGTTCAAAGGGAATGAAATCGCCAGTGAATGATTTCAGCCTTGCGATGTCCGACCGTTTTTCACCATCAACCATCGATTCGAACTTGATACACGTACCGGGGCAATTTACAAGTATGTTACGATTACAAGCTAGACCGAAGATCGACTGCGTCTTTATCTACTATGCACTCGCCGCAGCAATGCGTGTGCGCTCGAAGGCTACTCCGGGCGTGACTTTAGACTCCGTTTCCGTAGCTATAAATCAAATAACACTAACAAGCAAACCAATTTCTTCCCCAAGAGATGGTCGCCACTATGTTAGCGCTCAAATCTACCTCAGCCGAAATGAGGTGTAAAACTCAAGGCCACATCAAACCACGCTCACTCGTAGCTAGCCCTACGAGGACAGAGAGGTGGCCTCTCTCCGTCAATCTCGAGAAAATGAGCAATAGGATGCGAGATGACTTACAATAGGAACTGATTTTAGGCTAGTAAAGAGATAGGTATGTTTGATTTTGGTTTTTGGTTTTTCGCTGAGAAATGGGAAAAAACAAACTTTGGGTCCGGGGATAAGGTCGACTTTGCAGATTTCGAGTTGGGGCGAGGTAGGTGACGATCTTGGATAGCTTTGATTTGAATATATGGACAGATTAGACCGACGAGGAGTCAAGAGGGCAAAGAAGAACTTGGATCCTCTCCAAACAAATGGGTAACATATAGAACTAATCAATTCAAAGGTAGAGCACTCGTAAACAATGGATTCAACCTCACTTACTCATTCAATTTAGTTCAGAAGTATATGAAAGGATGGCATACATTAAACATGAAGAAACTTACAAGAACAAAGAGGAAACACCATCAAGAACAACACCACAAGGATCCCAACAAGTGCCGCAAAACCCCCGATCTTTCCTTAGCCAAAATATGAAATAATATGTACAATGATATCAAAAGCTCCAAGAGTCCAACCCGTAGAATGCATCGAAATTACAATATATAGATCAATTTCAATACCTTCCCCACCTCTAGGGGTCGAATTCCCTCTTCAAAGGATCAGCTTCAACCAATTCTATTCATGGAACTACAATCTAGGCAAACTAACAACTTGCCTCTAAAAGAGTGGAAATCGATCCATTTACATGATTTTTACTCCTTTTGAGAGTGAATCTTCTAGAAGAGATAAAAATAAGCCAAAGTTACATGCAAAATATACATTTACATCATAAAAACCCAAAAATTCCATCCACAAGCAAAAACCGGGTCCATACTAGGCGAAAATTCGAGCCGGGCAAATGAAAATTCAAGAAAAAATTCTAAGTGGGTCGCATTTGAGCCGAGTGGGTCGCATTTTTCCAAACAATTTGAGGTACTTCTCGGCATCCAAATTGAGCTCATGATAGCTCGTTGGAAAGTCTCCGGATGTTGAATATCCAACCCAAGTGGAATTTCCCAATTTGGAGCTAATTTGACCCTCCAAAAACTTCTTTCTCCCGTAAGGCTTCCCCGCTGGTGCAAAAGGTGGCAGCAAGGTGGTTTTCATGGTGTTTCGAGCTCTTTGACCATCCGTATTTTGATGAAATGCTTAGGTGATGCTTGAGGATGCATAACTAACCATGAAAATCCAAAAATGCAAAAATTTCCTAAAGAAGTGTCCCAAAAAAAGTGAGCATATGAGGGTGAGACCCACTTAACCGAAAACTCCGTTGACCCAAAAATTTGGAAATGACAAAATTTTCTCCGACTCCGCCCAAATTTATTGTGAGCGCTGAGGTCCTCCATCAGTGTCCCGCCCAAATAATGAAGCCTCGGCCAAAAATCCGAAGTGGATTAGGCCTTTTCCGCCGTCTTAGTGCTTTGCGCAACCTCCTCTTCGAATCTTCTATTCTCGCTTTGCGTACATGCATGCGAGCCCAATAATGGCCTTTCTCATGTGACGTGCGATGTCTTTGTCTCGATTGGCCTTCGCCAACAATTTCTCCAGGTGAATGTTCACATGTGTGAGTACAAAAGATCTCTGGGCTGGCTCGGGTGTCATGTCACACGGTCTCTTTCGCATTCCACCGTCTGCCCTCACGGGATTCGACGCAACTCATAATATGTGAGCTCATCCTCAAGTCATGAAAGCTATGCTGTCTAAATAGTTAATCACCCACCGAGCTCTGCAGAATTGATCTTTCAGCCTTGTCATTCCCTAGCCCTTTGCTCCCGGATGACTTCCTCGGCTTCGAGCTAGGAGAGCTCGCATCAACATCAATGACCGTGAAATTCGTGTCCCCACCCGATGGGCCCTCATCATGCATGGGCCTCTTGCCCCCGTCCCGTATCTCGTACCGCGCTCGAAGAAGAAGGCGAGACCCCTTCCACATCATGTAGAGATAATACTCGCTCTCGCTCGATGAAATGGGTAAGACCCTTCCCACCTCATGTGGAGATACTACTCGCCGTGTCGCTCGCAAATAAGGCCCCGTGGCCTCGCTGATATGTCCGAACTAAAGGAGCGCCGATATGCTCAACCTCGTGCATGTCCTAGGCCGGGGGTGTGAAGGCTCTCCGCATCATGAATCGTCTCGAGGAGGTGGCCGTGGCACTCTCGGTGTCTCTTAGAAATGAAATCCTCCCAAGTGATGCCCCGCTTCCTCGCTAATCGGTGCAACACTATGATCTTGATCAAAGCGTAATGGTATATACTCCCCGTATCGTCATAATGTGATTCATCTTATTTTGCACAAAAATCACCATCCTCTCTATGTTGCGATATATGAAATAATTAATACCCATCATACGTGACTTTGTGAAGTGCATCAACAAACGAATATGGTACGCAAAGAGACGAGCATACCCAGCTCACAACTAAAATACCGAATGATGAGTTTCATCAAATGTGCAAACTCATCCTTCAAGAATCCGAATGGAAAAACTCGCTCAAGTAACTCATATATCCAAATTTTTAATGTATGGCTCATAGTGGAATTTCTCTAAATGCCGACGTTTGTTCCATTCCTCGCCCATGTTTGGTATGCCAAAGGCTTGAGCAATAGTCAAGGGTGACAAAATGAAATCAACCCCGCAAGATTTACCCGGCCATCCCGTAAATGTAGAACAAACAAACACGAGCCAATTCACGAGAAGTCAGTTTGTGCAATCATCTCACAAAATCTGTAAACATGACAAATACCGAAAAAAATCCATCAAGCAGTGGACATGCCCTCGCAACCGAGCCAGCAGGCCTTCGCGATGATTACCACCTCTAACAACTTATGAGACCCCGTGGCACATTACCTTCAAGCCGTGGAATCACCGCCCGACCTTGCTCATACTCCGACTGCCTCTCGACATGGCTTTGAACAAGATATTGGCACTATGTATACTGATATAAACGTGCTGGAAAACAGAGTTATGTTATCAATGTGTGTTTCAACACCCAATAAATATCCCCCACCTGGCCAAAGCACCATTAAGGAAACAAACAATGATACCAATGCTTTAGGTGGATTTAGAAGAGAAGCACAAGCCTCTCGTTTTAATTGCAAGTGAAATTTGACAAAGGGTAGCAGTAGCCTTTAGAATATTGGGTAACCTGACAAAGGGAGCAATGCATCATATGATCGTGTTTGTCAATGGGCAAAGTGAAAACAGAGTTATAAGTGTCAATGGGCAATGAGATACAATATGTCAATGATCATCATGGAACAAAAGTCATGACAAGGTAAAACGATAATGATGACCACAAATGCTGGTATAATGGATGTGAAACAAAGGGGGCTTGACCATACAGCGGCAAAGGTGGATATATCAATGATATAAGGTGGAAAAAATACTCATAAAACCATCCATATATGTTTTAAAACCTCGAGGAACAAATCTCATAAATGTAGGGTTTCGCTTTTCCATTCAAATGTTTAAAGTCTTCAAGACACCACAACCACATTTAAAATCTACCGAGCAATGGTTTAGAACATGTTTGAAAGCAAATTTCGGAGATGATTTGAATCGAAACCGGCGCCTAACGCAATTCTTCTGAACTCGTTAGCAAGTGGGTCGCATCTCCTCAAGTGGGTCGCATGCCACAAGTGGGTCGCATGCTTCAAATTTACACTGCCAAAAACGCACAAGTGGGTCGCATCTTCACAAGTGGGTCGCATCCCCTCAAGTGGGTCGCATGCCTCTTTCCACATAGTGCATTTTGCAGAAGCTTTTGGAGGCCTTCCCCGGTGTCCAAATCGGGCGTGTGGGATAGCTCGTTGGAAATATATTGGAGTCTAATTTCCAACAAAACTGAAATTTTGCAATTTGGATTTCATTTTCCCTGTCAAAAATCAAATCTCCCAACACTAGTCAAAATGAGCAATGAGGTCATTTCTGCTGCGTAGTGTCATTGCAATCAACTTTTGAAGGTCTTCCTCAACTCCAAATTGAGATCATGATAGCTCATTGGAAAGATATTTGTGTCTAGTTATCCTTTGATGACAAGCAATTCATTTAGCCAACCATGCTAGGAGAAATCTTGATTTTCCCAAGGTCACTTCAGAGGTGCATTCAATTTCCGAGGCAACGGTATTTTTGATATTTCTCTAAACCATGATACTCCGTGTAAAAGTGAAAGAGTTTTTTTCCCTGGAATGTTGTGGACAATAACCTCTCTCAGCTCTTCCAAAATTCTTCTTTATTTCTCTGAAACATCTTTTGAGTGAAACCGATCCTTACATGGGAACAAGATTTGTCGAAATGAAGGAAATGAAGGGGATAAAGGACTTCTAAATTCTTGGGGAAATTTTTGGAAGTAGGGAGGGGATGTTAGGAAGCAACGTGGGAAAGTGGAATATCCGAGATTGGAGTGAGGGAAGGGGATTTAAAAGGGCAAAACAATGTGCCCAGCTCTGTAAAATTGCCAAGTTGTGGCAAGAAACTAGGTTTGTGCAAATGAGGGGAATTTGGGGATTCCGTTGATGGGAAGTGTTTAATAAGGTATATTAAGGATAGGGAAATGTGTGTGTGAACATCAGATACAAGTCTTTTCTTGATGATTTGACCATCCAAGAGAATTACCTCCAAAACCCTAGGAGAGGAAAGGGACTTACCGAGGCAATAAATCAAGTAATTTAACAAGCTGTAAAAATGACCCAATGGAACTTGACATGATGACGACAACCCTTCCGAATGATGGTACACTCACCTGAATGGTGACATGCTGACTCATAGATTTGGAAAATCTTTGAAAAGAGTGAAAATCACCCCTAGACCTAATGCCTAGTGACCAAATTTTGCTTCAATATGACTCTTTGAAATGACAAAATTTGACCCGACATCTTAAAATCCACTTTGTGAAGAGCATACAAGGCTTGATCACCGGAGGAAATGCAGTGCCGACTCTAACATTGGGCCCAATGGGGATGGTAGCTCCAAATTTCCGGAGGTGCCAAGAACTATGCAGACTTTTTGGAGAGCTGCATCACGTTGCATTCATCCAATTGGGCGATGGAATCATTATTTTAACAGATAACACAAAACCTTTGACACATTTATTGAATGAAAACTTGACTGAAAACTGAATGAAACTTGATTGAAACTTGACACACACCAACTCGATGACAAACTGAAATAACTTGAAAAACTGACTCAACAGACCAAACACAAATGACTCATGACTGACTTAAAACAAAAATTTACCAAGCTTTTGAAAAAAGGCAGTAGTCCATCAAGATTTGGAATCATGATGACAACCACCTGCATACCAATGAAATATGTACAATCATGTATAATTGGCTTTCCAATGTAACCAGTCAAGCAGATGGCTTCTTGACTGATTCTTCTGATCAGATCTGCTGGTCAACAATACAAACTGGTAACTGGGCATCCAAAAACATAGCTGACCATGATCTTTTTCATCACTGAACACTGCAATAATCACTTTCATAGCTGACTGTAAAAAATCTGCCATTAGATTCTGAAAAACATGAAGATTTACCTCCTGCTGAAAGAACATGGTGTCCTTCTCTTCTGATTCTGATCTGAAAGGGATAGAAATTGATTTCTGAGGGATAGAAATGCACAAATCTGCTATCTGAGTGTTAGCTGTAGGTTCCTTGACCATGAGAAATTCTGGCATATACTCTTCAATTTCATGATCTAGGTCATTCTTAAACAAAAAACAATCTTCAAGATTATCAAACATGACAGCCTTATCATCTTTGTGAAAGAAAAAATTATCTGTTTGCTGATCTACACAACTGATTACAAAACAGTCATCTTTTTCAAAAGAGGAAGAAGTTTCATCAACACTTTCCTGACTATGTGTGCACTACAAATCTGCTGTAGCTCGGGCTGTAACAAGACCCTTCAAAAGTAGATCTATCTCATCTTCAGACAAAGGGGACAATGCTTTTGGTTTTCTTCTGCTTAAACAGTAATTATCTTCATATGACAGGGCATTCAAACTATCATTCATTACTGAGTTATTGAAAGGAGATTTATCACTTACTTGCACAAAGATCTCATTTTGTCTTTCATGAACTGACTGAATCACCTCTTCATGAAGGCTGTGTTCTAATGATGAGCTGATAGTATGACTGAGAACATTTGGATCCATTACTGTGTCTTCTGCATCCCAGATGATTTCAACAGCAGAGTTCTCCTTGATGGGCTTTAGCACAAGATATGCTTGGTCATCATAATCTGAATCTGAATCTGAAGTAGTTGTCCTGACATTATCACAATCTGCAATCTGCACTGGACTTACTTGCATGCTGTTGTCTTCTGTGGGCAGATCTGAAACTACACTTTCTCTTTCATCATTTTCAGTCATATGATCTTCAACCTGCTGCAAAGTCTCCTGAGCATCTTGATGGGTATCCTCTCGGTTCTCTTCATGTTGCTGAAATGGATTCTCATACAATGCTTCCATGATCTCATCATCCATGAAATTATCATCTTCATAATATTTCTCCAGGCTTTCAATAAAAGAATAAGCATGTTTGCAACAGTCATGAACTAAATTTAATGATGGATAAGACATTTGATATCTTTCAATGAACAGGGCATGAAAGTCCTTTAAACAATAAATACAGGCCAGCGGCAAATTTTCATACCAAGATTGGGCTTCACCTTCCAGAGTGGCCAGGAATATCTTCATCAAACAATCTTCAGGAAAAGCCACCTTCAACTTGCGAATATGCATGTGAAATCTAAGCAGATGTAAAGCAGCATCTTTCTTACCATCATCGTTAAACGTAGGCAGATTCCTTGACCAATCTACCTTGGGCATCTTATTCGGAAAACCTGGAATGTGATCTCGGCTCATGGGAGCGTATCTTCTCGTGATTCGGTTCATCTTGAAAATCTCACAGCTACTGATCTCGCTGCAGTGAAGTCACCATGAAGCATCGATTTCTGGATTTGTTCAGTGAATGAAGTCGCCAGGTGAATGATTTCAGCCTTGCGATGTCTGACCGTTGTTCACCATCAACGATCAGATCTGAACTTGATACATGTACTGGGGCAATTTACAAGTTAAATACTACGATTACAAGTTATACCGGAGATCGACTGAAGCAGCGTTTATCTACTTCGATGATGCATAGCAACAGCGTTTCGAAGGCTACCTGGCGTGACTTCAGACTCCGTCTATAACAAGCAAACGTTTTGAGTTTCTCCCCAGTATGGTCGCCACTATGTTAGCACTCAAATCTACCTCAGGCTGAAATGAAGTAAAACTCAAGGCTACATCAAACCACGCTCGGCCTCGTAGCTAGCCCTACGAGGACAGGAGAGGGCTCTCTCCGTCAATCTCGAGAAAATAAGCAATAGGATGCGAGATGACTTACAATAAGAACTGATTTTAGGCTAGTAAAGAGATAGGTATGTTTGATTTTTTGTTTTTTGGGTTTTCGCTGGAGTAATGGGAAAACAAAAATTTTGGGTCCGGGGATAAGGTCAGACCTTTGCAGAGATCAAGCTGGGGCGGGGTAGGTGATGATCTTGATGCTTCGAATTGGATTTTATGGATAGATTAGACTGACGAGGAGCTGAAGAGGGCAAAGAAGAACTTGGATCCTCTCCAAACAGCTGAAAACATATAGAACTAACTGAATTCAAAGGCCAAGCACTCTAAACAATGGATTCAACCTTATTCACTCATTCAATTTAGTTCAGAAGCATAATGAAGGGATGGCATACATTAAACATGAAGAAACTTACAGTAAACAAAGAAGAAACACCATCAAGAATAGAACACCACAAGGATCCCAACAAGTGCCGCAAAACCCCTGATCTTTCCTTAGCCAAAATATGAAAAGTATGTACAATAGTATCAAAAGTATCCCAAGAGTCCAACCTGTAGAATGCCTCAGAAATTACAATATATAGATCACTCTAACCCCTTTCCCCAGCTCTAGGGGTCGAATTCCCTCTTCAGGGATCAGTTTCAACCAATTCTAATCATGGAACTACAATCTAGGCAGCTAACAACTTGCCTCTAAAAGAGTGGAAACTGATCCAAAACAAAATTTTGGGTCCGGGGATAAGGTCAGACCTTTGCAGAGTTCAAGCTGGGGCGAGGTAGGTGATGATCTTGATGCAATAAATTGGATTTATGGATAGATTAGACCGACGAGGAGCTGAAGAGGGCAAAGAAGAACTTGGATCCTCTCCAAACAGCTGAAAACATATAGAACTAACTGAATTCAAAGGCCAAGCACTGTAAACAATGGATTCAACCTTAATCACTCATTCAACTTAGTTCGGAAGCATAATGAAAGGATGGCATACATTAAACATGAAGAAACTTACAGTAAACAAAGAAGAAACACCATCAAGAACAGAACACCACAAGGATCCCAACAAGTGCCGCAAAACCCCTGATCTTTCCTTAGCCAAAATATGAAAAATATGTACAATAGTATCAAAAGTATCCCAAGAGTCCAACCTGTAGAATGCCTCAGAAATTACAATATATAGATCACTCTAACCCCTTTCCCCACCTCTAGGGGTCGAATTCCCTCTTCGGGGATCAGTTTCAACCAATTCTAATCATGGAACTACAATCTAGGCAGCTAACAACTTGCCTCTAAAAGAGTGGAAACTGATCCATTACATGATTTTTTACACATTTGAGAGTGAATCTTCTAGAAGAGATAAAAACAAGCCAAAGTTACATTCCAAACATGAATTTACATCATAAAAACCCAAGAATTCTATCCATAGGCAAAACTGGTCCAAAATAGGCGAAATACTGAGCTGGCAGCTGAAAAACTCAAAAAATTCTCAAGGTGGGTCGCTCCTGAACTGCGTGGGTCGCTCATGTTTCAGGCTGATTTTGAGGTAGCTCCCGACATCCAAATTGAGCTCATGATAGCTCGTTGGAAAGCCCTGGATGTCTAATTTCCAACCCAAGTGGAATTTCTGAATTTGGAGTTGATTTAACCTTCCAAAACCTCATTCTCCCAGAGGTACTTCCTGCTGGTGCAAAAGGTGGCAGCAAGGTGGTTTTCATGGTGTTTTTGAGCTGTTTGACCATCCAGATTTTGTTGAAATGCTAAGTTGACTTCAGAGGATGCATAATTAACCATGAAAAATCCAAAAATGTAAAAATATCCTCCAGCAAGTGTCTCAAAAAAATGCGAGCGCATGAGCGCGCGACCCACGTAGCTGCAAAACCTGTTTTTTTAGACCAAAAATTTGGAAATGACAAAAATTTCTCCGAATTTGCCCAAATTCGGAGCGGAGGTCCTCCATCATGTGTCTTGCCCATTCAATGAAGCCTCGGCCAAAATCCGAAGTGGATTAGGCCTTTTCCGCCGTCGAAGTGCCTTGCGCAACCTCCTCTTCATGATCCTCATCCTTGCTTTGCAAACATGCATGCGAGCCCAGTAATGGCCTTTCATGTGGCGAAGCATGTCTTTGTCTCGGTTGGCCTTCGCCAACAGCTTCTCCAGATGTATATTTACCCGCGTGAGTACAGTATCTCTATCAGCTGGTGTCATGTCACCGGGCCTCTTTCGATTCCACTGTCTGTCCTCACGGATTTGGCGCACCTCATAAAATGTGAGCTCATCCTCGAGCTGTTTGTTGCGCTGCTCCAAATAGTTAATCACCCACTGAGCCTTCTGCAATTGGTCTTTCAGCTGGTCATTCTCGGCCCTTTGCTCCTGGATGACTTCCCTCGGCTTCGAGCTAGGAGAGCCCGTATCAACATCAATGACTGTCATATCGGTGTCCCGGCCTCCTGATGGGCCCTCATCATGCATGGGCCTCTTGCCCCTGTCTTGTACCTGTACCTGCATTGGAGAAGAAAGCGAGACCCTTTCCACATCACGTGGAGATAATACTCGCCGTGTCGATGAAGTCGGCAGGACCCCTTCCACCTCACGTGGAGATAGTACCCGCCGTGTCGCTGCAAATAAGGCCCTGTGGCCTCGCTGATATGTCTGAACCAAAGGAGTAATGATATACCCAACCTCAAGCATGTCCGGCTGGTGTGAGGGCTCTCCTGCATCATAAACTGCCTCGGGAGGCTGCTGTGGCACTCTGAAAAAGTCTCTAGAAATGAAATCCTCCCAAGTGATGCCCTGCTCTGCCAACTGATGTGACACCAAGATTTTGATCAAAGCGAAATGATATATACTCCTGTACTGCTGCATTGGGCTCGTCTTCTTCTGCACAAATGTAACCATCCTCTCTATATTGCGGTATATGAAATACGGAATATTCATCATACGCACCCTTGTGAAGTGCATCAGCAAACGAACATGATATGAGAAAAGACGAGCATACCTGCCCTCACAACTGAAATACTGAATAATGAGCCTCATGAGTGGTGCATACTCATCTCTCAATAATCTGAATGGAAAAACTCTGCTCAAGTAAGCCACATATCCAGTTTTAATGTATGGCTCATAATGAAATTTCTCTAACTGCTTACCCTTGCTCCATTCCTCGCCTATGTTTGGTATGCCAGTGGCTTGAGCAATAGTCAAAGGCGATACAATGAAATCAACCCCAGCAAGGTTTACCCGATCACCCCGCAAATGAAGAACAAACAAACGTGCCAATTCACGATGAGGTCGGGTTTGCACAACCATCTCACAAAATCTGAAACATGACAAGAATCGAAAACAATCCATAGCTAATGGACATGCCTGCAACCGAGCCAAAGAGGTAGGCTCCTCTCTGCGATGATCACCACTTCTGTTTTCTCTGCGGGAACTCCGTGGCACATTACCTTCAGCCACCAAATCACTGCCTGACCCTGGCTCATATTCTGACTCTGTCTCTGACATATCTCTGATCAAACTTTTGGCAATGTGTATGCTGATATGAATGCAGTGAAAGCAAAATTAGGATGTATATTTAACACTCAACCAATATCCCACCGCCAAAGCACTATCAAGGAATCAAATTATGGATAAAATCTCTGCTTCAAATGGACTGAAAAGGCACCATCTCTGTTTTGAATGCAAATGAAATTTTGACCAAATAGGAGCAGGCAACCTTCAAAAGTTTGAACACATCTAGTCAAAGGAGAGCATGGCATTAATAATAATATGTCTGTCTAGGAGTAATGACCATAAAGGTTTCAATGGGCCATTTGAAACAAAGACATGAGCATATTTTAACATTGGGTAATGTGACTCATTACAAACATGGGCAATGTGACTCAAAGGATTTAAAAATGGTATAACAATAGCAATGATTGCAGTGGTATAATGGGTATGAGAGCAAATTGATTTTGATGTTATATGGAAGGCTGGCCATATCACTGTCTTAAGATAGCAAACACATTCTTTCCACCATTCATTTTCATTTCAAACCCTGAAAACCATAATACTGTAACTGTGGGGTTTTAAATCCTTCATTTGAATATTGGAAACCACCCATGATGCCACAAATGCGTTGAAAAATATCAAATAATGGATAGAAACCTGTTTGAAGGTAGCTTGAATTAATTCCAAGCCAAACTGGGCGCGCAAACTGAATTCCAAAACTCTGTGTCTGCGTGGGTCGCGCAGGCTCTGCGTGGGTCGCGCAGCCCAGGTGGGTCGCGCACCTGCAAACCTACAGTGCTGAAGTGACTCTGCGTGGGTCGCGCAGCCCAGGTGGGTCGCTCTCCCTCAACGTGGGTCGCGCAGCCCTAAAACTCTGTCTACGCCCTTCAAAAGTCTGAAATCGGCCCTCAACTTTGCAAACACGATTTGGGAGCAATGAAATCGGTTCAAATGAACTTTTTTGGCCTTTATACATTTCAAAAATATCTTCACAATCAGATTTTATTTCAAATCTAATTTCAAACCCATATTACAAATGTTTTTGTAATTTTCACTTTGGCTTCTTCAAATACAAACTTGCTTTGGCTTCTTTGAGGTCAATACTAATGATTTTGCTGTCTTCTTGCAGGGATATGACTATCTTGGCTAGAGAAAAGACCAGGGGTCTGCTTTTGACAATGTCTTCATGGCGGAACAATTACAAATTTATTACAAAATGATAATGACAAATTTCTAGTTCCAAAACAGAGTTTTGGACTAGAAATATATTTTTTTTAAATGATGATGATAATAAAAATAGAAATCACAAGTACTGGACTTTCCTCACCTTGCAGGCTTTATGACTAGTATATAAATGACTCAAAAACCCTAGACACCAAGACCTAGGACACTTATTGACATTTTTAATGACCATATATATAATGACAATGACTATGAATAATTTTTTGAGGAAATATTTTTTTAAATAGCGCTGCAGGTATAAACATGAGGAAACATAGGACGACAGACCCCCTCGTCAGTTCATGGCATGATCCTAGTGAAATGCAACGAAGTGGAACAAGCGAGACACCTAATAATGAATATGCAAAAGATGAAATGATCACTGACGGAGGGCTGCAAGGACCGACTCTAACATTGGCTCCAATGGGGATGGTGGCTCCATGGAGATGCCAAGAACATCAGATCTCTGGGGGAGTCAGACAGTGCCTCTCATCCATTGGGCGATGGAATCATTATTTCAACTTGACAAGACAAACTTTGGATATTTTATTGACTGCAGATTTGACTAATGATAGACTGCAATTTTGACCAAAACTGACTAGACTCAAACTGACTCGATGGCAAACTGAAATAACTTGAAAAACTGACTCTACAGACCAAACACAAATGACTCATGACTGACTTAAAACAAAACTTTACCAAGCTTTTGGAAAAAAGGCAGCAGTCCATCAAGATTTGAAATCATGATGACAACCACCTGCATGCTAATGAAATATGTACAATCATGTATAATTGGCTTTCCAATGTAACCAGCCAAGCAGATGCCTTGCTAACTGATTCTCCCGATCAGATTTCCTAGTCAACCATACAAACTGATAACTGGGCATCCAAAAACATAGCTGACCATGATCTCCTTCATCACTGAACACTGCAATAATCACTTTCACTGCTGACTGTAACAAATCTGCCATTGGATCCTGAAAAACATGAAGATTTACCTTCTGCTGAAAGAACATGGTGTCCTTCTCTTCTGATTCTGATCTGAAAGGGATAGAAATTGATTTCTGAGGGATAGAAATGCACAAATCTGCCATCTGAGTGTTAGCTGTAGGTTCCTTGACCATGAGAAATTCTGGCATATACTCTTCAATTTCATGATCTAGGTCATTCTTAAACAAAAAACAATCTTCAAGATTATCAAACATGACAGCCTTATCATATTTGTGAAAGAAAAAATTATCTGTTTGCTGATCTACACAACTGATTACAAAACAGTCATCTTTTTCAAAAGAGGAAGAAGTTTCATCAACACTTTCCTGACTATGTGTGCACTGCAAATCTGCTGTAGCTCGGGCTGTGACAAGACCCTTCAAAAGTAGATCTATCTCATCTTCAGACAAAGGGGACAATGCTTTTGGTTTTCTTCTGCTTAAATAGTAATTATCTTCATATGACAGGGCATTCAAACTATCATTCATTACTGAGTTATTGAAAGGAGATTTATCACTTACTTGCACAAAGATCTCATTCTGTCTTTCATGAACTGACTGAATCACCTCTTCATGAAGGCTGTGTTCTAATGATGAGATGATAGTATGACTGAGAACATTTGGATCCATTACTGTGTCTTCTGCATCCCAGATGATTTCAACAGCAGAGTTCTCCTTGATGGGCTTTAGCACAAGATATGCTTGGTCATCATGATCTGAATCTGAATCTGAAGTAGTTGTCCTGACATTATCACAATCTGCGATCTGCACTGGACTTACTTGCATGCTGCTGTCTTCTGTGGGCAGATCTGAAACTACACTTTCTCTTTCATCATTTTCAGTCATATGATCTTCAACCTGCTGCAAAGTCTCCTGAGCATCTTGATGGGTATCCTCTCGGTTCTCTTCATGTTGCTGAAATGGATTCTCATACAATGCTTCCATGATCTCATCATCCATGAAATTATCATCTTCATAATATTTCTCCAGGCTTTCAATAAAAGAATAAGCATGTTTGCAACAGTCATGAACTAAATTTAATGATGGATAAGACATTTGATATCTTTCAATGAACAGGGCATGAAAGTCCTTTAAACAATAAATACAGGCCAGCGGCAAATTTTCATACCATGACTGAGCTTCACCTTCCAGAGTGGCTAGGAATATCTTCATCAAACAATCTTCAGGAAAAGCCACCTTCAACTTGCGAATATGCATGTGAAATCTAATCAGATGTAAAGCAGCATCCTTCTTACCATCATCTTTAAACGTAGGCAGATTCCTAGACCAATCTACCTTGGGCATCTTATTCGGAAAACCTGGAATGTGGTCTCGGCTCATGGGAGCGTATCTTCTCGTGATTCGGTCCATCTTGAAAATCTCACAGCTACTGATCTCCCTGCAGTGAAGTCACCATGAAGCATCGATTTCTGGATTGTTCAGTGAATGAAATCGCCAGGTGAATGATTTCAGCCTTCTTATGTCTGATCGTTGTTCACCATCAACGATCAGATCTGAACTTGATACACGTACTGGAGAAATTTATAAGTTAAGTGCTACGATTACAAGTTATACCAGAGATCGAGTGAAGCAGCGTTTATCTACTTCGCTGATGCATAGCAACAGCGTTTCGAAGGCTACCTGGCGTGACTTCAGACTCCGTCTATAACAAGCAAACCATTGAGATCTTCCCCAGTATGGTCGCCACTATGTTAGCACTCAAATCTACCTCGGGCTGAAATGAAGTAAAACTCAAGGCTACATCAAACCACGCTCAGCCTCGTAGCTAGCCCTACGAGGACAGGAGAGGGCTCTCTCCGTCAATCTCGAGAAAATAAGCAATAGAATGCGAGATGACTTACAATAAGAACTGATTTTAGGCTAGTAAAGAGATAGGTATGTTTGGTTTTTGGTTTTTTGAGTTTTCGCTGGAGTAATGGGAAAACAAAATTTTGGGTCCGGGGATAAGGTCAGACCTTTGCAGAGATCAAGCTGGGGCGAGGTAGGTGATGATCTTGATGCTTTAAATTGGATTTATGGATATATTAGACTGATGAGGAGCTGAAGAGGGAAAAGAAGAACTTGGATCCTCTCCAAACAGCTGAAAACATATAGAACTAACTGAATTCAAAGGCCAAGCACTGTAAACAATGGATTCAACCTTAATCACTCATTCAACTTAGTTCAGAAGCATGATGAAAGGATGGCATACATTAAACATGAAGAAACTTACAGTAAACAAAGAAGAAACACCATCAAGAATAGAACACCACAAGGATCCCAACAAGTGCCGCAAAACCCCTGATCTTTCCTTAGCCAAAATATGAAAAGTATGTACAATAGTATCAAAAGTATCCCAAGAGTCCAACCTGTAGAATGCCTCAGAAATTACAATATATAGATCACTCTAACCCCTTTCCCCAGCTCTAGGGGTCGAATTCCCTCTTCAGGGATCAGTTTCAACCAATTCTAATCATGGAACTACAATCTAGGCAGCTAACAACTTGCCTCTAAAAGAGTGGAAACTGATCCATTACATGATTTTTTACTCTTTTGAGAGTGAATCTTCTAGAAGAGATAAAAACAAGCCAAAGTTACATGCAAAACATGAAATTACATCATAAAAACCCAAGAATTCTATCCATAGGCAAAACTGGTCCAAAATAGGCGAAATACTGAGCTGGCAGCTGAAAACTCAAAAAAATCTCTAGGTGGGTCGCTCCTGAACTGCGTGGGTCGCTCATGTTCCAGGCTGATTTTGAGGTAGCTCCCGACATCAAAATTGAGCTCATGATAGCTCGTTGGAAAGCCCTGGATCTCTACTTTCCAACCCAAGTGGAATTTATGAATTTGGAGTTGATTTAACCCTCCAAAACCTCATTCTCCCAGAGGTACTTCCTGCTGGTGCAAAAGGTGGCAGCAAGGTGGTTTTCATGGTGTTTTTGAGCTGTTTGACCATCCAGATTTTGTTGAAATGCTAAGTTGACTTCAGAGGATGCATAATTAACCATGAAAAATCAAAAAATGTAAAAATCTCCTCCAGCAAGTGTCTCAAAAAAATGCGAGCGCATGAGCGCGCGACCCACGTAGCTGCAAAACCTGTTTCTTAGACCAAAAATTTGGAAATGACAAAATTTTCTCCGAATTTTCCCAAATTCGGAGCGGAGGTCCTCCATCATGTGTCTTTCCCAGTCAATGAAGCCTCAGCCAAAATCCGAAGTGGATTAGGCCTTTTCCGCCGTCGAAGTGCCTTGCGCAACCTCCTCTTCATGATCCTCATCCTTGCTTTGCAAACATGCATGCGAGCCCAGTAATGGCCTTTCATGTGGCGAAGCATGTCTTTGTCTCGGTTGGCCTTCGCCAACAGCTTCTCCAGATGTATATTCACCTGCGTGAGTACAGTATCTCTGTCAGCTGGTGTCATGTCACCGGGCCTCTTTCGATTCCACTGTCTGTCCTCACGGATTTGGCGCACCTCATAAAATGTGAGCTCATCCTCGAGCTGTTTGTTGCACTGCTCCAAATAGTTAATCACCCATGAGCCTTCTGCAATTGGTCTTTCAGCTGGTCATTCTCGGCCCTTTGCTCCTGGATGACTTCCCTCAGCTTCGAGCTAGGAGAGCCCGTATCAACATCAATGACTGTCATATCGGTGTCCCGGCCTCCTGATGGGCCCTCATCATGCATGGGCCTCTTGCCTCTGTCTTGTACCTGTACCTGCACTGGAGAAGAAAACGAGACCCTTTCCACATCACGTGGAGATAGTACTCGCCGTGTCGATGAAGTCGGCAGGACCCCTTCCACCTCACGTGGAGATAGTACCCGCCGTGTCGCTGCAAATAAGGCCCTGTGGCCTCGCTGATATGTCCGAACCAAAGGAGTAATGATATGCCCAACCTCAAACATGTCCGGCTGGTGTGAGGGCTCTCCTGCATCATAAACTGCCTCGGGAGGCTGCTGTGGCACTCTGAAAAAGTCTCTAGAAATGAAATCCTCCCAAGTGATGCCCTGCTCTGCCAACTGATGAGACACCAAGATTTTGATCAAAGAAAAATGATATATACTCCTGTACTGCTGCACTGGGCTTGTCTTCTTCTGCACAAATGTAACCATCCTCTCTATGTTGCGGTATATGAAATACGGAATATTCATCATACGCACCCTTGTGAAGTGCATCAGCAAATGAACATGATATGAGAAAAGACGAGCATACCTGCCCTCACAACTGAAATACTGAATAATGAGCCTCATGCGTGGTGCATACTCATCTCTCAAGAATCTGAATGGAAAAACTCTGCTCAAGTAAGCCACATATCCAGTTTTAATGTATGGCTCATAGTGAAATTTCTCTAACTGCTTACCCTTGCTCCATTCCTCGCCTATGTTCGGTATGCCAATGGCTTGAGCAATAGTCAAAGGTGATACAATGAAATCAACCCCAGCAAGGTTTACCCGATCACCCTGTAAATGAAGAACAAACAGTCGTGCTAATTCACGATGAGGTCGGGTTTGTACAACCATCTCACAAAATCTGAAACATGACAAGAACCGAAAACAATCCATAGCTAATGGACATGCCTGCAACCGAGTCAAAGAAGTAGGCTCCTCTCTGCGATGATCACCACTTCTATTTTCTCTGCGGGAACCCCGTGGCACATTACCTTCAGCCACCGAATCACTGCCTGACCCTGGCTCATATTCTGACTCTGTCTCTGACATATCTCTGATCAAGCTTTTGGCAATGTGTACACTGATATGAATGCAGTGAAAGCAAAATTAGGATGTATGTTTAACACTCAACCAATATTCCCATCGTCAAAGCACTATCAAGGAATCAAATTATGGATAAAATCTCAGCTTTAAATGGACTGAAAAATGCACCATCTCTGTTTTGAATGCAAATGAAATTTTGACCAAATAGGAGCAGGCAACCTTCAAAAGTTTGAACACATCTAGTCAAAGGAGAGCATGGCATTAATAAAAATATGTTTGTCTATGAGTAATGACCATAAAGGTTTCAATGGGCCATTTGAAACAAAGACATGAGCATATTTTAACATTGGGTAATGTGACTCATTACAAACATGGGCAATGTGACTCAAAGGGTTTAAAAATGGTATAACAATAGCAATGATTGCAGTGGTATAGTGGGTATGAGAGCAAATTGATTTTGATGTTATATGGAAGGCTGGCCATATCACTGTCTTAAGATAGCAAATACGTTCTTTCCACCATTCATTTTCATTTCAAACCCTGAAAACAATGATATTATGACTGTGGGGTTTTAAAACCTCCATTTGAATATTGGAAACCACCCATGATGCCACAAATGCGTTGAAACATATCAAATAATGGATAGAAACCTGTTTGAAGGTAGCTTGAATCAATTCCAAGCCAAACTGGGCGCGCAAACTGAATTTCAAAACCCTGTGTCTGCGTGGGTCGCGCAGGCTCTGCGTGGGTCGCGCAGCCCAGGTGGGTCGCGCACCTGCAAACCTACAGTGCTGAACTGACTCTGCGTGGGTCGCGCAGCCCAGGTGGGTCGCTCTCCCTCAACGTGGGTCGCGCAGCCCCAAAACTCTGTGTGCTGAACTGACTCTGCGTGGGTCGCGCAGCCCAGGTGGGTCGCTCTCCCTCAACGTGGGTCGCGCAGCCCCAAAACTCTGTCCACGCACTTCAAAATTCTGAAATCGGACCTCCACTTTGCAAACACGATATGGGAGCTATGAAATTGGTTCAAATGAAACTTGTTTGGCTTTTATACATGTCACAAATATCTTCACAATCAGATTTTATTTCAAATCAAACTTCAAACCCATATTACAAATGTTTTTTGTAATTTCACTTTTGGCTTTTCAAATACAAACTTCCTTTGGCTTTTTTGAGGTCGATACTAATGATTTTACTGTCTTCTTGCAGGGATATGACTATCTTGGCTAGAGAAAAGACCAGGGGTCTGCTTTTGACAATGTTTTCATGGCGGAACAATTACAAATTTATTACAAAATGATAATGACAAATTTCTAGTTCCAAAACAGAGTTTTGGACTAGAAATGTATTTTTTTTTTTTTAAATGATGATGATAATAAAAATATAAATCACAAGTACTGGACTTTCCTCAATTCCTATGTGCTTTATGACTAGTATGTAAATGACTCAAAAACCCTAGACACCAAGACCTAGGACACTTATTGGATTTTTAATGACCATATATATAATGACAATGACTATGAATAATTTTTGAGGAAATATTTTTAAAATAGTCACAGTATAAACATGAGGAAACATAGGACGACAGACCCCCTCGTCAGTTCATGGCATGATCCTAGTGAAATGCAACGAAGTGACACAAGCGAGACACCTAATAATGAATATGCAAAAGACGAAATGATCACTGACGGAGGGCTGCAAGGACCGACTCTAACAGGGAAGCTCTTCGCCTTATGTGGAAGCCTCTTTGTAAAGGGAGGTCACATTATCTTCTCAACCAGTTCAAAGTCTTCTACCAGTGAAGTCATTTGGTCTTTTAGGAGTTGTGGAGTGTGGAGTTGCTAGGTGGATGAATTTGAATGTTTGAAGCAGGATGATGTACACCATCATCAATTAAATACCAATATAGCCAGAGATTTTGGGTCTTCTAAGGTCCTAAGGATATCTAAGATGACACTCACTCAGAACTTCCCTAGTGGAGTCGCCATTATGTTGTGGTTCTAGTGTTTTGGCCAGATTGGCAAGACCAAAAGACTAGACAACATCAAACCACTTTGGGATCCTAGGATCTAGTCGTCCTAGATCTAGAGAGGGATCTCTCTATAAATAAAAGAATGAATGTATATTTAAGGCTCAAATTGAGGTATTAGGCTAGGTATAGGCTTAGGGGTTTAGGTTTGTTTGTTTGGTTGGATTGGTTGGAGATCATTAACTAACAAGATTATGGAATTAAGGAAGGAAATGAATAGAAGGATGTTTCAACATGGAAAGATAAGTCAATAGAAAGGTTAATCCATTGGGCTATGGAGTCATGAAAGGAGATTAATTGCATAAAAATATCCAAGGTTTTCCATAGGGAAAGTCATCTATACCAAAGGATCTTTTTAGATAGATGGTGGAATGGAACATTAAGAATGGGTGAAAGAAAGAAACCAAAGTGTAGCCTAAGATCAGGTAAGAAGTCATTTAAATCTAGGTCTGCTTTTGAAATACTTCAAAGGAAACTCTCATAAAGCCACAAAGGGTAGCTTAAGATCAGGTCAGATGTCATTTAAATCCAGACCTGCTTTCAACATACTCTTAAGGAAAACAATCCAGTAGTCCTCATAACTACTTTTAGAATAGTAGAAGACATTAAATATTGAACACAGAGTAAGGCCTAAGATCAGAAAAGGACTTTTAACCTTAAATTCTTTTGACACTAGCTCAAAGAGATCTTAGAAAGGCCAACTGTTGGAAAAGGACCCTAGTGGACAGGGCTAACTCTAAATCCCCAGTATCCCAATTCTTCCAGCTGAGACCAAACAAGAACATCTAAGAACAAAATTTAAATTCATACATCAGTAAGCATGGACCAGCCAGCTTGTATATTGGTTAAATTATGATGAATTTGATCTTAGATACATAACCAGCAGAAAACATCAAAGATAAGAAGATCAAGAAGCATTAGGGTACTTTGTAGTAGTATATCCTAAGCTATATTATTGATTCTTATCAGATAATAATGGAAAGTGTGAAAGACATTAAATAAGACAATCATAGTAAGGAAAACATCACCCATAATATAGACCAGGATCCTGTGAAATTTGCTTGTTCAATTGATGTGCAAAACCAGTCACATACTTTGAGTTCAATGGCTCTTTACATTCCAAACTTCTCCTCCCAGCCTACTATTTACAAACTACTCAGCTACTTCCTTCAATAACAGTTCCAACAGTCGATAAAATCCCTATCAACCAACAACAACCTTTACAATGTATTCTTCAGGGGTTCTTATAGGAGAATGAGTGATAGAAGGAGTACATGTAAACTTAATTGTTTCATTATGATAGAGGAGAAGAAGGTCGAGTGCCCATTCTACAAAATGGCTCTTCATTAACTGTGTGTAATCTGTAGTATGGTCTAAAAGTCTTTGTTAATGACTCCAGGTATGTTCTCTGAAGTACTCTGACTGATGGTACTCTGTGTTGCCTTCTGAAATAAGTAACATGGATAGAAGGTCTGCATGTCTCCATACTTCCATAAATGTGGTCCTGAGAGTCTTTTAAGGCCCCTGTCAGTGTAATAATGGTTCTGGTGCTCGGTGGAAGATGGTAGAAGTGATGTAGCTAGTCCTTTTTGGAAAAAGAACATCCTAATGTCATTAAAGTAATGACATGGCTTGTTTAATGTGCTTTAGGCCTTATTAGGCCTCTTAATTATCTTCATGGTCTTCATCTTTGTCCTTTTAGCTTTAAACATTGGATTATAGGCGTTAAATATTCAATAAGGAGCGTTAAATCCCTTAATCCTCTTCACGGATACTCTTTGCCGCTTCTTTGACTGTTTCTTTGGCTCTGAGATTGTTTTCCGGCGCTTCATGTCTCCATTGACAGTGATTGTGAAATAGAGTGAGTTTAACACCTGTAACCCTACACAATACAATAAAAACGTTATGAAATCTAGAGGGACTGGAGGAGGATTACTCTGGAGGGCCGAGGAAATGGAGGCACGGTGAAGAAAATAGTGGATGCAGGCGAAAAACGGGTGAAAACCATGTGTAATGGTTAAAAAACTGATCTGATGAAGGCCTGGGGAAATGCACGCTTTGGACCGTTAAATCAGAGTTAACAGTGGCAATCTACAGTCAAGATTCACTAATAGGGTCATTGGGGAGGAGAAATGAATGAAAAATGGGTGAAGGTGAGGTTATAACAGGACCGTTGGATCAAATAAAGTTAATGGAGATCAACGGTGGAGGCTTGTTTGATAGAGTTATTTCGGGAGCAAATGAATGGAGGACAAGTAGGGGTGAGATCAGATCATGTCTGTTGGATCGTATCGATCAACGAGTGCGATTTAAATATGAAAACTCAATGTGGAGTCGAAAAGGTGGTAAGGAAAAAAACCATGGTGTTTTTCATGCAGGGTCAGAGGTGGTAAGTGGAATTGGAAAAAATCACGCGATTCTATACACTGCTCAACGTGTGGCAAAACAAAACAACCTATATCACGTGATTTCTGAACGTTAACAGTCGGGCATAAAAATAATAGGATATGCCTCTTGGCCGTTGGATGTGGGGCGGTGAGATCTAACAGTTGAGGTGCGAGCGCGATGGGATAAGATGCGCATGGCGGAAAAGGGCCATCGGGTTTAATAGCAACTGTTGGATCTATTACAATGGACGGTCATGATCGAAGGTAAGAGCATCAGCGCGAAGGTATGTTGATCTGTCGGGTTTATTTCCAACCGTTGGATACACACAAATGTACGGTTGAGATATAATCGAAGATCGCACAGGCAGGGGTGGCAAACGGATGGACGAGTGCGATGCAATTAAGCGCTAGCCGTATGATCTAGAACCATATTGACGGTCCATACTCAATCGAGGGGTAATGGATAGGGGTTATGGGTGGAGAAAGATAAAGAGCGATAGTCGTTGATCCATGTAGATCAACGGTGGAGATTACATCTGCAGGGGTCGAGAAGGGAAAGACCAATCGCATCAGAGATTTTTGGAAAGACAAAGGAAAGGCACTCACAGAAAAATTCTGATTGTGATTAGTGCCTGAGGGCTAGAGCCCGGTCCCAGGGTGAGAGTTATATGGGGGAGGTGTTAACATAAATAAGTCCTCAAGGGCTTAAATTTCAAAATGAGCGGAGAATAGTTTCAGAAGGGGAGAAAGGCCTTTTAAAGGGAATTTTGGAGTTTTTAGCACTCGGTTGCAGGGCTAAGGGCCTATGAAGAAAGGGGCTATGGCATATAAGACCTTGGGGGCTTAAGGCCTAATATAGTGTAAAAAATGGGTTTTTAGGTAAAAAATAGTGCTTTTTAAGGCCAAAGGGAGGGTTTTGGTAGAGGAAAAAGTAGATTTTTAAACCAAATCAAGGGTGTTGCAAGGTTTAAAAAGGGGATTTTGATGGTTTAGAGGTTTAATGAAGGGATTTTTTTTATGAGGGGAATAAAGGTGACAAAAGGGAAAAATGTAGGAATGAAGAATAAGGAAATGGAGGCCTCTTTGAGAGTAGTCTTATTCACAAAACAACAGGGTTCTTTCATGGAAAGAGAAATGAGGGTTCTTTAAAGGGCAAAAGATGCATGGAGGCTTCAAGGATGAAAGATTTTCAAGGGAATTTTTTCTCTTGAAGACTCATAAACATGAAAATTCAATGCAGAGTGGAAAAGGTGGTAAGGCAGAAAACCATGGTGGTTTTCATGCGGGGTCATAGGGGGTTAGTGGAATTGGCAAAAATCATACGATTCCATACACTGCTCAACGCGTGGAAAAACAAAACCACCTATATCGCATGATTTATGAACGTTAACTGTCGGGCATAAAAATAATGCGATATGCCTCCTGGTCGTTGGATGTGGGGTGGTGAGATCTGACGGTTGAGGTGTGAGCGCAATGGGATAAGATGCGCATGGCAGAAAAGGGACATCGGGTTTAATAGCAACCGTTGGATCTATTACAATGGACGGTCATGATCGAAGGTAAGAGCGTCAGCGCGAAGGTATGTTGATCTGTCGGGTTTATTTCCGACCGTTGGATACACACAAACAGACGGTTGATATACAATCGGAGATCGCACAGGCCGGGGGGGGGGGCAAACGGATGGACGAGCATGATGCGATTAAGCACTAGCCGTCTAATCTGGAACTAGATCGACGGTCCATACTCAATTTGGGGGTAATGGAGAGGGGTTATGGGCGGAGAAAGATAAAGAGAGATAATTGGTGATCCATGTAGATCAACGGTGGAGATAACATCTGCGAGGGTCGAGAAGGGAAAGACCAATCGCATCGGAGATTTTCGAAAAGACAAAGGAAAGGCACTCACAGAAAACCTCCGATTGCGATTAGTGCCTGAGGGCTAGAGCCTGGTCCTGGGGAACATGCTATATGGGGGAGTTGTTAACAGAAATAAGCCCTTTGGGGCTTAAATTTTAAAATGAGCACAAAATCATTTTAGAAGGGGAAAAGGCCTTTTAAAGGGAATTTTGGAGTTTTTAGCACCCGGTTGCGGGGCTAAGGGCCGATGTAGAAAGGGGCTATGACATATAAGCCTTTGGGGGCTTAAGTCCTAATATAGTGTAAAAAAGGGCTTTTTAGGTCAAAAATAGTGCTTTTTAAGGCCAAGGGGAGGGTTCCGGTAGAGGAAAAACTAGATTTTTAAACCAAATCAAGGGCACTGCAAGGTTTAAAAAGGGGATTTTGATGGTTTAGAGGTTTAATGAAGGAATTTTTTTTATGAGGGGAATAAAGGTGACAAAAGGGAAAAATGTAGGAATGAAGAATAAGGAAATGGATGCCTATTTGACAGTAGTCTTCTTCACAAAACAACATGGTTCTTTCATGGAAACAACAATGAGGGTTCTTTAAAGCGAAAAAGACACAAGGAGGCTTCAAGGATGAAATATTTTCAAGGGAAATTTTTCTCTTGAAGAGTCAGAAACATATTTAACCACCTGTTTGCTTGTCAAAAATTTATAGGTGGCTAATAGTGGCTCCACATGGGGATGACATCTTCTTGAAAGTGTCAAGAATCTTAGAAAATGATATTTGGAAGTAGGCCAGATGCCTAGTACTTGACACATCCCCTTCTCTTTGATCAGTTTCCATGAATCATCAAGACATCATATCAGCAGTAATATTCTCCCAAACAACTACCTACCCATTCTACTATCCTAACATTTTTCTTCAAGGTGCATTTGGACTTGCAGACCTTTTACATCATCAATTTTTTAACAAACAGGAAAATAAACCTATCTACTTCTACCCTTATTACTCCATGAGACCATCTTAAATAGTTGGCCTCATAGCTTCTCTACCTAAATTAATATCTGTTAGGATTAAACTGTCTAGCAGATTTCTTTCTCTACATTCTAAAACAAAAATTGAAACATAGTCAAACCAGGATTAGACTGTCTGGCTTGCTGTGGGTCCATGGAATAGAGACAAAACTGCATCATGGAATGAAACTTTGCATAAATAAAAAACAACTAATTAAATCCTCAAAGGCTGAGCTTTATTGATATTTTCCTACCGACCCTACTCTAACTTGAAGTATTTACAAGTCTAGCTGAAAAATACTCTTTTCCAATACATCCAGCCAATTAGATGATCCCATGACTGGTATTTTCTGCTCACGTTTTTAAGCATGATGGATAGGCAGGGCCACTCCCATTCTCTTTGTTTTTTAACAGCAGCTTTTAAAACGTTTCTTGTTTTCTGCAATAGGCTGCTCTTGATGACCTTTGATCCTTCTTCAAATGTTTGCAGGAAATGAGCATAAGGATCATGAAATGATAACTAGTTGTGAGTATTTGACAAGTAGTGTTCAACCAGGACTGCTTCCTCTTCCACTGGATCAAACGAAAGATCCATTTGAGAAAGTAAATCTCCCTCATCTTGATCACTTTCTAAACTGGAGGACTCATCATAAACTGCAGTGTTGTCCTCTTGGACCTTTGAGATGTTCTAATCTAGTGGGTTGAGCTCTGTGAAAAGGTAAATGTATTCTAAAGAACGAGTTTCTTCTATTGCTTCCTCTTTTTCAAGAGAAGGCTCCTTGTTTTCAACCTGCTAAAAAATCTCTTCCTTATTTTCCTCTTCTCCCTGTGAGATGAAAGACTGCTGATCTCTAATCACATGGAAACTATTACTGATGATATGAGGTGTAACAGAGTGAAAATTCAATGAATCTTCATCTATTACTAGACTTTCATAACTTTCCCCATTAGTATCATAGATAGGTTGACTTGGTCCATTACTTTCTTGAATTTGATGGAACTGATTTTCCTCCCACAAATCTGTTAATGATGGCTCTGCAAGATCAACTTCAGTTTGGACAACATCATGATCAGACTAATAAAAACTAGGAAAATCATTGAAGTAAGTAATGCTACCAATCAAACATACTGGATTATCAACAAGCCTTTCTTCATTCTGATTTACAAGGGGGCTTTCCAACTTTGTACAACAAAACTCATCAGATGAATGGGCAAGCATGTCCGTTCTGTAAAAAAATTTAGAGGTTGGCTGTCTACTGATGATCTGATCTATTTCTTCTTTTGTCAAAGGGGAAGATGCTCTTGTGTTTCTTTGATCAAAAGTGCAATAGCTATCTGTTTCTTGTGAAGACTGGATTCGAGGTAGAATGTCATCTTGATCCTCAATGACAAGGGATGATGAATCAACATCTGAGTTTTCAGGAATACCTTGAGGAATGTCTATTGTCTCTTGACTGCTTTCTTCCTCAGCTGATTCATCTAGGTTCTTATGATGCATATGAAAGTCTTGAATGGATTCTAACATATATTTAGGATGCATGTGAATCAGATCCTCATCCATGTCTAATAGGTATTGTATGAAGTTCTGAGATTGATCACAACAATCCCATGACAAGGATGGAGAGTTTTATTGTATGAAGTTCTAATATTGATCACAACAATCCCATGACAGGGATGGAGAGTTTTCTTTGTATCTCTCATAAAATACTTGGTGCATGTCTTTCAAAGAAAATAAACTATGAGGTTCTAACCATTCATACCAGTCCCTTGCCTTATCATCTAATGTTGCCATGAACATTTTCATAAGACATTCCTCATCCCATTCAACTTTGAAACTCCACACATGCATATGAAACTTAATTAGATGTAACAAGGGGTCCTCAACATTTTCACCCTGAAAGGTAGGTAGGTTTTTTAACCAATCTACTTCAGGAATTTTGTGTGGGAATCCAGGGATATGATCCCTACTCATTGGGACATATCTTCGCTGTATATGTGGAAGCATGTTTGTAAAAGGAGGTCACCGTATCTTCTCAACCAGTTCAGAGTCTTCTACCAGTGGAGTCATTTGGTCTTTTAGGAGTTATAGAGTGTGGAGTCACCAAGTGGATGAATTTGAATGTTTGAAGCAGGCTGCTATCCACCATCAGCAATTGAATACCAATCTAACCAAAGATTTTGGGTCTTATGAGAGCCTAAGCGTGTCTAAGATGAATTTCACTCAAGTCCCTAGCGGAGTCTCCATTATGTTGGTGACGAAAATGGGACACATACTAGATATTATCAATCAAGGTCATCTCAGATTTTTCCCCAGCGGAGTCACCATTATGTTGGGGTTCCTGTGTTTTGGCCAGATTGGCAAGACCAAAAGACAAGACAACATCAAACCATTTTGGGATCCTAGGATCTAGCCCTCCTGTATCCAGAGAGGGATCTCTCTATAAATGCAAAGAATGATATATCTTTGAAGTTCAAAATGAGGTATCAGGCTAGGTATGAAGCATAGGGTTTTAGGTTTGTTTGTTTGGTTGGATTGGTTGGAGATCATTAACTGAGAAGATTATGGAAGTAAGGAAGGAACTGAATAGAAGGATGTTTTAGCATGGAAGATAAGTCAATATAAAGGTTAATCCATTGGGCTATGGAGTCATGAAAGGAGATTACTTGCATAACAACTATCCAAGGTTTTCCATAGGGCAAGTCATCTATACCAAAGGATCTTTTTAGATAGATGGTGGAATGGAACATTAAGAATGGGTGAAAGAAGGAAAACAAAGTGCAGCGTAAGATCAGGTCAGATGTCATTTAAATCCAGGCCTGCTTTTGACATAATTCAAAGGAAACTCTCATAAAGCCACAAAGGGTAGCTTAAGATCAGGTCAGATGTCTTTAAAATCCAGACCTTCTTTCAGCATACTCTTAAGGAAAACAATCCAGCAGTCCTCATAACCACTTTCAGAATAGTAGAAGACATTAAAGATTGAACACAGGGTAAGGCGTAAGATCAGAGAAGGACTTTTAACCATCAATTCTTTTGACACTAGCTCAAAGAGATCTTAGAAAGGCCAACTGTTGGAAAAAGACCCTAGTGGACAGGGCTAACTCTAAATCCCCAGTATCCCAATTCTTCCAGCTGACACCAAACAAGAACATCTAAGAACAAACTTTAAATTCATACATTAGTAAGCATGGACCACCCAACTTGTATACTGGTTAAATTATGATGAATTTGCTCTTAGATACACAATTAGCAGAAAACATCAAAGATAAGAAGAGTAGGAAGCATTAGGGTACTTTGCAGTAGTATATCCTAAGCTAGATTACTAATTCTTATCAGAGAATAATGGATAGTGTGAAAGACATGAAATAATACAATCATAGTAAGGAAAACATCACCCGTAATATAGACCAAGATCCTGTGAAATTTGCTTGTTCAATTGATGTGAAAAACTAGTCACATACTTTGAGTTCAATGGCTCTTTACATTCCAATATTCTCCTCCCAGCCTAATATTTACAAACTACTCAGCTACTTCCCTCAATAACAGTTCCAATAGTTGATAAAATCCCCATCAACCAACAACAACCTTTACAATGTATTCTTTAGGGGTTCTTATAGGAGAATGAGTGATAGAAGGAGTAGATGTAAACTTAATTATTTCATTATGACAGAGGAGAAGAACGTCGAATGCCCATTCTGGAAAATGGCTCTTTATTAACTGTGTGTACTCTGTAGTATGGTCTAGAAGTCTTTGTTGATGACTCTAGGTATGTTCTCCGAAGTACTCCGACTAATGGTACTATGTGTTGCCTTCTGAAATAAGTAACATGGATAGAAGGTCTGCAGGTCTCCATACTTCCATAACTGTGGTCTTGACAGTCTTTTAAGGCCCTTGTCAGTGTAATAATGGTTCTGGTGTTTGATGGAAGATAGTAGAAGGGATGTAGCCATTCCTTTTTGGAAAAATAATTTCCTATTGTCATTAAAGTAATGATATGGCTTGTTTCATGTGCTTTAGGCCTTCTCAGGCCTCTTAATTATCTTCATGATCTTCATCTATGTCCTTTTAGCTTTAAACATTGGATTATAGGTGTTAAATCTTCAATAAGGAGCCTTAAATCCCTTAATCCTCTTCACAAATACTCTTTGCTGATTCTCTGACTATTTCTTTGGCTCTGAGATAGTTTTCTGGTGCTTCACGTCTCCATTGACAGTGACTGTGAAATAGAGTGAGTTTAACACCTGTAACCCTGCACAATAAAATAAACAAGTTATGAAATCTAGAGGGAGTGGAGAAGGATTGCTCTGGAGGGCCCAGGAAATGGAGGCGCGGTGAAGAAAATAGTGGATGCAGGCGAAAAATGGGTGAAAACCATGTGTAATGGTGAAAAAACTGATCTGATGAAGGTCTGGGGTGATGTACGTTTTGAACCGTGGGACCAGAGTTAATAATGGAAATCTATGGTCGAGATTCACTGATCGGGTCATTGGGGAGGAGAAATGAACAAATAATGGGCGAAGGTGAGGTTATAACAGGACCATTGGATGAAATAAAGTTAATGGAGATCAACGATGGAGGCTCATTTGATAGAGTAATTTTGCGAGCAGATGGATGGAGGACGAGCGGGGGTGAGATCAAATCATGTCCGTTGGATCGTATCCATCAACGGTTGCGATTTAAATATGAAAATTCAATGTAGAGTGGAAAAGGTGGTAAGGCAGAAAACCATGGTGGTTTTCATGCGGGGTCAGAGGCGATAAGTGGAATTGGAAAAAATCACACGATTCCATACACTGCTCAACGCGTGGAAAAACAAAACCACCTATATCGCATGATTTACAAACGTTAATTATCGGGAATAAAAATAATGCGATATGCCTCCTGGTCGTTGGATGTGGGGTTGTGAGATCTAACGGTTGAGGTGCGAGCGCGATGGGATAAGATGCGCATGGCAGAAAAGGGCCATCAGGTTTAATAGCAACCGTTGGATCTATTACAATGGACGGTCATGATCAAAGGTAAGAGCGCCAGCACGGAGGTATGTTGATCTATCGGGTTTATTTCCAACTGTTGGATACACACAAACAGATGGTTGATATACAATCGGAGATCGCACAGGCGGGGGGGGGGGGAACGGATGGATGAGCACGATGCGATTAAGCACTAGCCGTCTAATCTGGAACTGGATCGACAGTCCATACTCAATTTGGGGGTAATGGAGAGGGGTTATGGGTGGAGAAAGATAAAGAGAGATAACTGTTGATCCGTGTAGATCAACGGTGGAGATAACATCTGCGGGGGTTGAGAAGGGAAAGACCAATCGCATCGGAGATTTTCGAAAAGACAAAGGAAAGGCGCTCACAGAAAACTTCCGATTGCAATTAGCGCCTGAGGGCTAGAGCTTGGTCCTGGAGAACAGGTTATATGGGGGAGGTGTTAACAGAAATAAGCCCTTAGGGGCTTAAATTTTAAAATGAGCACAAAATCATTTTAAAAGGGGAAAAGGCCTTTTAAAGGGAATTTTGGAGTTTTTAGCACCTGGTTGCTGGGCTAAGGGCTCGGTTGCGGAGCTAAGGGCCTATGAAGAGGGCTATGGCATATAAGACCTTGGGGGCTTAAGGCCTAATATAGTGTAAAAAATGGGTTTTTAGGTCAAAAATAGTGCTTTTTAAGGCCAAAGGAGGTTTGGTAGAGAAAAAGTAGATTTTTAAGCAAATCAAGGGTGTTGCAAGGTTTAAAAGGGATTTTGATGGTTTAGAGGTTTAATGGAGGATTTTTTTTTGTGGGGGAATAAAGGTGACAAAAATGGAAAAATGTAGGAATGAAGAATAAGGAAATGGAGGCCTCTTTGAGAGTAGTCTTATTCACAAAACAACAGGGTTCTTTCATGGAAAGAGAAATGAGGGTTCTTTAAAGGGCAAAAGATGCATGGAGGCTTCAAGGATGAAAGATTTTCAAGGGAATTTTTTCTCTTGAAGACTCATAAACATGAAAATTCAATGCAGAGTGGAAAAGGTGGTAAGGCAGAAAACCATGGTGGTTTTCATGCGGGGTCATAGGGGGTTAGTGGAATTGGCAAAAATCATACGATTCCATACACTGCTCAACGCGTGGAAAAACAAAACCACCTATATCGCATGATTTATGAACGTTAACTGTCGGGCATAAAAATAATGCGATATGCCTCCTGGTCGTTGGATGTGGGGTGGTGAGATCTGACGGTTGAGGTGTGAGCGCAATGGGATAAGATGCGCATGGCAGAAAAGGGACATCGGGTTTAATAGCAACCGTTGGATCTATTACAATGGACGGTCATGATCAAAGGTAAGAGCGTCAGCGCGAAGGTATGTTGATCTGTCGGGTTTATTTCCGACCGTTGGATACACACAAACAGACGGTTGATATACAATCGGAGATCACACAGGCCAGGGGGGGGGGGGCAAACGGATGGATGAGCATGATGCGATTAAGCACTAGCCGTCTAATCTGGAACTAGATCGACGGTCCATACTCAATTTGGGGGTAATGGAGAGGGGTTATGGGCGGAGAAATATAAAGAGAGATAATTGGTGATCCATGTAGATCAACGGTGGAGATAACATCTGCGAGGGTCGAGAAGGGAAAGACCAATCGCATCGGAGATTTTCGAAAAGACAAAGGAAAGGCACTCATAGAAAACCTCCGATTGCGATTAGTGCCTGAGGGCTAGAGCCTGGTCCTGGGGAACAGGCTATATGGGGGAGTTGTTAACAGAAATAAGCCCTTTGGGGCTTAAATTTTAAAATGAGCACAAAATCATTTTAGAAGGGGAAAAGGCCTTTTAAAGGGAATTTTGGAGTTTTTAGCACCCGGTTGCGGGGCTAAGGGCCGATGTAGAAAGGGGCTATGACATATAAGCCTTTGGGGGCTTAAGTCCTAATATAGTGTAAAAAAGGGCTTTTTAGGTCAAAAATAGTGCTTTTTAAGGCCAAGGGGAGGGTTCCGGTAGAGGAAAAACTAGATTTTTAAACCAAATCAAGGGCACTGCAAGGTTTAAAAAGGGGATTTTGATGGTTTAGAGGTTTAATGAAGGAATTTTTTTTATGAGGGGAATAAAGGTGACAAAAGCGAAAAATGTAGGAATGAAGAATAAGGAAATGGATGCCTATTTGACAGTAGTCTTCTTCACAAAACAACAGGGTTCTTTCATGGAAACAACAATGAGGGTTCTTTAAAGCGAAAAATACACAAGGAGGCTTCAAGGATGAAATATTTTCAAGGGAAATTTTTCTCTTGAAGAGTCAGAAACATATTTAACCACCTGTTTGCTTGTCAAAAATTTATAGGTGGCTAATAGTGGCTCCACATGGGGATGACATCTTCTTGAAAGTGTCAAGAATCTTAGAAAATGATATTTGGAAGTAGGCCAGATGCCTAGTACTTGACACATCCCCTTCTCTTTGATCAGTTTCCATGAATCATCAAGACATCATATCAGCAGTAATATTCTCCCAAACAACCAATGTGGCATTCTGTCTAACATTTTTCTTCAAGGTGCATTTGGACTTGCAGACCTTTTACATCATCAATTTTTTAACAAACAGGAAAATAAACCTATCTACTTCTACCCTTATTACTCCATGAGACCATCTTAAATAGTTGGCCTCATAGCTTCTCTACCTAAATTAATATCTGTTAGGATTAAACTGTCTAGCAGATTTCTTTCTCTACATTCTAAAACAAAAATTGAAACATAGTCAAACCAGGATTAGACTGTCTGGCTTGCTGTGGGTCCATGGAATAGAGACAAAACTGCATCATGGAATGAAACTTTGCATAAATAAAAAACAACTAATTAAATCCTCAAAGGCTGAGCTTTATTGAGATTTTCCTACCGACCCTACTCTAACTTGAAGTATTTACAAGTCTAGCTGAAAAATACTCTTTTCCAATACATCCAGCCAATTAGATGATCCCATGACTGGTATTTTCTTCTCACCTTTTTAAACATGATGGATAGGCAGGGCCACTCCCATTCTCTTTGTTTTTTAACAGCAGCTTTTAAAACGTTTCTTGTTTTCTGCAACAGGCTGCTCTTGATGACCTTTGATCCTTCTTCAAATGTTTGCAGGAAATGAGCATAAGGATCATGAAATGATAACTGGTTGTGAGTATTTGACAAGTAGTTTTCAACCAGGACTGCTTCCTCTTCCACTGGATCAAACGAAAGATCCCTTTGAGAAAGTAAATCTCCCTCATCTTGATCACTTTCTAAACTGGAGGACTCATCATAAACTGCAGTGTTGTCCTCTTGGACCTTTGAGATGTTCTAATCTAGTGGGTTGAGCTCTGTGAAAAGGTAAATGTATTCTAAAGAACGAGTTTCTTCTATTGCTTCCTCTTTTTCAAAAGAAGGCTCCTTGTTTTCAACCTGCTCAAAAATTTCTTTCTTATTTTCCTCTTCTCCCTGTGAGATGAAAGGCTACTGATACCCAATCACATGAAAACCATTACTGATGCTATGAGATAAAGTAGAGTGAAGATTCAATGAATCTTCATCTGCTACTAGACTTTCATAACTTTCCCCATCAGTATCATATATAGCCTGACATGGTCCATTACTTTCTTGAATTTGATGGAACTGATTTTCCTCCCACAAATCTGTTAATGATGGCTCTGCAAGATCAACTTCAGTTTGGACAACATCATGATCAGACTAATAAAAACTAGGAAAATCATTGAAGTAAGTAATGCTACCAATCAAACATACTGGATTATCAACAAGCCTTTCTTCATTCTGATTTACAAGGGGGCTTTCCAACTCTGTACAACAAAACTCATCAGATGAATGGGCAAGCATGTCCGTTCTGTAAAAAAATTTAGAGGTTGGCTGTCTACTGATGATCTGATCTATTTCTTCTTTTGTCAAAGGGGAAGATGCTCTTGTGTTTCTTTGATCAAAAGTGCAATAGCTATCTGTTTCTTGTGAAGACTGGATTCGAGGTAGAATGTCATCTTGATCCTCAGTGACAAGGGATGATGAATCAACATCTGAGTTTTCAGGAATACCTTGAGGAATGTCTATTGTCTCTTGAATGTTTTCTTCCTCAGCTGATTCATCTAGGTTCTTATGATGCATATGAAAGTCTTGAATGGATTCTAACATATATTTAGGATGCATGTGAATCGGATCCTCATCCATGTCTAATAGGTATTGTATGAAGTTCTGAGATTGATCACAACAATCCCATGACAAGGATGGAGAGTTTATTGTATGAAGTTCTAAGATTGATCACAACAATCTCATGACAGGGATGGAGAGTTTTCTTTGTATCTCTCATAAAATACTTGGTGCATGTCTTTCAAAGAAAATAAACTATGAGGTTCTAACCATTCATACCAGTCCCTTGCCTTATCATCTAATGTTGCCATGAACATTTTCATAAGACATTCCTCATCCCATTCAACTTTGAAACTCCACACATTCATATGAAACTTAATTAGATGTAACAAGGGGTCCTCAACATTTTCACCCTGAAAGGTAGGTAGGTTTTTTAACCAATCTACTTCAGGAATTTTGTGTGGGAATCCAGGGATATGATCCCTACTCATCATGACATATCTTATTGTATATGTAGAGCATGTTTGTAAAGGAGGTCATAAGTATCTTCTCAACCGTTCGATCTTCACGGTGGAGTCATTTGGTCTTTTAGGAGTTATAGAGTGTGGAGTCACCAAGTGGATGAATTTGAATGTTTGAAGCGGGGTTGCTATCCTGTGCTTAGGTGAATACCAATCCCAACCAAAAGATTTTGGGGTCTTATGAGAGCCTAAGCGTGTCTAAGATGAATTTCACTCAAGTCCCTAGCGGGTCTCCATTATGTTGGTGACGAAAATGGGACACATGCAGATATATTATCAATCGAGGTCATCTCGAGATTTTCCCCAGCGGAGTCACCATTATGTTGTGGTTCCTATGTTTTGGCCAAATTGACAAGACAAAAAGATAAAAAAACATCAAACCACTTTGGGATCCTAGGATGTAGCCCTCCTAGATCCAGAGAGGGATATCTCTATAAATGCAAATAATGATATATCTTTGAAACTCAAAATGAGGTATTAGGCTAGGTATGAAGCACAAGGGTTTTTTGATTTTGTTTGTTTGTTTGGAGATCATTAACTAAGAAGGTTATGGAAGTAAAGAAGGAATTGAATAGAAGGATGTTTCAGCTTGGAAGATGTGTCAAGAGAAAGGTTAATCCATTGGGCTATGGAGTCATGAAAGGGGATTACTTGCATAAAAAATATCCAAGGTTTTCATAGGGCAAGTCATCTATACTAAAGGATCTTTTAGATAGATGGTGGAATGGAACATTAAGAATGGGTGAAAGAAAAAAACCAAAGGGTAGCCTAAGATCAAGTTAGATGTCATTTAAATCCAGGCCTTCTTTTGACATACTTCAAAGGAAACTCTCATAAAAGACATAAAGGGTAGCTTAAGATCAGGTTAGATGTCATTTAAATCCAGACCTGCTTTCAGCATACTCTCAAGGAAAACAGTCTAGCAGTCCTCATAACTACCATCAGAATACTAGAAAAAAATCAAGATTAAACATAGAGTAAGGCCTAAGATCGGAGAACGACTTTTAACCTTCAATGCTTTTGACACTCACTCAAAGGGATCTTAAAAAGGCCAACTGTTGGAAAATGACCCTAGCGGAAAGGGCTAACTCTAAATCCCTAGTATCCAAATTCTTCCAGATAAAACCAAACAAGAACACCTAAGCAAACAAGCTCCAAATTCATACATCAATAAGCACGGACCAGCCAACTTCTATATTGGTTAAATGATCATGAATTTTCTCTTAGATACACAGTCAGCAGAAAACATCAAAGATAAGAAGAGTAGCAAGCATTAGGGTAATTTATAGTAGTATATCCTAAGCTGGAATTACTGATTCTTATCAGAGAATAATGGACAATGTGAAAGACATGAAATGAGACAATCATAGTAAGGAAAACATCACCCGTAATATAGACCAGGATCCTATGAAATTTTCTTGTTCAATTGATGTGAAAAATCAGTCACATACTTTGAGCTCAATGTCTCTTTACATTCCAAACTTCTCCTCCCAACTTGCTAAATTACAAACTACTCATCTACTTCCCCCAATAACAGTTCTAACAGTCTAATAAATCCCTACAACCAACAACAACCTTTACAATGTATTCTTTGGAGTTCTTATAGGAGAATGAGTGATAGAAGGAGTACATGTAAACTTAATTGTTTCATTATGATAGAGGAGAAGAAGGTCGAGTGCCCATTCTACAAAATGGCTCTTCATTAACTGTGTGTACTCTGTAGTATGGTCTAAAAGTCTTTGTTAATGACTCCAGGTATGTTCTCTGAAGTACTCTGACTAATGGTACTCTGTGTTGCCTTCTGAAATAAGTAACATGGATAGAAGGTCTGCATGTCTCCATACTTCCATAAATGTGGTCCTGAGAGTCTTTTAAGGCCCCTGTCAGTGTAATAATGGTTCTGGTGCTCGGTGGAAGATGGTAGAAGTGATGTAGCTAGTCCTTTTTGGAAAAAGAACATCCTAATGTCATTAAAGTAATGACATGGCTTGTTTCATGTGCTTTAGGCCTTATTAGGCCTCTTAATTATCTTCATGGTCTTCATCTGTGTCCTTTTAGCTTTAAACATTGGATTATAGGCGTTAAATATTCAATAAGGAGCCTTAAATCCCTTAATCCTCTTCATGGATACTCTTTGCCGCTTCTTTGACTCTTTCTTTGGCTCTGAGATAGTTTTCCGGCGCTTCATGTCTCCATTGATAGTGATTGTGAAATAGAGTGAGTTTAACACCTGTAACCCTACACAATACAATAAACAAGTTATGAAATCTTGAGGGACTGGAGGAGGATTTCTCTGGACGGCTGAGGAAATGGAGGCATAGTGAAGAAAATAGTGGATGCAGGTGAAAAATGGGTGAAAACCATGTGTAATGGTGAAAAAACTAATCTGATGAAGGTCTGGGGCGATGCACGCTTTGGACCGTCAAGTCAGAGTTAACAGTGGCAATCTACGGTCGAGATTCACTGATAGGGTCATTCGGGAGGAGAATTGAATGAACAATGGGTGAAGGTGAGGTTATAACATGACCGTTGGATCAAATAAAGTTAATGGAGATCAACGGTGGAGGCTCGTTTGATAGAGTTATTTCGGGAGCAGATGAATGGAGGACGAGTAGGGGTGAGATCAGATCATGTATGTTGGATTGTATTGATCAATGAGTGCGATTTAAATATGAAAACTCAATGTGGAGTCGAAAAGGTGGTAAGGCAAAAAACCATGGTGGTTTTCGCGCAGGGTCAGAGGCGGTAAGTGGAATTGGAAAAAATCACGCGATTCTATACACTGCTCAACGTGTGGCAAAATAAAATAACCTATATCGCGTGATTTATGAACGTTAACAGTCGGGCATAAAAATAATAGGATATGCCTCTTGGCCGTTGGATGTGGGGCGGTGAGATCTGACGGTTGAGGTGCGAGCGCGATGGGATAAGATGCGCATGGAGGAAAAGGGCCATCGGGTTTAATAGAAACCGTTGGATCTATTACAATGGACGGTCATGATCGAAGGTAAGAGCATCAGCACGAAGGTATGTTGATCTGTCGGGTTTATTTCCAACCGTTGGATACACACAAACGTACGGTTGAGATATAATCGAAGATCGCACAGGCAGGGGTGGCAAACGGATGGATGAGTGCGATGCAATTAAGCGATAGCCGTATGATCTGGAACCATATTGACGGTCCATACTCAATCGGGGGGTAATGGATAGGGGTTATGGGTGGAGAAGGATAAAGAGCGATAGCCGTTGATCCATGTAGATCAACGGTGTAGATTGCATCTGCGGGGGTCGAGAAGGGAAATTCCAATCGCATCGGAGATTTTTGGAAAGAAAAAGGAAAGGCACTCACAGAAAACTTCTGATTGTGATTAGTGCCCGAGTGCTAGAGCCTAGTCCCAGGGTGAGAGTTATATGGGGGAGGTGTTAACAGAAATAAGTCCTCAAGGGCTTAAATTTCAAAATGAGCGGAGAATAGTTTCAGAAGGGGAGAAAGGCCTTTTAAAGGGAATTTTGGAGTTTTTAGCGCTCACTTGCAGGGCTAAGGGCCTATGAAGAAAGGGGCTATGGCATATAAGCCCTTGGGGGCTTAAGGCCTAATATAGTGTAAAAAATGGGTTTTTAGGTCAAAAATAGTGCTTTTTAAGGCCAAAGGGAGGATTTTGGTAGAGGAAAAAGTAGATTTTTAAACCAAATCAAAGGTGCTGCAAGGTTTAAAAAGGGGATTTTGATGGTTTAGAGGTTTAATGAAGGTATTTTTTTTATGAGGGGAATAAAGGTGACAAAAAGGAAAAATGTAGGAATGAAGAATAAGGAAATGGAGGCCTCTTTGAGAGCAGTCTTCTTCACAAAACAACAGGGTTCTTTCATGGAAAGAGCAATAAGGGTTCTTTAAAGGGCAAAAGATGCATGGAGGCTTCAAGGATGAAAGATTTTCAAGGGAAATTTTTCTCTTGAAGACTCATAAACATATTTAGCTAGGATTTTCATTGAAAAACTAAAAGTGAAATATTTCTGATCATTCTTAGTTTGAATTTTAGGAATTTCCAAAAGATCTTCACAGTGAACATTTGAAAGGAAAATTGATAAACAAGATCAACTTATAATTTATCTCAATTTACCTAACAAAGCATTGGAACCATAACGATAACATTTAGAAGGTCTAGGTTAGAGATGTGTTTCGGCACTGTAAAACATAGCAGTTGCCGTTAACATGTATACGATACATTCTAAGTGTGATACCTCACTCCATGTACGTAAGTATATCGTAGCTCTTCCATGTAATTTTGGGTATATTGAGTGATGTTACAGTATGAAAATTATAAAGGGGTGCTCTCACTGTGCGGTTTCGCATCAGACAATGCTAATATGGACTTGGGACTCCACATACCTTCGGGTATATTTAAGAGGAAAAGTTTTAGGTGCTATCTATCCATAGTGAACCGAGTCGGCCACCTTGTAAATTATGATACACCAAACACAACATTCGAGGAGATTTCCTGCCCGTACTTCTTGGTTTTCCAGGAAGTATTTTGCAATTCACAATTTCTTGGTAAACCTTTTGCCTAGCATTACCCTTTTATTTTGTCTATTTGTTTTTGGTTAAAATAAATCAGTAATCACGGAAGAACAAAATCCTCTCCCCCATCGTTCAGATTTATTAGCATTAAAGCCACCTTTAACACCAGAAGTTACTTCTAGTAGGTGAAGGCGATCACACTCTGTCGAATCAAGTACAATTTGTAACTCTGGTGAAACATCATCTTCCCATATACTAGAGTTAGCTCAATTTGTTTCTACACATCCCGGTTCATCTACTGTTTTCGAAACGGAGTCCTCACAGCTACCCGTGGTCACGATCCATCCAATCAGTGAGACCATACCTCCTAGACCTGACGTTGTTCAACTAGAAGTTGATCCAGATCTTGTCTCTTATTTGCCAGAGCATTTGAATCCCAAAGTCGAACAATCGGAAGTTGTTCCTGATTTGTTCATCCCACAAATTTATATAGCCATTGATTCTTCCATATCACACAGTCAACCTCCTGAAATATACTTTGGGCCTAATGGTGAAATACTTCCACTTGGTTTAATTGCAATTGAATAAATCCCACAAGATGAGACACCTTTAACTCCAACCCATTTTGGGGAGGACCTTTACCTGTATGAGTCTTTCCCTCTATTGTCACCATCTACTTTTGTTGATCCTATTCCTATTCAAACTCCCGTCGATCCAAAAGGGTATACATTTGGTCAAGTAACCGTGTCTGAACCAACATCTTCGATTGGGAAATTTGTTCCAATTACGTCACCACCTTCCCTCGCTACCCCTTCAATGTTTACAACTTCACCAAAGTCATATTTTCATGGTGGCCCTATGGTCACATCAGCTTATAAATATTTATCTGGAATTTTCTCTGGTGCATATTCAAAACCATGGACTTTACCAATGTCATCGTCTGGTCTTCTAACTGGTAATCCTATATTGAGTACTGAACAACTTGATTCTTTATACACATCATCAGGGAAATATCAAGCTGGTCCTTCAAGGTCTATTCCTTTAATTACCATATCAACTGGACTCCCATCATTTGGAGAGCAATATTTTCCATCTTATTATCCTCCTCATGCTGGGGGGAAATCTTTGTCACCCATTATGATAGTACTCCATCACTTTTTGGTCAAACTAATGTTGAAATGAATTTTGTCAATGGAAACCCACTTTTCCTATCCAACCACAAACGGTTGTACATTCATATCAACCAATTCAACCTGTTAAACCCACATCCTTTCCACTTGTTAATACATCCTTACCCCTGTTACAGAATCAAAATGTTATACAACATCCTTATCAAGCAGGTCCTTCAACTCAATACCCTCAAATATTGGGTCCACATACTCCAAATCCTTCGGTTACTTTACAACAACCTGTATTCATTTATTCACAAGCTACTTTACCATGTTATGGGATGTCACAGCCACAACCTGGCTATAGCTATCAACTGAATCCAATTTATCCTAATTTAGGTTATAAAATTGGTGGACAGACTCCTCGGCAGCCTCAGGCGCAAATGCCTCAAACTTCATTTCAACAAATATCATATCCAGGTTTTAGTCAACAGAATCCTCAAGCTTTTTCTTATCAAAACAACCCCTATCTGGGTTACCAGCAACAGATCCCTTATGTTGGTGCTCAAAGGGTTGTTTCTCAAGAAATTCCATCTTACCTGGCTATGCTCAACCAAATCTTAATAGACAGTTGCCTTTTGTTGCAACTTTAGAATTACAAGATTTAAATTGGCTAACTAATGATCTAATTAACTATGCTCCTTGGTAGTTGGTGATACCTCAAAAATTACCCTCAGATATTCCTAATTTCAATGGAAACCCTTGAAAATATTCATCGACTCATGTCATGACTTATCATTTATGGTTTTCATCAAACTCCCTGAATGATGATTCTGTTTGACTATGTATTTTCCAGCGTACACTCACAAGTCCACTGCAAAATGGTATATTGAGTTACCTAGAGCTTCTTTTGATAATTTCACTACCCTAGCTACTGCATTTTTGACTCACTTCCAGTTACCCATATGATATGAAACTGTAACATAACTCTTAAAAAATTTCAAACAGACTAATGCTACTCACATTTCGGATCATATTCATGAGTGGCGTCATCGTCGTAGAATGGTTAAGACATTTGTTCCAGATCAGCTCCTTACTGAGTGGTTCATTAAGTCCCTATTACCATCTATAACTGAGGATGTGGCTAAGGGTGGAATCATCACAGAAGAGCAAGTTATCGCTTGTGCCCAATATTTAGACTTGATCTATACTCAGTCTAGCATGCTCTATGAAAAAATTCGTAATGCACCGAGATCTAGTTTTACCGTTCCTCCTCAATTTAAGGACTCTCACACCGGAGACGGCTTGATTGGTACTACAAGCACACATCATACTACTGCATCTTATTCTGCACCGTCTTCCAAAATTAATGTCATGTCGTTTGAAAAAGGAAAAAGTGACAAGAAACCCATAAGTAAGAAAAAAGGGAAATCTAAGAAAAAGAAAACTTCTAACTCGCAGGAAAAATCATCTGATCAATTGTATGGACCTAGACACGTCGTTATCCATGCATAATATGTAATGAGGAACACTTTGTTATGGATTTTCCTCACCGTGCTGAAGTCTAAAAAATAATCAAGATTTCCCATACGTCGGCTGTGTTGATAGACCCATTTCCAAATACGGAAAAAAACACGGTTTCTATGGATCCATCTTCTAGTTCCCAAGTACTTATGTTATCCATCAAAAAACCTTCAAAATATATTTTGATGTCAATGCATAATAAATATTATGGTATTCAGGCCACTGATCAACCTACTACCTCAACTACGAAACCGTCTACGGAATTAGTATTGCCTACTGCTATTCCTGAATTGACAATCAAGCCACCAAAGGGAGTAAATCAAAAATTGACATACAATCCTCGAGAAAGAGTTGCACAAAATTATAATATAGTTGAATATTTGGCTCAATCCCCTTTAGCTATGTCTGATCTCAAGGTATTACAAAATTGTCCCTCCCAAAAATAGGCTTTATTGTCGGCTATTGGTGGAATTGATCTGACTCATTCTAATCTTGTCATCTTTAATCATACAGGCTATGTGCCAAAACTAACAACAGAATTGGAATTCTCCATACAAGTAAATTTTCTCAATCACCTTGTTCATTGCACTGTTATTCATGAGGGAGCATCTACATGCATTATGTCTCTAAACTGTTGGAAGTCACTTGGCTCACCGCGCTTATCACAATCATCAACGACGTTGAAGGCTTTTGATGGACATAAATATAAGCCTTGTGGTATTATTAATAACTTGCATGTTGAACTAGGGGGAAAAATAGTGAATGTTGATGTCAAGTTTGTTGACGAACCCCTTGATTATAATATTCTACTTGGAAGGCCATGGGTATATGCAATGACTGCAATTGTCTCTACATATTTTAGAATGATCGCCTTTCCATATAAAGGTACTATCATAGTCATTAATTAGCTATCCTTTATTTTCACCGCTTCGTAGGTAACTGGAAGTTTTCCATTCGTTCATGCACCTTAACTAGCACTTCAGAACATTGGTGTAGGACTCTTAAAGGATTCCACTCTCATGTGAACCTTTGCATTACCGCCACTTGTGACATCAACATAAATTGCAAGTATAGAGACCTGCTACACGATCTCTTCCACTCCTTATGGATTAAGGGAGAGTATGGATGATTCTAAAATTAATACGTTGGATGAGTTTCTGATGCCTATCCCTATTGAGTTGGCATAGAAATCAATCTATCTAGCTTGGGCGGTGAATCTGAAATCATTGTTGCCGATTGTTTGGGTTGATCGTTCTTTACATTTTGGTACTCCTTCTAATCCTTTTTCCTCAATGTTCTTGACATATGAGAATATTTTGGAAGCTATGATGTTAGAAGGAGAATCATGGGAAGATTATCATCATCTATCCCATCTTCCTGATTATGAAGAAAACTATCTTAGTTTACTATATCACCCATCAATCAAAAATTTCTTTTCAAATTCTGTACTTATTAATGTAATCGATTTCGAGAAAAATCTATAAAATATTGAAGAAACCATTTCTATAAATATTTTTACCAAACCTGGCACTGTAGAAAATATTCATGTTGGTGTATCTTATTCTCTATCAAAACTCGAAACATATCACTCTCTATTTTGTGAATTTCGTGATGTATTTTCTTGGTCTTACGAGGAAATTCCAGGCATAGATAATAGTATTGTTGAACATGCTATTAATATGTCTCGTGATGTCAAACCGATGCGTCAATAGCTTCATCCTATTCATCCGAAGAAAGCCACTGCCATCAAAGAAAAAGTTGAATTTTTTTTGCGTGTTGGTTTCATTTACCCTGTTCTGTTGACTGAGTGGGTTTCTAACATCATTCCTATAATGAAAAAGCAAGGAAATTTTAGAGTATGCTTCTGTTATCAGGATGTCAATCTTTCTTGTCCAAAAGACAACTATCCTACTCCCTTTATCGACCAGATTATTAACGATTGTGCTGGATGCGAAATCTTTTCATTTATGGATGGATTTTCTGGCTACTATCAAATCAATATCCACCCATAGGATCAACATAAGACAACATTCATCTATCCCTGCGACACATTTTCTTATAGGAAACTACCGTTTGTTTTAAAGAACACTAGGGAAACTTTTCAGAAAGAAATGGACTATGCTTTCAATGACATCAAGCACATTGTTCAACCATATCTAGATGATCTACCAGCACATTCACGAAATTAGAATGATCACCCGATGCATTTGAGAGCCATTTTATTACGCTGTCGACACTACAAAATACGCCTCAATCCACATAAATGTGTGTTTTGTGTTGGTTCTGGTCATTTGCTTGGATTCGTAGTCTCAAAAGAAGGAATTTGAATCGACCCATTGAAGGTTCAGGCCATTCTTGATTTTCCCGTGCCCTCAAATTTACTTCAGATACAAAAACTTCAAGGAAAGGTTAACTTCCTAAGAAGTTTCATTCCAAACTACGTCGAAATGCCTAAAAGATTTACTCGACTTTTGAAAAGGGGGGTTCACTTCCATTGGGACCAAGTTTCGCAAGATTCTTTTGATGTTATCAAGGATAATCTTGTCCGAGCATCAGCAATGTACCCCCCTAATTATCAAAATGATTATTTCCTATATATCTCCATGGCTGAAACGACCATTGCTATGGTTTTGGTCCAAGTATAATATGTAATTGAACATCCGATTTATTATTTTAGTTGTAATCCCAATGATACAGAAGTTAAATATTCCTACATAGAAAAGCTTGCCTTGGAAGCTGTTCAAGCTATCCAAATATTTCACCACTATATCCTGCTCTGAAAGACCACTGTCATTTTGGATTGCAACCCCATGACTTATATATTATCACGTCAATTTACCGGGGGGGGGGTATATTCAAAATGGATTGTCATTTTGCAGGAATTTGATTTGGAATTCATCAAGTCCAAGTCAAATAAGACTTCAGTTTTGGTGGATCTTCTCTGTGACCTTCCCTCTGATAGTACTCCAACTATGTTGGAACCATCAATTCCTTACGAGTATTTGTTTCTGATCAAATCATCTGATCCTTGGTATGGGTATTTCATCATTTATCTCCAAACTCAAACTTTTTGACCTAATACCCCTCTCTCTAAATAGCGACCTAATACCAAGCCAAAGATTATTTGATAATCAGCGATACAATTTATCATCGTGGTGTCAACACAATTTTAAGGAGGTGCCTCACTGATGAGGAGGCCGAAAAGGCTTTAAATGATTTTCATGATGGAGCTTGTGGTGTAAAATTATCTAGATACGCTACCACGTAGAAGATACTCAGTGTTGGTTACTTTCGGCCTACAATTTTTGGAGACTATATCCTTGTGGTCAGAAGTTGCCATGCATGCGAGATTTTTTATTGTAAAATCCACAAACCGCTAGCGCCAATGCATCATGTTGTCTGTATTGGACCATTTTTGAAATGGGGTATTGACTTCATGACCTGTAACCCTCGTTCGTCAGGGGGGCATGGTTATATTATTATCGCAGTCAAATTCTTTACCAAATGGGCCGAAGTGATGCCTACATTCAACAACACAAGATAGACAACTTGCAATCGACTTGTCACCTAACACCTCAAAAGAAGAAGCGCATCTCCTTAACCTCATCCATCTTGATGAAATGTGTCGTGAAGCCCAGTTGGCCAATGAAGTGCATAAGAGACGTATAAAGGTGCAATATGACAAAAATTTCCATCCTCGCATTTTCTTAGAGGGTGACTTGGTCCTTCTTTATGATCAAGAATCTGATGTAATAGGTGCGGAAAAATTTGAGCCATTATGGCATGGCCCCTACATTTTCAAAATATTTCTTGCTAAGGGTGCCTATGAGTTGGTTGATTACGATGGAATTTAGTTGTCGCAGCCTAGAAATGGGTTGTATCTGAAATGTTACTATGCTTAATCACGAGCGTAGTAATTTTTTGTATTATATATTATATATATGTTGTTGATTTGCATTCACTATCTTAGTTTTTTTTTAGAGTTTTCTTGACGTTAGTAATCCGCTTCACATTTCATCTCAGATGTTTGAATCTTTGGAACCATTTGTTGGATATGCTTATGGTGCTAGTCATAGTACGCAGAATCTATCCTCTACAGCGTGAGCCATTTTCACTCCGAACGACGAGTTAGTGAGTTTTCAAGGGATTTTCATTGGTAGATCGACGAACAATATAGCTGAGTATAGCGCATTGATTTAACTTCTCTCTGATGCCATTTCATTTGGTATTAACCGCATCATCATAAGGTTAGACTCACAACTTGTGGTATTACAACTTACCAGTGTTTATACTATTATAAATCCAACACTGCATAGATTATTCCTAAGAGTTCGACTTTTGGAAAGGACATTTTGATTTTATTTAATATCAACACATTTCCAAAAATTTGAACACATTGACTAATTCTTTAGCTAATCAAGTTTTAGACAAACATTTTCAACACATGTGAAGAAAACATTCACATCATTGAATAGGATTGCACAATAAATATAAGGAAAACACTGAAATCAAATAGATAGATAGTTATAGGTTTTTACAAAAATTTGTGCCCTAGACACATTGGTCATCTGACCTCAAAATGTATGAAAATTTTCAAAATTAAACTAGTGGTGTTCATAGTAATGTGCCATAGATCTAGCTATCCTATGCAGTAATTGCATCCAACGGTTAGGAACCCTTATAGTGTGAGGCTGCAGTCGCATGGGTAACTCTTCGATCTGGAAATCCAGAATCCTGAAGGTCAACCCCTCTATGTACTTTCAAAGCTTAGTCAGAGTCTCAGCCATATCAAGATCCTGAAGGACTACTCTTCTGACAACCCTCTCTGCTGGTGCATCTGCTTCACGCTTTGATTCCTTTATTGGTTGAACATGACCAACATCTTCATTACATCAAACATTTATTTTAGTCTTGGGAAAACATCAAAAATAAAAAAAACATTGTATAAACCTTAGGAAAATAAAAAACACAATCAAAACATTCTTACCCATTGCACCCCACTAAATGCCTTCTAGTAATGCTAAATCTGGATCTCCTCGAAAATCAATGTCTGTGTATGCATAATCATCAATGGTGACAATTTGTCGTCAAAACCAAGCAAAGAATGCAGTCGAGAACACAATAGTCAATTGGCCTCCATGCCTACCCATGAATTCTACCCATCTTTGCATCCGCTGATCTCTAGGATTAGACACATCCAGTGTCACATATTGTGGCTGCATCAGTGGAAACCATTCTAAGGTGAAGGATATGAGGATCAAACCATAACTAAATTTCTTCTTCCTTCCTCCCTTTTCTTTTTTTAGTTGTTCTTTTATCTGAGAAAGTACAACTTCAGACTAGTTGAAGACTATTGGCTCCATACACTCTAGCTCGTACTGCATATACGATCTATTCGCTACATGTAGTGTAATGGTGCCGACAAGTTTTTTGATCATGAAAAGGATAGTTCTCAAAGGAAAATCTATAACATCTCAGATGTTTTTCTTTCCATCTTTTCTTGGCTCTGCCCCTTGATAGCAATGTTGAAAAACATAATCTCTCACTGTCTCTCCTCCAAGAACAGACCCTGTGAGTGAACTAGGCAAACCTCTCTTCGACAAACCTTTAAGAAAGCATACATCCTTGACTGTTATGGGAACCAATTGGTTCTTAATATGAAATTCCTTGATAGCTGGATCCCATGCTCGAACTAAGAACTCCAAGAGTTCTATTTTTTGCCTTGTCCTTGACACCCTGAAGTACTTTAGCAGTCCACAATCTCTTAGGGCTCTTACTGTACCCGGATCATTTAGGGAAATCATATGATGTTCTTCATGTTCTCTTTCCCTCCATGTAATCGTCATTGTAATTCAACGGAAACATGAAATAAAACAATAAGAACCATTAGATTCCATTCAATGAAAAAAATTGGGCAAATTTAGGGCATAATGCAAAAACCAAAAATATAGATTGCACCCAATGCAGGCTCTAACAAGAGAAAGTGTGTTTTGTATGCAAGTAACGTTCAAATTAGTTGCTATGCAATGCCGGTTTCGACATCCAAGGGTGCGTTGCCCTCTTTTTGGGCAGAATTTAACCTAGGGCCCCCAAAACCCTAAACATTTGCAGAAATTGGAAATGAAATGATTATTGAAGGAAATAGGAGGTTCATGGCACTAACCTGGATCAAATGGCAACTAAATCCATCCACAAAATGATTGCAATCAGTAGTTGAAGTTCGGGGGAAAAATCAAGTTCAGAGCTCCAAAATGCGAATGGTAACTATGGAATGATAAAAATGAATAGTAAAACACTTTTTAATAGTCATTTAATTATTTGCAAATCAAATTTATTGATATGAATATGGTTTTATTATGTTTTTTAATCATGAAACAGGTGTTTTTAATCCATTTGATGTTATTTTGAATAGGTCTTACAACTGATGAACAGATTAGTCGTGAAAATTTATTTCAAGAATGATTTGACCATAAAGCATACTTTTTCTCTTTATTTTTCTAGCTTGTTAAAAATAAAAAAGGATTTGAAGCGCACTTTTATCTCTTTTTCAAGCTTCGATAATAGCGAAAAAGGAACCCCTGGAGTCTTATTTCAGCTCTTTTCAGACTCCGATAATGTGAAAAGATTGTCGAGAACTTGTCTTTTTGAGCTCATAAAAGTAAATGAATTGATATCTACTCAATATAAGTTTAACCCTTTTCCGAACTAAGATAGATTATTTACGAAAAAGGAATACCTTGGTCAAACATTAATAAAGAGGTTCTTTCAGATATTATTTTACACTTTTTTGGATCTGAGTGACAACTTTACAAAAAAGTACTTATGGTGTTTTCTTTCGTCCTATTTTTAAAACTCTCTAAATATGAAAAAGGACCAGGCTATCATTGTCGTTAAGCTATTTAAAACATAAAATAGAAATGGGCTTGTAGATCATGGCAAGAATCGAGTTTCATTCATTGCTAGACTCATTAAATTATTAATTGTTGATCATGGCAAGAATCGAG